>VZRN01006498.1:34470-46537 GCA_013397935.1 Dasyornis broadbenti
CCGTGGCACCCCCCACCTCCCGGCCCCAGGACATTCCATACTGCACACAGGGGCGGCTGGGCAGCCCTCTGAGGGGCAGCCACCCCGCCTGGGTGCCCCACAGGCTCCCCTCCAGCTGGGACTGGTGGCCCGGCCACCGCTGCTACCACCGCAGCCCCCCCGGCTCAACACACCCCAGCAGGGCCCGGCTCTGGCCCCCCACATGGGCATGGGCTCTGGGCAGCCCCACGTGCTGTCATCTCCCCATGGGGTGCAGGTGGCCCTGGGGCAGCCACAGCAGAGCCAGCAGCAGGTGCTGGTGCAGAAGCCGATGGCTGGGGTGCAGCCCCCTGCCCTGGGCCTGAAGCCCCCTCAGCTCGTCATGCAGCAGCAGTTGGCCAACAGCTTCTTCCCAGACACAGGTAGGGGCTGCAGGTGATTGTTTTGGGGGAGCGCGGGGCCTTTTTGGGTGGGGGGCATAGGGCTGAACATGCTGTGGTCTCTCTCCCAGCAGACCTGGACAAGTTTGCAGCTGAGGACATCATGGACCCTATTGCCAAGGCCAAGATGGTGGCACTGAAGGGCATCAAGAAGGTGATGGCTCAGGGCAGCATCGGGGTGGCCCCGGGCATGAACAGGTAACAGGAACAGGGATCCAGGGGGCACAGGGTGGGGCAGGCAGGTTGCACTGGCTCTGGCTCACACCCCATCTCTGTGTGTCCCCCAAAGGCAACAGGTTTCCCTGCTGGCCCAGCGGCTTTCAGGGGGCCCGGCTGTCTCTGAGATGCAGAACCACTTACTGGCAGGAAGTGGGCAGGTGAGTGGGGTGTCTAGAGGGGATACAGGGGCTTTTTGGCACTGCCAGGCCAGAACTGCTCTGGCCAGTGGTTTTGTGGATCCCTGAGGAGGTGGGGGCTGTGGGGAGAGGACAGGAATCCACAGCATGTGTCCCCTTTCTGCCAGGAGCGGAGCGGTACAGACCCGACCCAGGCTCGCCCTAACCCACCCACCTTCGCACAGGGCGTCATCAGTGAGTAGCAGGGCTGAGCTGGCGCAGGATGGGGTTCACCCTGCCCCTGGGGGCTGGGGTCCCTGCTGACCCGGGATCCTCACTGATCTGAGGTCTCTGCTGACCCAGGGTCCCCACTGACCCAAGCCCTCTCCCTGTCCCACAGATGAGGCTGACCAGCGACAGTATGAGGAGTGGCTGTTCCACACACAGCAGCTGCTTCAGATGCAGCTGAAGGTGCTAGAGGAGCAGATCGGGGCACACCGCAAGTCCCGCAAGGCGCTGTGTGCCAAGCAGCGCACAGCCAAGAAAGCTGGGCGGGAGTTCCCCGAGGCTGACGCCGAGAAGTTGAAGCTGGTGACGGAACAGCAGAGCAAGATCCAGAAGCAGCTGGACCAGGTAGGACCCTGAATGTGTGTGGGCACCTCATCCCAGGTGCAAACATGATGTCCCAGTGCTAATGCTTCACTGTTCCCAGTGCTAGCACTGTGCTGTTCATGGTGCAAACATGAACATGACACCACGCCTGCCCCAGTGCTAATGCCTCACTTTCCCCGACTTCAACACTGTGCCATCCCCAGTGCAAATATGATGTCTCTCACACTAATGCTGTGCCATCCCCAGGGCAGACGTGATGTTCTCAGTGTAAATGTGCCATTCCTGGCACTGGTGCCATGACATTCCTGGCTCTACTGCCCCACTGTCACTGACACTAACACTGTGCCAGTCCTGGTATTAATTCCCTGCTGTCCCTGGCATTAACACTGTACCATTCCCAGTGTTAATATCTCTGTGCCATTCCCAGTGCTGATGTCTCACTATTCTCGGTGCTAATGCCCTGCTGTTCCTGGCACTAATGCTCTGCCATTCCCAGCACTAATGCCCTGCTGGACACAGCACTGATGCCCCACTGTCCCCAGCACTAACGCTGTGCCGTTCCTAGTGCTGATGCCTTACTGCCCCTGGCAGTAAAGCTGTGCCATTCCCAGTGTTGATGCTGTGCCATTTCTGGCGCTGTTACTATGCCATTCCTGGTGCTGATGCTCTGCTCTCCCGAGTACTAATGCTGTGCCATTCCTGGTGCTGATGCTCTGCTCTCCCGAGTACTTATGCTGTGCCATTCCTGGTGCTGATGCTCTGCTCTCCCGAGTACTAATGCTGTGCCATTCCTGGTGCTGATGCTCTGCTCTCCCGAGTACTAATGCTGTGCCATTCCCGGTGCTGATGCTCTGCTCTCCCAGGCACTAATGCTGTGCCATTCCTGGTGCTGATGCCCCACTGTCCCCAATGTAAGGCTATGTTGTCCCCACTGTACTTGGCACTAATGCTGTGCTATTCCTGGCACTAAAACGCTGCCATTCCTGGCACTGACACCCTGCCGTCCCTGCCAGGTGCGGAAGCAGCAGAAGGAGCACACGAACCTCATGGCCGAATACCGCAACAAGCAGCAGCAGCAGCACCAGCACCAGGCCTCGGCTGTGATGGCCCTGAGCCCCTCGCAGAGCCCCCGCCTCATGTCCAAGCTCCCGGGGCAGCTCCTCTCGGCACATGGCGTGCAGCAGCCTGGTGGGGCCGTGATGGGAGCACAGGGCCTTGGGCAGCAGCCAGGGCAGCCCGGGGGGCTGCGTCTGCCCCAGGGCAGTGTGTCCATGGCTGTGCAGCAGGGCCTGTCCTTTATGGGGCAGCAGCCCATGGGGAACGCCCCAGGACCTGGCTCCTCTGGCGCCTTCTTCACCGGCAACCCTGCACTGCGCGGGCTGGCGGCCGACAGCCGCCTGATGCAGGAGCGGCAGCTCCAGAGGATGCAGCTGGCGCAGAAACTGCAGCAGCAGAACATGCTGGGTCAGGTGTCACTGCAGCAGCAGCCAGGTGTGATGGGACAGACTTCAATGCAGCAGCAAAGTGTGATGGGACAGGTGTCTCTGCAGCAGCCAGGAGTGATGGGACAGCACTCCATGCAGCAACAGGGCATGATGGGACAAACATCAGTGCAGCAGCCAGGTGTGATGGGACAGCAATCCATGCAGCAGTCAGGTGTGATGGGACAGACGTCACTGCAGCAATCAGGTGTCATGGCACAAGCATCAATGCAGCAACAGGGCATGATGGGTCAAACCTCCATGCAGCAACCAGGTGTGATGGTACCGGCACCCATGCAGCAGCCAGGTGTGATGGGACAGACATCGATGCAGCAACAGGGCGTGATGAGTCAGGCGTCCATGCAACAGCCAGGTGTGATAGGACAGAGCTCAATGCAGCCACAGAGCATCATGGCACAGACGTCCATGCAGCAGCCAGGTGTGATGGGACAAGCTTCAATGCAACAGGCAGGTGTGCTGGCCCAGACATCGCTGCAGCAGCCAGGCATGATGGGCCAGGCATCCATGCAGCAGCCAGGTGTGGTGGGCCAGGCCCCAGTGCAGCCGACAGCTGTGCCAGGGCAGCCCGGCCTCCTGGGGCAGCAGCAGCAGCCTGCAGCCACACAGCCCGGTGCAGGTGCTCAGCCCATGGTGCCGAAGCCACTGGGGATGCTGGGCAGCCAGCAGAGCCTCCTGGTGCAGCAGCTCTCCCCCCAGCAGCAGCCGGGCGTGCTGGGCCACACAGCAGGGCTGCAGCACCAGCCTGTGCTGGGCCACCCCCAATCCCAGCGCCAGGTCGTCCTGGCCCCCCACCAGCAGCGGGTGCTGGGCTCGCCCCAGCTGGCACCGCAGACTCCGGGGTTGCTGAGCCACCGGCTCGTGCTGTCCCAGCAGCTGGGGCAGTCACGGGCACTGCTGGCCCCGCAGCAGCAGCAGCAGAACTCAGTGGCTGCCCAGCCAGGTCTCCTGGGGCTGGGCCAGGGGCAGCCCTCGATCCAGCACTTTCCGCAGCATGGGGCGGGGGGCCAGGCCCCCTCTGTGCTGCACGTGAGTCAGGGAATGCAGCCGGCCCCGGCGGTCCTGGCTGCCAAGGACCAGCCCACGGGGATGGATGGCAGCACCCTGCACGCTGAGGGCAGTGAGAGTGGGGGGCAGCTGCATGGGGAGCAGCAGGGAGCCCTCAATCCCCCGGGGCTGGGGGACCCGGAGCCCCCAGCCCCCAAGCACCAGGCTGAGCTGGGGCAGGGCCAGCAGCTCCTCTTGACCTCCCCACAGCCGGGTGCCCTGCGGGCAGCCCCTGGGCAGCCAGGCGCCCTGCTCGCCCCACCACTGCAGAGCCCTGGGGCTGTCCACCCTGAGCTGTCCCAGCAGCATGGGGACACGGCCGGGGTGGCGGAGCCGCCACTGGGCTGTGGTACGAGCCCAGCACAGGCCATGGTGCCGGCACCACGGCCACCGGAGCAGCCAGGCAAGGGGCCAGCAGGGGCCCTGCCAGGGCAGCCACAGCCCCCGCGGCTCCAGAGCCCTGTTCAGCACAAAGTAGGGCCAGCATCGGGCACGGCCACTCTTCCCCCAGGGCTCCTGGGACAGGTGCCGGGGCCGGTGATGGGCCAGATCCGGGCACAGCTCCAGGGTGTCCTGGCCAAGAACCCACAGCTGCGGCATCTGACACCACAGCAGCAGCAGCAGCTCCAGGCCCTCCTGGTGCAGCGGCACCAGCAGAGCCTGCTGCAGCAGAACCAGGTGCTACGGACCCCTAGCCCCTTCCCCGGGCAGGCCCCGGACTACAGCTTGCCCACTGCCCACCAGCCCCCTCGTCCCATGGGGTCCCTCTTCCAACCCCGGCCAGGTGCCCCAGCAGAGGCACAGACCAGTTTTGCCACCGAGCCAGGGCGGGTGCTGCCAGGGCAGCCCCCCCAGCAGCCCCTGGCTGAGCTGGTTCAGGCAGCCCTGGCTGCCCGTGGCCCCCACCCCAGCCTTGTCCGCCTCCCCACGCCACCAGCCCCCTCGCCCTTGGGCTGTGCCCCCCAGCACCTGGCCAGCCCTGAGCAAAGCCCCCAAGAGCCAAAGAAGACGTCACCAGGAATCCCAGCCTTGGCCCCCAGCCCTGCGGCACCCACGGAGCCGGGGCTGACTCCAATGCCAAGTGGTGCCCTCCCCAACCAAGCACATGACCCCTGGGACCCTGAGACATCTGGGGTGGACCCAGGCGACCCTGGAGAGACCCACATCAATGGGGCTGCGCCGGAGACAGCCCCTGTGGCAGGCGAAGCCCCCCAGGTGTTGGTGAAGCAGGAGCCGAAGGAAGAGGCGGCAGCAGTGGCACAGTGTGAATTGGATGGAGATGAGACAGCGAAACCAGAGGCCAATGGGGACGCTGGGGACAGCCAAGCCAGCAGCCTTCTGGCCTCGAGTGGGCGCTCCGAAGCTGGACACCTGCTGCTGCAGAAGCTCCTGCGGGCCAAGAATGTGCAGCTCTCAGCACAGAGCCCAGGCGAGCTCAATGGGCACATGGAGAACCGGAGCACTGGAACAGAGCCACGGCCGCAGTCGCTGCTGCTGGGCCGGGAGGTGAGCAGGGCAGGCTGGGCTGAGGGTGTGATGGGTGAGGGGCTGTGCTGGCACAGCTCATGCCCCCTTCTCGCTCCCCAGGACCCCTCCATTGCCAGGAAGCCAGCACCCACCAAGCCTAAGAGGGTGCAGAAAGGCAACGAGCGGATCCCAGCTTCCCGCAAGAAGCTGCGGAAGGACGAGGGGCTGCGTCCTGGCGAGGCCCTCATGAAGCAGCTGAAGCAGGTATGGCCATGGGCCAGGGTGTGGCAGGGGGCTACCTTTGCCCTTGTTCCCCCCTCACCGCACTGTCCCCAGGAGCTGTCGCTGCTGCCACTGACGGAGCCGACCATCATGGCCAACTTCAGCCTCTTCGCGCCCTTCGGCAGCAGCCCTATCAATGGGAAGAGCCAGTTGCGGGGCACCTTCGGCAGCGCTGTGCTCGACAGTGTCCCCGACTATTACTCCCAGCTGCTCACCAAGGTGAGATGGGGATTGTTCCCTGTTGTCCCCTTATCCGTGGGTCTTGGACCATCCTGCTGTTCTTACCCCACTGTCTCCCCCCAGAACAACCTCAGCAACCCACCTACGCCACCCTCCTCGCTGCCCCCCACGCCCCCTCCCTCCGTGCAGCAGAAGATGGTGAACGGTGTCATGGCCCCTGAAGAGCTGGCAGAGCAGCCCAAGGACGCCGACCCAGCCCGCGAGCCCCACAGCCAGAAAGGTGAGCCTGGCTGGCACAGGGGTGGCACAGAGTCACTGTTGCCATCTGTCACTCCCCCAGTGACACCTATCCATTCTATGCAGATGCACCGGGTGTGGAGGTGAAGAGCCTGGACCTGCTGGCAGCACTGCCCACCCCTCCACACAACCAGACCGAGGACGTCAGGTGAGACCCCCACTGTGGTGACCTCCCACAAGTGACACCAGCCCCTCCATGGGTGGCACCAGCCCTTGTGGCCCCTGACAACTCCATCCCCACAGGATGGAGAGTGACGATGAGAGCGACTCCCCCGACAGCATCGTCCCTGCTTCATCCCCCGAGAGTGTCCTGGGCGAGGAGCTGCTCCGCTTCCCCCTTCTCAGTGAGGCCAAGCCAGAGCTGGAGGAGCGTGTGCTGTCCCCCATCATCCCCATCATCCCCCGGGCCAGTATCCCAGGTGGGATGGGCTGGAGGGGTGTGTGGACCAGGGCAGGAGTGGTCTGTGGTCCATATGGGCTGGGCAGGAGGGGTTCTGTGGGATGTGCAGCACAGGAAGGGTTTCTGGAGCATATGTGTCAGGTGGGAAGGGATATGGATGGGGCAGGAAGGGGTTCTCAGTACAGTAGGGGGTTGAGGGAACCAAGGAAGGGCCCTTAGGAAGTGTGGGCTGTGAGAGAAAGGGATTTGCAGGGTGGTGGATTCCCTGCAGGAATCTGGGGCAGCTGGGTGGGCTCATGGGTGGCTGTCAGTGGGGCTGGGTCTGCACAATTCTGACTCCCTGCTCTGACCCCCCTCTCCCCACACCAGTGTTCCCTGACACCAAACCCTATGAGGCTGCAGAGCCCTTTGGGGCTCCCCCAGGGAAGGTGGGGGCAGCAGGCCCAGGCGCCCCATGGGAGAAGGGCAAGAGCAGCGAAGTCTCCGTCATGCTAACAGTGTCTGCAGCAGCTGCCAAGGTGAGTGAGGGGATGGGGGCATTCAAGACCCTTGGGGTCCCAGCAGTGACCAAACACAGCGGTACCTGAGGCACCCTGGACCCATCCTGCCTTCCTCTCACCTAGAATCTCAACGGGGTGATGGTGGCCATGGCCGAGCTGCTGAGCATGAAGATCCCCAGCTCCTATGAGGTGCTGTTCCCTGATGGCCCTGTGCGAGCAGCCGTGGTTGAGGCCAAGAAGGTGGAGGCCGATATGGCCGGTGAGTGTTCACCTTGTCCCCATGGCCCACCATGTCCCTGGGCTGGGACCCCTATGACAGGCTGTCAATCCCTCACCCAGGAATGCTCGGTGGGAAGGAGAAGGCGCTGGCTGGGAAGGTGCCAGACAGCAGCTCTGAGTGGCTGAAGCAGTTTGATGCGGTTCTGCCAGGTTACAGCCTCAAGGGCGAGCTGGACCTCCTGACGCTGCTCAGACAGGTCAGTGGTGGGCAGAGGTGCCCCTGGGGCTGGGAGCCTGGGAGGGGAGTGTTGGGGTACCCAATAGGGCTGTGGCTCTGGGGGGATGCAGCAGCAGGGGCTCTTTGCTGGAGGTGCAAGATGGTCCCTGTAGGTCACCCCATGATTGCAGGGAGTTTCCTGGGGTCCGTGTCTCCCATGGGGTGGTGCTGGGTCCAGGAGGTCCTTGCAGGGTTTGGGGCATGTGGGGTGCTGAGGGGCCCCTGCAGGGCTGAGGACCCTTCCCTGTGATACACAGGGAGGTTGGGGGTCCCCATCCCTACAAGGCTCTGACTTGTGCCCCCTCCCCACACCATAGGAGAGCCCTGCGCCTGAGAAGACACTTCACCACTGCTACGTCAACAATGTCTCCAACCTGGACGTGCGGCAGCTCTCTGTCATGCCCCAGGAGCCCTCACCCCCGCTGTCCCCCTCCGTTCCCTCCCCATCCAGCCCCGCTGAGCCCTCCAGGGTCCCCGACCCCGAGGCATCCCACGAGGCAGCCCCAGCCCCATTGTCACCGCTGCCGCCAGCCCCCTCGCCAGCCCCCCAGGAGGAAGGGGCCACAGCCACCCACTCGCCGCCGCGTTTCAAGCCGCGCTCGCGGCCTCCAGAGGATGGGGATGAGGTGAGGCCACGGCTGAAGAAGTGGAAGGGGGTGCGCTGGAAACGGCTGCGCTTCCTCGTCACCATCCAGAAAGGAGGGGCCAAGCGTGATGGTGACAAGGAGATCGCTGAGTACATCGACAAGCTGGGCACCACCCTGCGCCCCGAGAAGGTGCCGCGGGACCTGCGCAAGTGCTGCTTCTGTCACGAGGAAGGTGATGGGGCCACTGACGGGCCGGCCCGCCTGCTCAACCTTGACCTCGACCTCTGGGTCCACCTGAACTGCGCCCTGTGGTCCACAGAGGTGTATGAGACGCAGGGAGGGGCCCTGATCAATGTGGAGGTGGCTCTGCACCGCGGGCTGCTCACCAAGTGCTCCCTGTGCCAGAAAACTGGTGCCACCAACAGCTGCAACCGCATCCGCTGCCCCAGTGTGTACCACTTCGCCTGCGCTATCCGCGCCAAGTGCATGTTCTTCAAGGACAAGACCATGCTGTGTCCTCTGCACAAGCTGAAAGGGCCCTGCGAGCAGGAGCTCAGCAGCTTCACTGTGTTCCGCCGCGTCTACATCGAGCGGGATGAGGTGAAGCAGATCGCCAGCATCATCCAGCGTGGGGAACGGCTCCACATGTTCCGCGTGGGCGGGTTGGTCTTCCACGCCATCGGGCAACTGCTGCCACACCAGATGGCTGATTTCCACAGCGTCACTGCCCTCTACCCCGTGGGCTATGAGGCCACACGTATCTACTGGAGCCTGCGGACCAACAACCGCCGCTGCTGCTACCGCTGCACCATCTGCGAGAACAATGGGCGCCCCGAGTTCGTCGTGCAGGTTATCGAGCAGGGCTTGGAAGATCTTGTCTTCTCTGACTCCTCGCCACAAGGTAAGGAGTTGGGAGATGCCAGTGTCCAGCCTTTGTCCCAGTGGCTGAGCCACACCAGAAGATGGGGTGGTGGAAGGTGACTTGAGGTCCCCAGTGGGTCCCCATCTCCAGCCTGTGGCACTCAGTGCTCTGCTCTGGTGACAAGGTGGTGATAGGTCACTTGGACCTGATGATCTTGGAGGCTTTTCCAGCCTAACAAATTCTGTGATTCTGTGGTTCTCCCTTCCCTGGCAGCTGTCTGGAACCGAATCATCGAACCAGTGGCGATGATGAGGAAGGAGGCCGATATGCTGCGACTCTTCCCCGAGTACCTGAAGGGCGAGGAGCTCTTTGGGCTCACAGTGCACGCGGTGCTACGCATCGCTGAATCGGTAGGTCCCAGGGTGGATGGGGGTCTCTCCTCCATACTGGGGGTCACCCCGCTGGGGAAGGGCCTGGTGGCCACGCTGATGCTGCCTCTTGATCCCCGGTCCTTCCATGTCCCCCTCTGCAGCTGCCAGGCGTTGAGAGCTGCCAGAACTACCTGTTCCGCTATGGGCGCCATCCCCTGATGGAGTTGCCATTGATGATCAATCCCACCGGCTGCGCCCGCTCCGAGCCCAAGATCCTCACCCACTACAAGCGGTAAGTGGGACTGGAATTCACTGGGAGAGCTGGGATTCCTGGGGATCCCTCAGTTCTAACCCCTCTTGTCCCCTCCGGAAGGCCCCACACCCTGAACAGCACAAGCATGTCCAAGGCCTACCAGAGCACATTCACGGGCGAGACCAATACGCCCTACAGCAAACAGTTTGTGCACTCCAAGTCCTCCCAGTACCGGCGCCTGAAGACGGAGTGGAAGAACAACGTGTACCTGGCACGGTCCCGCATCCAGGGGCTGGGGCTCTACGCGGCCAAGGACATTGAGAAGCACACGATGGTCATTGAGTATATCGGCACCATCATCCGCAATGAGGTGGCCAACCGACGGGAGAAGATCTATGAGGAGCAGGTGGGGTTCTGGTGGGATGCTGGGGGCTGTGTGGGGACTTGGGCAAGACGGTAAGGGACTTGGGTGGGATGTTGGGGGCTCTGGTAGAACGTGCAGGGACTTGAGCAGGACGTGGGGGGAGTTAGATGGGATGTTAGAGGCTCTGGCAGGACATGGAGGGACTCAAGTGGGATGTGAAAGGACTTGGGAGGGATATTAAGGGTTCTGGTGGGACATGGTGGGGCTCGGGTGGGATATTGGGGGCTCTGGGGGACATGGAACGACTCAGGTGGGACATGGAGGGACTCGTATGGGATTTGAGGATCTCCAGTGGGCCATGGGGTGGTGGACATTGACTCAAGTAGGGTATGGGGACCTCAGTGTACCCCTTAACCCCCTTTTCTCCTCCATGGCAGAATCGTGGCATTTACATGTTCCGCATCAACAACGAGCACGTCATTGACGCCACGCTGACGGGGGGCCCGGCCAGGTGAGCACAGGGCGCTTTAGGGTGGTGGGACACCCCCAGAGGGAGCCATGACATCCATCTGTCCTGCCCCTGGGTTGGTGCTGACCCCCCACATACCCCAGGTACATCAACCACTCGTGTGCCCCGAACTGCGTGGCTGAAGTCGTGACCTTCGACAAGGAGGACAAGATCATCATCATCTCCAGCCGGCGCATCCCCAAGGGGGAGGAGGTCAGTGAGGGACACAGGGTGGGCCGAGAGGGTCCTGGGAGGCTGGGGCGCCCAGGGTGGGGGGCTGGAGGTGGCAGGGCTGAGCTCTGTGCTTTGGGTGACTCCCCACTCCCTCCCAGCTCACCTACGACTACCAGTTCGACTTCGAGGATGATCAGCACAAGATCCCCTGCCACTGTGGAGCTTGGAATTGCAGGAAGTGGATGAACTAACTGGGAAAAAGGGGCTGGGGGCTGCCACCCCCACCTCAGAGACCTCACCGAGCCCCCCAGGGCTGCGGGAGGTGCCAGGGGCGGCCGGGCACTGAGGGAGAGCAGCGGCTGCGGCGCTGCCGGCCCTGCCCGAGCAGGACGGACAGACAGATGAACTGGCAACTCAGGGTTTTCTTTGCTTCGTCCTGCGAGGAAAAAAGGAGTGGGGGGCTCAGAACCCCCCCTTCGCCCTCCCCCGCCTGCCTCCCTTGTGAGGGAGCCACGGGGGAACAGCGCCAGGCCCAGCGTGGCCAGAGCGATTGTGCGGAGCTGGTCTGGATATAATGATTATTTTATTTTATTTTATTTTTTGGGGTTTTTTTGGGTTTTTTTTTTTTTTTTTTTTTTTTTTTTTTTTTTTGTGGGTTTTTTTTTTTTTTTTTCAGAAACTAATAATATTTGCTCGCTAATTACCAAGGTAACACAGACTCCTTGAGCTCGACAATCCGGGCTCTGCCCCACCGGCGTGGCGGCCAGAGCTCGCTCGGTTCCTTTGATCTCTTTTTGTTTGTGTGTGTGGACGAGACCCCGGAGCGGCAGCGGGATGCAGCCAAGACCCCGATAGACACAAGGAGCTTCTGCACCCAAACCTACCTCATTTTAAGTGTTAGATTTGTTTCTTTTATTTGTTGTTGTTTTTAAATGTGAGCCCCCTCCATCCCAACCTGGCCCCCCCACCCGGGGGTGTCTTTCCCTCTCCCTCGGGCTCCAGAGGATGTGGCTTCCCCTCGTCCCCCTCCTCGGATGTGGCTGCAGGAGAGGCCTTGAAGGGGGACATGGGGACACCCCCTGCTTGTCCTTGCCCTCAGGAGGTCCCAGCCGTGTGACTGCCAAGGTGTGAGGTGGGGATGGGGGTGGTCAGTCCCACTCCCCCAGCCCTGGTGGGGGGCTGGAGGGGCTGGGTGGGGACCCCTCCTTCTCACACGTGGCCCCCACGGCTGGAGGGGCCAGGTAGAGCCCCCCCTGCTCGCTTGTAGGCCCCCCAGCTGGGGCTGCACATGGGCGCCTGCAGCACTTGAGGCGGAAGGTTATTTATCTATTTATACCTTATATTGTATATACTAGACGGGGCTGGGGGGGGGCTCTTTGTGCTCTGCTGGGCTCAGATTTGGGGTGCAGGGGCA
>VZRN01006504.1:0-11570 GCA_013397935.1 Dasyornis broadbenti
ACGATTGCCTAGAAACCATTGAGACTGTGTACTTCAGCTGCCCAAATCCGAAAAAGGAGCCACTCCCAGATGCTGACAATTGGTCTACTGACGTTAGCAGTTTCTTGAAACAGAGGACGCAGGTGGCTGAGTGTGCTGTGGCCACTGTCTCTGAGGTAATCGAGTCAAATCCATTACCTGCAGGAACTTCAGCACAAAAGGCTGAGCTGATAGCTCTAACCCGAGCGTTGGAGCTAGCTAAAGTAAAAATCATCAATATTTGGACACACTCCAAATATGCTTATGGAATTGTCCATGCTCATGGTGCAAATTGGAAAGAAAAAAGACTCTTAACAGCTCAGAAAAAAGTTGTCAAATATCCAACCGATGTCCTCAGACTCCTTGAAGCAGTGAAACTCCCATCACAGGTGACAGTTATGCATTGCCAGGAACACTCTAGAGGTAACACTCTCCCTGAAAAAGGTAACAGATTAGCAGATTATGAAGCAAGACTGACCACTGAAAATGAGGCAGTGGTGACTGCATTGATACCCACTGGGGTAGATAATAGGCAACCAGTAAATTATCAGCCATCAGATTACAAATGGATACAGAAAAATAAAAAGAAATTTCTAGAAAATAGATGGGGACAGTTAGAAACAGACCAATGAGTAATACCTGAAAGAGCTTTGAAACACTATGTGAAATCTGAACATGATAAAACTCATTAGGGAGTAGACCTGTTCTACCAATATCTCAGACTACGAGTTGTAGGCCCATGTTTGTTAGAAGTCATTTAAAAAGAACATCACAATGTGAAATTTGCTTAAAGAACAACCCCAAAACAACAATTAAGCTAGAACAAAGAGTGATTGACAAGGGAACTTTTTGAAGAGAAGTATGACAAATAGATTTTTCTGAACTCCCAAGAAAGGGGGATTTCGGGTATCTATCGGTGTTAACTGACACCTTTTCTGGGTGGCCAGAGGCATTCCCTTGCAAAACAAACAAAGCCTGAGAAGTAATAAAAGCAGTGCTAAATGAAATTATTCCTAAATTTAGTGTATCCAGAGAAATTTNAAATGAAATTATTCCTAAATTTAGTGTATCCAGAGAAATTTCTTCTAATAGGGGAATGCATTTTTGTGCACAAATTGTGCAAGCAATCAGCAAAGTGTTAGGAATTCAATGGCAACTTCATACCCCCTACAGGCCACAAGCTAGTAGTCAAGTAGAGAAAATGAACCATATGATCCATCAAGAAATAGCAAAAATTTGCCAAGAAACCAATTTGTGTTAGTATCAAGTTCTACCTATCGCCCTTGTGCAACTCAGGGTGAAATCTCAATTAAAAAAAAAAAAAAAAAAGTTAGAGTTAGCCCATTCGAAATTCTTTATGGTAGACTTTATGAATTAAATGCTACTCATAATGAAAATTTGGCTCAAGTAAGCAATCAATATGTCAGTAAGTATTTAAAAGCAATAAACAAACAATTAAAGCAAATTTAACACTGTATTTGAAAACCAACCTAAGCAGCTAGATCATAAATTGCATGCAGTTGATCCTAGTGACTAGGTATATATTAAGAATTTTTCATGTAATCCTCTACAAGAGAAGTGGGAAGAACCTTCACTGCAGTTCGTATTAAAAAAAAAAAAGAGACCTACCTGGATTCACTATACCCGAATCAAGAAATCTCCTGTTAAACAATGGACTGCAACAGCTGTAGATGCTAAAGGACTGAAACCGAGAATCAGCCGTAAACTATGAATACCTTGTTGTGCTTTTATACTGTGTGACGAGCTACGACTTCTTATGATAACTGCAAAGTTACCACTTGAGACATAAAGTAAAAAGAAAAACATATTTTCAAGGAATAAACGCAGAGACCCAATGTAACTTGTGAAAGAATTCACAAAAGAGTAAAGAAAGGGGGTATTTGATGCATATAACTTGGGCCAAAGTTGCAAGATGCTTATATAGCTTGAGTTATAAGATATCTGTATAACCTGAATCATACCTACATATATATGTATATATCAATATAACCTGAATTATAACTTTCTATACAATGTAATGGCTATTATATAGTTAGCTAGGTGCTTCATGCTGAATAGAAGGGGAAAAAAAACCACACCCTCACCAATTGGATAGTTTCAAAAATAGACAAGGGCAAATGAAAAACTGGGAAAGGTGAAGGTGAAACTGATAAGTCACAGAAAGGAGACTCTAAAGTGGTTAGAACTGAAATGACTAAGGAACACCATAACTGCGCATGCTCCGAAGACAAAGTTGACAAGTTCAAGTGCAAAGAAGACGTTGAGACTTCATCACATGGAGACCCCCACGACCACCAACCTGGGAAGGCGCAAGCGCAGTGCAAAGAATTACCTAGTCACCACTAGCTCATGTTATGTAAATCAGTTCTAGCACGTATGTGATGACATAGTAATACTTAGCATTATTTTCTGTATAAATAAACCTCAGCCCTTAACAAAGGCAAGTGAGTTAGGTGGAAAGATCCCCCTCACTTCTAGCGCTGCAATAAACAAATACCTGCTCTGTAGATACTGATCAATGGAGCTTTATTTCTAGCCTATCTTTCGGATATCTGTCCCTTCCTACCCAAACCACTTTGATTCTATGTATTTAAGCCCAAGAGTTTGTACATTCCCAGGATTACAAGGATCAAGCCATTATGCCAAATGGGATGTTCCCATATATTATTTTGGACGACTTGGAAAGGCAACAGAGTATAGAAATCTGAATCTGTGAAAGCCAGTAAATAGAAAATCTCTAATTTCAGTTTGCAGTGAAGAAAGGGGAAATGAGAAGGGCACAAATGGACCTTGAAGACCAGGAAGAGATTCTAGAAGGCTGGAATTAGAACTCTGCAAGCTAATTGCTAAAAAAAAGGCAGAGTTTCAGGTTTTGCATAAAAACATAATTAAAATCATAGTGTTTCTCTCCCATTACTTGTTTCCTCTGGTACTACTCTCAAAAATTGCATCAGAATAAGGAAATGTTGGAACAAGACAGACTATTAACCCTTCTCCAAATTACACATTCATAACTGTCGGAAGGTGAACTGACTGGGCTGCCATAAATTTGTTAAGTTGATCAGGCCCCAGTGGGGATTAGACAAAACCTCAGAGGCCTCCAAAAGACCCAGATGAATGCACAACATAATGGCCAAAAATGGTCATTGTATCTACATGAAATTCTGAATTTAGGAGAAAAGACAAACTGCTAAGATCCATTACAAATGACCAATGGCCAAGGTACAGCGGAAGAGGGGGGCCTTGGCAGAGAAAGACAAGAAGCCAAAGTTGTTGAAAAGTTATTTTCTCACATGCCTTTCTCATAAAACGAGAAGTGAACTGGATGAAATCGATCTAAGGCCAAAGTAAGCGAATTAAATGCTACTTGAATGTAGTTATGACTGATTTTTCTTTCAAAACACAAGGATGCACTGAATGGAGTTGATCAAGACTTGTACCAGACTATTCAACAGGATCATGAGGACAGGTAAATTTTCAAATTTCACCAAGCAGGAGGTGGTCCAGGTCCAGGTCCAGCTCACTCTGGAAGAGGATGGAGAAGACGATGATGGAGTTGTGCTCAGTAAGGATGGAGAAAAGATCTGAATGTATGACTAAGCTACAGGACAGCAATATTTCAGAAGGTGGTTCAGTAGGGCAGTGCAGTTGTTCACAAGCTGGATATCAGCTGATGTGCACATCACACTGTTAGGTATGACCTGGCTTGAACCTTTTAAGACACAAGGGAATCACTTCCGTTTAGTCTACACAGCATATCTGAGAGTTCGGCTGGGCAGGAAAGACATGAACCAATTGGAAAGGTCAATAGGAATGCCAAGAGATCTAGAAAACCTGACCAAAAAGGCACATGTTACCAAGGAAAACGCTAAAGGGGAAAGATGATGAGAATCTTCAAACACATTAAGAGGACATAGCACAGACAAGTGGAAAAAGGTGGTTTCCTTGCCCTTGGGAAGTCTGTAAGATAAAATTTTTACCTTTAGGCTGTTTTTCTGTTTTTCTAATAGCAAAAGTCACAAACCACTGGGATGGCCTATGGGGCTATGGAGTCAATAGGGGTCTTTAGGAACAGTTTGCTCAAATATACCAGGAATGCTTTAAGAAGTAACCTATATCATGACATTTGCCACCAGGTGCCACCCAACTTTATTTTCTGTGTGCAGATAAAGTTAGCAAGCAGATAAAATAGGCTGAAGAACAAGAACAATAGAATATCTTGACATAGATCTGTGGTACTACTTTAAGCAGACTGCTGTGGTCCAGCCATCTCCAGCCATCTCCAAGACTGGGAACTTCAGAGGATTCAAAGAACAACAAGTAGGATCAAGGGTATGACAATTCACAAAAGATTGAAAAGATTTGGATTATTATCTTCAGAGAAAAGCAAGGAAGACAGAATAAAAGTACATTATACCTTGTATGGAAAAAAAATCAACAAAGAAAGTGTACAACAAGAGATTAAAATGGGGCACTTCTCTGCTATGGCACATCCAAAGCATTGGTCTAAACCCAAAAGGATTCTGAAGGAAAATGGCTTGCCAGTTTGGGTACCTGAGGCACCTTCAAGGCTGTAAAGAAATCTGCTTCCTCTTGCCTGATATCAGCCCTTCACACCATACCCTGTGGTTGTATCACGCTCTGTCACAGAATAGGTGGGAAATGGGGGAAAGCAGCCAAAACCCTGAAGTTTCAGATACTGGCCTTTTCAAAAACAGCAAAGGGGTCCAAGAAGGACTACTTGTGTTCAGAGAACACTGTTTATCCTGGTAGGCTGAGACTGGCTGGCCATGCCTGCTCATCACTGAAAGAACAGGGGAAAAGTCTGTTCCAAGCACTCTCTGTGTTAGATATATCGTCTTGGGCCAAAAACACTGCTTTGCCCCAAGAAGTAACTTGGACGGACTTTATAAAGTCATGGCCTTCTTGTCATCTTTAGAGAACTCAGTGTGTGTATTGAGGGGGTGTCTCTGTGTGTCTGGTTTATCCAAAAACAAGCAAACAGTGACAAAGGATTTCGAACCCCCATGACTGTATTGACTACTTAAAGACAGAAGGGCAAAGGTCTTCTGTGATAAGCCTTACCCAAAGTTAACTTTAAAAATCTATTTATTACTGAATAACTCCAACCATGAAATTTGCAATTATCTATACATGTCAGCTGGTGCCTATGAAGAACTAAACTTGGAGGGGCATCCATTTAAGGATGCATAGAGACATCAGAAATCTCAGAGACATACCAGAAATTTTACCAGAAATATGTTTAAAACATGAAGCAAACATCAAAAGACCTGTTTCTGGGAAGGAATGTGGTTCTGTATGTAGGCATTAAGAAAAATGTGACCTTTGTAGTGCTGATACATCACACTATTTTACACAAGGAGAGACATCCCTCCTCAGCTTTTCCTTGTGGGTCCGCTTTCATATGGAAGGGATGCTGCACATGGTATGGCCTCTCCATAGATGACCTCAAAAGTGGCAGCAGCTGTTTTTTAACATTAAAGCCGGTGATGAAGCAACACCAGCCTATTTAGTTTCAGCTAATAGCACTGATGCAGTTTTCAAACTGTACACAGCTTCCAGTGAGCTTGATGGAAAAGCACCATCTCTCCTGGTCTTGTGAAGCCACTTTCACACTGACATGAGCCTTTAAAAGGTTTTGGTGAGGAATAAGGAGGACTAACTGCATCCTGCCAGTGAGACCCAGCAGAAGGAGAGCACACCCTCCCACTTCATGCCCAGGTAAATTCAGAGAGCCTGAGCCTGGTCAGGAGGTTGGTCCATGTAATGTCAACCCAGAAAGATCCAGAATAGCAATTACCACCTGCTTGGGAAATCCAGGGAGCTTGGCTAAGCCTTGGGGACAATGTAAAATGAAAGTGGTCAGAAGAATGTCAGAACAGTTTGACTATGGCCTGGGCATATCCCAGACAACAAAGACTGTTTGGTAAGAGCTGTTTTCCATCTGCAAAGCAGATGAGAATTCAATGCTGAGGGTAATTTAAAAGTCAAAAAATGGTTTTAAATGGCGTGTAGTAAGTAAAACCATATTTCTTTGTAAAATAAACTGCCCTTATTTGCTGGGTGGATGTATGCACACCAAGTCAGACAAGCAGATGAAGAAAAACTGGTTCCTGGGTTTAAGGAGAGAGTCTTGGCCAGTCTGAGAGGAGGTGCAGTAAAAGGTGGAAGAAAATATCCCATCAGTGCTTCAAAGGCAGGTGGATGAGGAGCTGGTGGGGGATGAAAGCACGTAACAGGAGAGGAGCGATGGTAACAGCGGATTGCTTCATGTCCTGCAAGGTAATGCACTGGATATACTTCTGGGTCAAAGCATTGTCTCAAGAAAGAGACAGCTTCCCTTTCTCACAACCCCTCTGGTGAGCTGACAAGGTTTGCAGAGCTGCCAGTGGTGGTGCAGTAGATCCTAACTGCCAGACAAAGTTAAATCTCAATTTTCAGAAGCCAAAGGCACAGAGGAAATAGAGCCTGATAAAATATCTAGCTGATAACCTTGACAAAATCACAAAACTAAATAAATAAGCAGGAATGAGAGATTCTGGGTAACTCATTGAATACAGAAGGGCAAACCCTACAAGGTGACCCCAAATCCACATACCTCTGGGGGAAAAAGTAGCTTTATTTAAAAAAAAATCATCTTATTATCAAAGACTCCTTATCAACACTAGTAGATTCAAGCTGACAAGCTGAAATCAATGCCAGCTATTGGAGTATGAAGGCATGACAAAAGGATACAATTTCCTTTGAAAAATGTATATTTCAATGTAGATCAAGGATACTTTCATTTTGTCAGCTTGGCCCTTTTTTTGTCTACTCACTTAGAATATTTAATTAAAGATATGATAACCAATCTCATTTCTAATTGCATGCAAAGTGGCAATATTCTGCAGATTGGTTCCCGCTTGGGAAATGTGTCTGTTTGTAGTATAGCCCACTTATGTACTAAAATGGCAGCTTTCTCTCCACAGTTTACAGAGAACTTAACAAAGCTGGAGCTGTCAAAAAATAAAATATCCTCTGCTGTAGCTGTGCATAATAACAAGTGGTGTTAATGCTGGCGACATTTTCATGTAGAAATCAGTAAGTCAGTGTCCTTAAAAAATAAGAAAACCAGGTCTTACTTAGTGCCAAAGTAGACAAATAAAATGATTTGTGAGCGAGAGTGAAAAAAACCCACAAAGCAAGTTCAAAATACCATAGAATGTTTTATTGAAGTAAGCTGTGTTGGTAATACAAAAGCTAACTGTATCACAAATAAAATAAGTAGAATATTAGGGTTTAGCATAAGGTGAGGCAGCATCAAAATATCACATGCAAAAATAGCAAACAGGCTGGGTTAGAACAGGAGGATATTGCTGTGTCTTCACCACAGAAATGCTGATCATAGGCATATAAAATGGTTAATATTGCAGCTTCAAACTTTAGTCTAGTGAAAGACGATTTTCATAACAATATAGGGACATGTCCTTTGAAGCTAAAATAGGAAAAGGCAAAGGTACCTAACTTCAGTTGCCCTTGCAGGAGCAGTATCCTGAAGCCAATGGCAAAGACCAGCTGCTCACAGTTACATCAGATCAAAATTCCTACAAGGTAGCATCTCAGGGTGTACAGCCCTCTAAAACATAGGGCAAAATAGCACAGGTGATGTTCACTGTTGGAAATTGTTACTAGTCTGAACCTGTCAAATTTTTTAATACTTCAAATTATTCCTAGCTAATTGGTATTGTGGTACTACCCAGGATGTCCTGCTGGAACCAAAGATCTGCTTGGGCTGGACACAGCCATCAAAAGCATAAGATGTCTTCCATTGTCAAGTCTCTTAAAATATGTGAAGACACAACCACCAATGGGAATATAACATTCTCTATCTCTTGTTTCTGAATTTGCACATAATTTCACCATTCCCTGTAAAATGTCTAATTTTTATAACTGCAAACAAATGAAAGAATGTTAACCTTAAATCACCGCAGCTTGGGAATGCGGGGAGGAGAGAGGGAGTGCAGGGAGCTGCTGTGATCCTTTTCTGTGATCCGCCTGACCCCAACCAGCAGCTGCTTGTAAAAGCACTACCTTGCACAGTCAGGCTGTCCTTGTGTGTTTGCATAGTTTCCAGTGAGGGTCATGGATTCAGTGTCCAGAAAAAAACCCCTTCTTTGCATGGTGGAAGCTTTTTCAGACCTAAAGTCTGTAGCAGCAAACCAGTAGCAACACAGACCACTACACCTAAGGGATTTATCACATTTTTGTTATTCATCTTAGACAAATTGTTCCCTTCTCCCCTCAGAAGAACTTAAATTTAAAGAAATCTGCCTCAGAGTGTGAAAAAGAAATCTCAGTTACCCTCTAGAAGATGAGATACTGGCCATCAAACATTGCACTTCCTGTAATTGCCATCAGATTATAAGAGCGGTCACACTGACGTGAATTGCAGTTTAACTGTTCACAAAATACTCCAGCTACACAAGATGACCCATTTGATCCCAGGGCTGGCATAGCAGTGAAGCCTCAGAACGTGCTCACAAGTCTTGTTTGAGGAGCAGTACCCCTGAGCTTACTTCAAAACATCCCAAGCAGTTGTCACCCCCTGTGCACTGCGGGATGTGCCCAGGTCTTGCATTCCTGTCATGCCATATCATCCCCTCACCCACAGCTCACCAGCATTCCCACCAGATGGGAACTAGTCCCCTACAATGCATCCCTTCCCTGTAGCCTCCATGCAGACATGCAGGGCACTCCCTTGTGCAGATGGTCCTGCCTGTCCCCAGCCTCCCTCCCAACACCTTAAGGCCCTTAAAGCACTCTTTAAACTGCTTCCTCCCACAGGGACACTTCAAACCACATCATAGCCCACCAAAAGCTAGCAACAACCCAGATTTCTTCCCTTAGAACCTTTTCCAAGTTGGAAAACGTGGGACAAGATACTGCCTGCTGTCACATCACTAAACACAATAATCTGTAGCTTTTATTCTAGACCCCTTCCAAGATTCCCTGGCTTTGCAATTAGCAAAAAGAATACAAGAATACAAATAGCAAGGATACAGCAAACAAAGGCACTGGAGACACCAAGCTGCACCTGCAGCACCTACTTTGTGGTATGAAATAAAGGATTTCTGACAGTGAACATGAAGCAGCCTAAAGCTTGTACCTGGAGAAGCAAAGGCATGGGATTTGGCAGGGAACAAGGCAGTAAGAAAAGCAGAGGAACCAAGGGAGAACAAAATGATGACCAGCTACCAAGTGCCTCTTTGGAGATGTCCAACTCCATCAAGCAGCTGCGCTTCAGCCCCAGTCAGGCACAACATTTTCCCAGCCAGGGATGATAGTCGCTGCTCTCCAGTGGATGCAGAGAGCCACAGCAAATAGCAGGAGAGCCATAGATAGGTGAGGGAAGGAGAAGCCTCCAGGGCCATGTGTTGCACTTGACCACACTCACAGGAAAGGAGGCTGCCATGGCAGCTGGTGCGTTTTCCGATAAGTCACACATTTATGCTGGGAATTACCATATCTGTTCCAGGAGACCACTGTTGAAACTGCTGGAGAGCACTGGGAGGAAGAGATTATGGGTAGCTGCCATTGGCAGCAGGGCAGTCATAGAGCAGAGCAACCCACACACAGAACAAATATGGGTGATCTGAGCCCAAAAGAGGCTTATCTGCCATCTCATTAATTGCAAGCTAGTCACATGCTTTTTTGCACAACCTAAAGTAACATCGCACAATAGATTTTTCCCTCCAAATTCACGTCAGCAGGCACCACGCACTAAATTGGTATGAACTGCAAGTTTAGGGGACCATGGTACGCAGAGGGAATTTGACTTCAGTTTATTTCTAAAGTGGATGGTGGCCACGGCACTGGATGGTTTGTCTCTCTATTTCCACTTCCTCCTCCCATAACTTCTGCAACAACAAGCAGGTTTGCATCTCCCCAGCCCTGAGGAATGCTCCAGTGCCTTCCCCATGGAAAGGTACCCAAGGAGCTGCAGCACCTGTGGAGAGGGACCCTTCTAGGTAACTTAGTAAAAGCTGATTTTGTTCACAGTGCAGAGGGACATAAGTCTGAACCCCTCTTCAAACAGTGTTTAAAGATGCCAGGAAGTCCCAGTGAATCTCATATTGGCACCAACTTGTAGCCATAAATTACTCAGATATGACTGAAAGAGGGCAGAGGCTGCCAGTGTCCATTCCAGGGGAATGAGCAGAGGGGTCACAGCCTTGGGAATGTGCAGCTCAGCAGGCAGCACAGTCACCACTGGTACCATTCACGCCCATCTGCCTTACCCCAGAGCACAGGGACCGCCAGAAACCAGGGAGAGCCTTTGCTCCAGCCTTACCAGCCCTTCATTTTGTAAATTGCTGGCTATTGAATCCATCTTTCTCCTTTTCCTGCCTTGTGCCATAGACACCCAAAGCAGAGGATGAAGTGGCTCACTACCATATCCTCATCTTTCTGCAGCAATTTCCAGTTCCTAACCTACATCTTGGCAGCCCAGCCCAGTGATACATCACAAATCATTTGCATCAAGCAGACCCACGAGTGCGTTGCTGTTAGTAGATGAGTTCCTTCCAAGTCTCAGGATTTATGGCTGCATCCAAATCACTGGTGCCATAGCCAGGATAGCACAGACTCACCCACAGTTTAACTCCTTAAACTCTTCTTTAAAAAGACTGAAATATTAAGGATAAGCAAAAGCTCATGTCACAAGGAACAAGGAGATAAATTATTAAATAAGTAGGAAAATAACAACCCCAAAACTAAGAAAGTGAGGGCTTGACAGTAGCTGAGTTTACGCAAGAATGAGGGTAGAAGCATCTCCCACTCAGCTGGAGAAAGTCAGCACAGAAGAGGCTGCAGGAGAGCAAAGCACCTTGACTGCACACTCTGCCCTGAAGTGTTTTGTTTGTTTTGTTTCTAAATAAGGTACAAGTCCAGGCTCTACTTCTGAAGATCCTGTCAGAGATGGTGCCCAGCCAAATGGGAAATCCAAAAAGTCTCTCAGAGAAGTTAGAACAAAGCTTTGTATCTGGAGCCATGTATGATAAAAAAACTGAGATCAGTCTGCTCCAAACACTGAGGAACTTTGGATGGGGTTGGAAGCATGATGGCCAAAATTTGCCTCTCTCTGACAGGTTAGCCATAAGCAAAGAAGTTATTTCTCTGATTTTAATTTTCCAGGTCCGGAAATGGAAATAGTTTCTCTCACAGACACTGTCCAGTAGGAAAAACTTGAGCTAAAGATTTTGTTTTCATCATTAGAGCAAAGATAATGTGTCAACTTGCAAGGCAAGGCAAGGCCAACAGCAAGTGGCTGGCTTTTCTTGGGCTTTAGATGGCTCTTTTGCGTTCCTTTTTTTGCTGTTGTTACAAACTAGTCTGTCTAGCAAGTATCCCTTCCCTGAGAGAGCTGACAAATAGCAGAAGTGGATTCTCCTCCCCTGCGTCTTCCACCATGCTGAGTGCAGTGTACCACCAGTCATTTGCACTTATCCCGTACATTATTTGCTACAGCAACG
>VZRN01006528.1:5209-58078 GCA_013397935.1 Dasyornis broadbenti
GGAAGGAGAGAAGAGAGAGATTGGGAAGGATTTGGAGGCAGGTCTAAGCTCCTCACACAGCTCTGTAGAATGTGATGAGGCCACCAGAGAAGACTCAAAGCTTTCTGTGGCCTTATGTGTAATTTTGGACTCTTTTCCATCTGCTGCTACAAGACAGCACCAGCCCGGCCTCAGCCACACACCTAAAGCCACCAGAAGGCTTCCCAATGTCATCCCGAAGCCCTTCCTTCCGTCACTCACTCCTCTCCCATGGCAAGTCCCTTCCCGTGAAGGAAAGTTCAGATCACAAGAGGTGTCCCAGAGGGAGGACGTGCCCCTGTCACCCCAAAAGGAAGCAGTGCAGCAGCACCTTCGTGACTTTAGAAGCGGTAGGACACATTCAAACACCTTCGGAGCACCTGCAGAGAGCTGGGGTGTGGCACCCTCTCCAAGCCTCCCTGTTCATCACCGAGCACTGCTTCGTTCATTCTGCCACAGCCGAGGTGGACGAGGGCTCCCAGGAACATTCTGAGGCCCTGGGGAGACGCTTTCTCCTACAAGAGATGACCCAGACGAGACCAGCAGTGTGCCTCTCACCAGAAAAACGGCTTCCCTCAGGAGTCCTGCAGATGGGCTTCTCCAGAGGAGCCCCGTGCCCTGTGCTGTGGGTAATTAGTAGGTAATCAGTGGGTAATTAGTGGGCACTCCTGGAGAACGGACCAAACCTCCAGCAGCACCAAGCCCCACTCAGTTAAACCCCTAATACTGCTTAAAGAAGGAATCAATCCCAGAGACTCTGCTCTCCGCAGATCCAGTCACTCACAGGATGCAAAGAACATGTCTGGAGAGCCCATTAAAAGCCACTCGACTGGAAAATAGTTTCTGGCCTAATTCTAGCGCTGGGGTCTTGGTCGGGGGGAGAAATCTGACAGCGAGAGCGAGTCTGCAGGGAGGATGAGGCAGAGCTGTTAACTACTTCACCAATCTAATGGATAGCGCTCTCCAACAGTAATTAATAATTAATATTCGTAGCCTGCTTAAATCTGTTGACTCTGTAAACCACAGCATCTCACTTAAAGGCCTCTCATCATGCTGAGACAAACTGGAGAACAACCGCCATGGAGAGACTCAGCATAAACAGGAGCAGCGGCAACTCCCGGCTACCCAGGCCCTGTTTGAATCCCTCTCCTCGTGCCATCTTTCCCTTGGTGAATTCAGCATCATTCCTGAGCAGTGGCTCTGTCCTGGGTTGGCTTTAATGTGGCTTGCCTCTCAACATTTGGCAACCCTGAGACCTTTGGAAATTCATTCAGGTTTCCCTCATTTCAGGGGTGGGATGTGGAGGGAGCCACCGAGTCCAGCCTCCTTCAGATGTGCCTGGGCCATGGGCCATGTCTTGCCTGGCAGGGAATGTTCAGGACAGCACTGGAGGGTTTCCAAATAGAGCCAAAAAGCCCCAAGGGTCTTGCCTCCTTTTGGGGTTGATTTGAGGGATAATAAATTCAATTAATTTCCCCGACTCGAGTCTGGTTTGCCCACAATGGCAACTGGTGAGTGGTCTCTCCCTGTCCTTACCTCAACCCACGAGCATTTTGATATTTTCTCTCCAACGTCCAGTTGAAGAGGGGAGCGATAGAGTGGCCTCGGGAGCAGCCTTGTTGTCCAGCCAAGGTCACCCCACCCCAGCCCAGGATAAATCTGATCATCTACAGAGAGATTTATCGAGTTCAGGAGTTGGATTCCTCTCATCAAAGATCAGTTTCGGCTTTCTAGAGGCTGAAATGCATCACCGGAGCACTCCAGGCAATCCTCCTTCCTATGGACCCACTGCAGATGCTACTCACAACTTCCCTCTTCTCCTCCCCTCTCATCACTGTCGCCACCTTAATGAGAGTTTCAGCCACCAGAGGATCCCCGATGCCCCAGCCCCGTGGTGTCTGTGGGATTGGGTGGTGGGAGTTAATGGCACCCAGGGAGCTGGAATGCAGCTGGGAGGTGTCAGAAGCCACGTTAGGTCACAGACGAGGGAAGGTGGGACAGGGCAGGACAGGTTTTCTGGATGGCAACCACAACCCCCGAGGAGCAGCGTCACAAACCTGAAGAACTGGAAGGGCTGGACCATGAATTTGTGGATCTGGCCTGTGGGATCACCCAAACCATCCCAATTTTGTCTCTGTGGCATCACCTCCAGGGACAGTGTGACTCCCACAGAAATCACCTTTTCTTTCGGCTGTGCTCAGAACTGAAAGACAGGCCTCAATAATTGGAAATCTCACATTTCGGGGTAATTGGATGCACACAGATGAATTTTTTGTAGCAGATTTGGCTCATTCATTGTGTGTGTCCATTACTACTCCTGCTGTATTCCAAGTTTGGGAGAACACAAGAAATTCCTTTTTCATGATAAAGAATATTATTTCACCATCTGCATGACAAACTGGATTTTATCATAGCTAGGATTTAATCTGATAAGAGTCTTTTAAGACTCAGGCAAGTTTCACTCACCAAGTCACATTTGATACTTTTATTTCCCATGGAAACTTGAAATTCTGTTCAGTTCCTTTAATCAGTATTCAACAAATACAATCCCATTGAAATTTGTTTTTCTTTCCAAAGGGTAATGGAAAAAGGCCTCCTCGCTAGCATTCAGATGTGAGCACACCTAAAAATACCTAATATCAGGAAACAATTATACTTCTTCACTTGAATTAATAATTTGCATTTAGAAAGGAGGAAAATATGCCCATAAATATTTTTTTCCCCAGCTTCCTATAAAAAAACAAGGACAACCAATGTGAATCTGTAGTTAAAAGTACCGAGGATGCGGTTGTCGTGCAAAGATGGAAATTGGTTTTAAACACTGAGGAAAAAAACCTTGGAAGAATGGGGCAATTTTTGCACTGTGCTGCAAAACCCCAATATTTCAGGGAAAAAAAGCTCCAAACAAATCTTGGTTTTGGTTTGTGTGTATTCTTTTATATTCCAAGCCCATAAATCCTTCCCTCTGGAGTCTCCGAGGGAGCTAGATACTTAACACCTCTGGTTTCCCCAAAATTTCCAAAGCTGAAGGGAAATAGGAAAATTAAGCAATACTTTTCTCTTATTTCCTTTTTAGTGCAATGGGAAAAAACAATAATTTGGGTTTGAATGAAGCCTGTCACTCAGCTTAGACAAAATGCTTTATTTGGTCCCCAAGTCTGTCAAGAGTCTGGTGAGATTTCCAGCTCCCACATTCCACGGGCCGGCTCGAGGTGCTTGGATGAGGCACGCAGGGAACACCTTCCCTCCTGCACACATCAGCATCTGAGGGGCAGCGTGGGCAGCAGCAGGAGATGGGAGGCCGGGAAGCAGATCAAAGGGAGTAGGAGGAGGGGTCCAGAGGATGAGCAAAGGGGATGAGGAAAGCCAAGGGAATGGAGAGGGTGCCTGGGAGACTCTCATTTGAAAGCCGAAGGCTCCCTGCCAAAGCAAACAGTTGGACATGGAGGGCTCTCCATGGCTCTGGTTCATTTGGACCATCTGGCATTTATTGAAATTGCCTCCCTTTGTGTTTGCTCCGATGAAGTGGGTTTGTATTCCTGCTCCTCTCCCTCCTTTCTCCTCTGCCAGGCCAACACGGAGCTTCTGTCCCGCCTTTCCTCTCCCGCGTCCTCACAATGGCTCCGGAACAAAGAACCCAAATGCAAGAAATGAATGCCGGGAGGAATCGGGGATGGGGAGCAGACGCCGGCACAAGGACGGCCCCGCGCATGGCCCTGCTGCCCCTTGCCTTACACGCTTCCACTGCTTCCCTTGGCCCTCAGACTGGGAAAGCAACAGACTGAGAGGAAAGATGGAAAGAGAAATCGGAGCAGAAGTTAAAGGGGAGAACAGAAAAGCAGGGAGGAAAAAAAATCCTTCCAAAAGGTGCAATTGCAAAGTGATGACAGGCTGGTGGAAGGGAATTAGCAGAGAAGAGGGCTCTGTTCACCTCCTCCCCTCCCTGCACTGCTGTGTGATCAGAGAGAAGCCAAAAGAGCCGTTTTGTTGGGAACTTTGGCATCCGCCGCTCTCCCGCAATGAGGGCGAGAGACTGAAATAATCAACATTTTCTGCGGCGCAGAAATGCAAACACTCAAATTCACGTCTCAGCTGACAGTTTCAGTCAAAATACATCCCCCTGACGCTCTGCAGCTAGGGAAGATTCACAGACTCGTTTCGCGGCAGAGCCTGCAGTCCCAGGCCACGTTACACAGCCGCACTGCCAGAGTTTGCATTTCCTGTAAGTCAGCAAGAAGGCTCTGAGGCTCGGGATGAGCTTCCAAGCCTATTGCATGGAGGAGCCTTTCCAGTGATTTTTCAGGAAGCCTGTCCCAGTGGAAAAGGGAAAAAAAAAAAAAAGCAAAGAACACAAGCACGAGGACGGGGGGAGAGGTTTCCCTTGCCCTGCTCAACCTCTGGATGCTCCAGAGCCAGGACAAGACCTCATCCAGCAAATTCCCGCCCCTGTCGCTCCATGCTCCGCTGCCATGCTCCCGCTGGGAGGTCCCTGTGGACTCCAAGGACTGCAGGAAGGAGCTCGGTGGCTCTGCTGGCACAAATTAGTGAAGCTGAAACTTTAGATCAGTGACAGAGCCTCTTCCTCCTGGGAGCAGTAAATTGCGATGCCGGTCCCTGAAGACCCTCCTTGCCATTAAGTGATTAATGAATTCATTAACACCTCCAGGAACACGGGAAATATGACACGGACAGCCTGCCTAGGCTTTGCTAAGTATTTTTCCTGAGGAACAGCGGAGAAGAGTGGCTAATTAAGCTATATGGCCCATGGCAGCACTACTACATTTATCCAGGGGGGATGAGCAGAGGGATGAGATTCTGTCTCCTGCTCCTGACCAGCTTTTATTTGACCCATAACGAGACGCTAAAATCAAGGCTTTATTGCTATTATAAACCTTTCATCTGAAGGGGGGAGGGAGAAGCCTTTTTGCTGAAATGGCTTTAATGACTTTCCCAGCGTTCCCAGTCCAGAGGTGGAATGGTCCCAGAGTAACTGGAGGTAAGAGTCGGGCTAAGGAGAGGGGGAAGGAATTGCACAATGGCCTCTTCAAATCCTACGGAGAGGCTTAATTCTTGCCCTAGAGCCACGGTCACGTGCTGCAGCCCATTTCCCTGACAGTTTTATTTCCCAACTGGAACACAACCAACAGACCGAACACTTGGGATGAAGTGTGAGCCGGGCTCGGGCTGCGACACCGGCACTAAATCACGGCCCGGGATCGCCTCCCGCCGCACCGCAGCAGGACGCTCCCGCTGCTCCCACAGCTCCAGCCAGGAGCCAGTCCATCCCTGCCGCGGGAATGACATTGCCTCTCCCCCACATGTGCCTTGGATCGGTGTCCCAGGCCTGGCTTCCCATGGAGCCTGGCTGACACCTCCCGTGGGAGCCGCAGGGGCAGCCAAGTGGGGTTGGCTCGGGAAGGGATGCCCACGTTCCCTACTTTGAAGGGATCAATTGCTGCTACCTGCAGCTCGTTTCCTTTCCTGCATCTTGGGCTTCCTTGTCCCCGTGTCCCATATTCCACAGAGTCCCAGGATGGTTCAAGTTGGGAGGGGCTTTAAAGCCCATCCAGTGCCACTCCCTGCCATGGGCAGGGACACCTTCCACTATCCCAGGCTGCTCCAAGCCCTGTTCAACCTCTCCTGGAACATTTCTAGGGATCCAGGGACAGCCACAGCTTCCCTGGGCATTTGCTGCAGACAACGTTGGGGTCATCTCTGCAGCCACCAATGACTGCAGGAATTCCTTTCCGTAATCCAACTGTCCTTCAGCCTGGAATGGCACAAAGAGCTGAGACTGGTTTGTGCCTTTCCCGCTTCCTTGGGAACACGAGCTTGGGCTTCTTCACTTCCAGAACAAGCTGAGGATGCTCAGGAAGAGCCACAGCAATCCACAGGGACAAGAGATGCTTGGTGCAAAGCACTTTTACCACTTGAAGGCACTGGAGGTGGCCAGGAGCCACCAGGATATCCTGCAGGTGTGGGGGCTTCGGAAAAATTGAAAATTGTGGAGAATCGGGCTGGAAAGACGACTCCGTTTTAGAGGCAGCAAACTGGAGAGAGCTCAGAGAAAGCCCCGAGGAAGATGAAAGGACAGCAGGTATTGATTTACGTAGGAAGATCAAAAGAGCTATATTTGTATATGGTGGTTGAGCTAAGTGATGACTAAGTGTTTAACGGGAAGGGTTTGGAGGACACCAACCCGGAGAGGGAGCAGCAGGGAGAGGGCAGGGAAGGAGCTGAGCGGGAGCCGTGGGGTGGGAGAAAAGGATGGGAAAAGAGGAAGATCCCAGCGGCCTGGGGATGTTTTCTGGCAGGGGGATATGAGCAGCCCCACCGACACCAGCCCCAAGACACGTGTGGCAAACCAGCTTCCCAAAGCTTCCAAACCTCATCCCGCACTGCTTCCCAAAGCTTCCCAAAGCCCATCCCGCACTGCTTCCCAAAGCTTCCCAAAGCCCATCCCGCACTGCTTCCCAAAGCTTCCCAAAGCCCATCCCGCACTGCTTTCCAAAGCTTCCCAAACCCCATCCCGCACTGCTTCCCAAAGCTTCCAAAGCCCATCCCGCACTGCTTTCCAAAGCCCATCCCGCACTGCTTCCCAAAGCTTCCCAAAGCCCATCCCGCACTGCTTCCCAAAGCTTCCCAAAGCCTATCCTGCACTTTGCTCCCTGCAGCTCCAGCTCCAATCAGTTCCTGCCATGCCACAGTATCCAGGAGCACAGGGAGGGTCCTCGAGGGGACCCAGGGTGCCCCTACAGCCACCGTGGGTGACACCGAGGTGGCTGTGGAGCCTTGTGACTGCCCTAACTCCCACAACACCCCAGACAGAAACAGAAACAACCTTCTGTCCACTTTTGAGGCCCTCACTGTCCTGCTCCATCCTCTCCAAGGCCTAAGGAATTAATCCCCAGTCTTTGAACTTATTTAAACATGGCTGGAGCTATCACTTCTTGCCTGCAAACAGTGTTTGCAAAGCATTACCCTGAGCATGGCACAGGCCCTAATCCATCTGCATGGTCTGATGATTGCAGAGAGCCTTGATTCTGCTCCCTCACGCTGCTCCACCTCGGCTGTGTGACTCAGGATTCGCAGGGAGAGGGTTGGGAGCACAGCCAGAACAGCACAAAGCTCTCCTGTTCAGATAATTCAGACCCAGGTGGGACAAAGCCGGTTAAAGGGACTTTAATGAGTGTCCTACCCTCAGCCTCCCTCTGCGGGCCCAGGTTGGCACACGTTTCCCTGGTGCTTCCCAGAGCAGAGCCAGGAGCGCTTCAGAGGCTGATACCTTGGAAATCCTCCATGGAGAGGAATCCTGAGTGCACAGAACAGGCAAGAAGCACACATGGACCACCCTGGGGTGAGCCCCAAGGCATGAGGGTGTGCAGGGCTGCACGGGGCGGGATGTGGGGCCCACACGCTTCATGAAACAGCTGAATTTTTCAGTTCCCTCGTAGTCTGGAATCTGCCTACTCTGAGCTGCCCACCTGAGCAATGCCAACCCAGCCTTCTGGAGAAGAGATGGAGAAGGGAAAGGGGAAGACAGGCGAGACAGAGAGAATCTGATAAGGGAGCCTGATTGAGTCACTCTGTCATGGCCTGGGACACCCCGAAAACTTTATGGCCTCGCTTCTTAGCCTGAAAGCACCCCCAGAAAACCTTTTTACTCCAGGTTCTGCAGGGACATCCAGGCAGCTCAGATCAATGCCACTGCTCTGCTCTCTGTCCACATCACTCAGCATTTTATCCACCATTTGCTGGAGTGATTCTCTTGGCTGGGAACATTTACAGACAGCAGGAAGGGAGGTCACGAGTAAGTAACGATGAGAACAGGGCTCAGGGTTAAACGAGCTCACGCACAAGGGCCAGGATTCATGGCCTCTTACAGAGCCACTAAATACATTTTTCTCACCTTTCCCTATTGAGTGTCAACAAGATCTGCTCCAATCGAGGGCCCCTTGATCCGTGTGGCCAAGCAGGGATTCAGGAGGATAAACATTCACACGTGGTTGGAAAGGGTGACAACACTCAGGGTGTTTTGCTCAGCCAGGCACAGTCCCTCGACCACAAGCTGCTCACCCCCGTCTCCACTGCCGAGGTGCATCACTGTGGAAAAATGCAGGCTGATGCAAGCCAGTGCAAGATGTAACACCTCTGGGAACCAGGAATGCAAATTACAGCCACTTCCAATGTGAGAGATTACCTCAGAAAGCACCGAGTGCAGGAGGACTGAAGACGCTGTCCCTGGAGGAAGCGAATATTCATCCAGGCAGGGACAGGAACCAGGCTGTCACTGGACATTTGCATTTGCTTCTTCTCTCACCCTCCATTTCCTCGGTTTTTTCAGCCACATTTGCAGAACTGTCTATGAAGAAACACCCCGTCCAGCATTTTGGGGGCTCTGTGCAGAGCATAGCACAACTCGGGGTTTTCAGAACTTTGCCAGGAGATGTGGGGTGTCCATGCAGGGAGGGGAGCATTTTAAAGGATTCCACACACACAGCTGAGAGCTGGAAAAACTCCTAACTCTGCTTAGCTTGCTCAGTTGGCCAAAGAGTTGTTTAAGAGATCCCAAGATGTCCAGACATCAACATGGAAATATCCTGGCTTGCAGGGGGCTTCCCAGGATTTTGACAATGACGCGATGAGATTCAATGCCTGGAAGCTCAGGCCAGATAAATCCCAAAATGTCGTGCAGTTTCCCAGCAGGGAGGGACACGGGAGGCTGGAGGACCTCACGAGGGTGTGGATCCTCCTCCCTGGACACTGCTGAAGTAGAAAGCTCCTGAACAGCCAAGCTTTAACCCAGCTCCCAGGAGACAGGAGCAGCGGGAGCGGGGCTGGATGGCTCAGGGCGTCCCTCGGTGCCCCTGCTCCCTTCCTCGTCCCCTCAGCCATGACAAGGACAGGAAACTCTGGGTAATCTGCTGCTCAGCCTTGCATTCCTCATGAAGCTCTAGCCCAGTCTCGCTCGCCAAGACCTCGGGAAGGAATTTGTTGATTTATTTTCCTCCTCCAGGCTCGTTCGGCCCGGCAGATGTTGCGTGCTTGTTCTTTTTGTTATCTCCTCACCTTCCTCTGAAAGCTCCGAGATGGGCTTGGCTGGAGCCGCCCCAGCCGGGGATTTTGGGCGTGCCAGGAGTGGGGTCACCTTGTTCTGTGCCCTCTGGGATCAGTCAGTGCCACCTCCCCCAGCCGCACGGAGGTTCCGTGACATTCAGTGACCGTGGTGGGTACCACACGCAGGGTTCATAACCTGGGCATCACATCCTTCAGTCTGCCGAGTGATCCCGCTGCCCAGAATCTTCCAGGCCTGCCCAAATAAACATATGTAAGGGTTGAAATTCAATCTCTCCCCTGCCCTGTCCCCTGGAAAACTCTTTGATGACTAAGCCCATTAGGGGAGGAGCAAATCTCCTGGAAATGTCACAGCTGATCTCTGCTGACCTTATCAAAGTGCAGGATCAATACCCTGACCTGTTCGGAGCAGGAAACCTTAAGCAAAAACCAAAGAGGAGCAATTAAAGCAGAATTTCAAGAATGGGACTGGGGGTGGGGATGGAAATACCCCCCTGTTCTGGCTCTGGAGAGTGAAAAACAAATGAGCCAAAAGGAGCCGTGATGCTGAGGATTATCATCTACATAATTAGTATTTGATAAAGCAGGAAATAAAGCCTACCATCCATTCATCACACTGACAGCTGCAGGACCACGGTGCCAGGCTCCCAGGAGCTGGGGGCTGTGCAGTGCAGGTACCAGTCCTCACCTCCAGCTCAGGGAGCCCAGCGTGCCTCGGGACAGCCCAGGGGCCGATTGGGAACGTGGCAGGTGTGATCTCGAGCTCTGCACTGCCTGGCTTTGAAGGGTGGAGAACCATCGGTCTTGGTGACAGCCAAGGAGCTTCCCGTGGTTTCGGGCACGCAAGGACCTAGGAAGGAAGATAAGCTGACTTTCCTGGCACCTGGAACTCGACCAACTCCACCCCTGGTGGCTGCAGCAGCCCCGGGCATGGCGTTGAGCCGGACAAACCATCACCATTTGGGACAGCTCATCCCATCCTGGCAGATGGCAAAGCCATTTCAAACAGCCTGGAGCCAGCCTGCCTTGCAGGACGAGTCTGGACGGGGACAAGGAACAGGTCTGGGGACTCAGAGAGATGCGGCCAAAGGATTTCTGGTCAAACACAACCCATGTCAGCTCCTGCAGACCATAGAGCAGCACCTCCCCTCTGTGGGTCCTCTGATTTTCCATGAGATGCAAAAGGATTTTCAGATAAACTCTCTGAAGAGGGCAATCCACAGTGAAGAGATTCCGGAGTGCAAAGAGGAGCTACAGTTCCCACAGAGGACAATTTAAAGGAGCAGGTGGCAGAAGGAACACTGAACTAAATCAAGGAGAGGGAGATTAAAAGGTAAATCACTTGTAGGACATCCAGAGCAGCTCTCTCTGCAGGGCTTCGCCCAAAGGAGAGATATTTTCCTTTCTCTTTATAGCAATTTCTAAGATTTACCTTTGCTCACAAGGGATGAACACGAGGCATTTGAAGGCAAAAAAAACAGGCAGAAGCCAATTTTGCCATTCCTGACACCAAGAGCCCAGTGCCTGCTGGCAGCACCGCACAGCTGTCCTGTTGTGCTGGGCTGGAGCGGGGCTGTGCCCGTTCCAGACTGCCCACTCGGGATAGATCCCTGTCCCTCTGGCCAGGCAGAGCTATTTCACTGGAAAAACACGAAAAAAATTCCCTTGTGTACCACAAGTGCCCCAATTCCCACATGAATCACCTCACGTCAACCACATGCTGCCGGGAGGAACAGGAAGAGCTCCGGGCCCAGCCCTTCCTCCTTTCCCTCCCTTTGGCTGTCCCATCCTCTCTAATTTCATCAGCTCCTTTTGCTGGCTGGTTCTTCACAATCTCACCTCATTAACCCGCGACAAGGCAGGATCTCGGCTCTCCAGCTGACCACCTTTCCCCAGCACAGACAGAGGCCTGTGAGCAATGTCTTTGGGAGGTTATCAAAAAAAAAAAAGCAATCAAAGCAAGTCTCTGCTGTCCTGGGGAATTCTCTGTGCGCTGGGAGCCTCATCAAACGAGGGGAGAGAAAGCAACAGCAAATTTAACAGTGCCATCCCTAGCAGCCACAGATGGCTGCAGTTCCTAAATAAGCATTACATTAGTGCGAAGGAGAGGGGGGGAAAAAAAAAATTAAAGGAAGAAAGGAAAATATAACAGCTGTATCTTAAGCCTGGAGGCTGATGGTAAATCTCCGTTTGTAGATGCTTTCAGCACTGGCAATAAAAGTCAAGTTGCTTCCACGTTAAAGGGGCACTGCTGAGTGTTTTATGCAGCACCCTCAACCTGCTGATCATTCGGTGGGAACATCCTCCAGCTGTCCCACAGGATGGGGACCCAGGAAAGCAGGAGGAGATGTGTCCACAGAGGAAAGAAGTGGGGGAAAGCGTTAATATTTAAAAGGGTGTTTTTACCCTGCTTTGAATGGAGCGTTCTGCTTAAAAAAAAAAGCAAACAAATACAAAAATCAATAGTGCACGATGGCCTTCAGTGCACTGACAGAAACATCATTTGCCCTCTCGTCACTGCTGTCACGTTAAAACCACAGCTCCCACCATTTCCCCAGCCTGGAATTCTGCTGGGTGGACAAAACGGAGCAAAAATAATTGGGGGCCTTGGCTTGAAATCTTGACCCCTCCAAAGCAGAGGAAATCTCACTCTGGAGGCAGGAGCTTGGGTGGGATTCGTGGAATGAATCAGAGAATCACAGAATGAATCACAGAACCGTGGGATGGGGTTGAAGGGACTTTGAAACCCATCCAGTGCCACCCCTGCCATGGCAGGGACACCTTCCACTGTCCCAGGCTGCTCCAAGCTCCGTCAAACCTGGCCTTGGACACTTCCAGGGATCCAGGGGCAGCCACAGCTTCTCTGGGCACCCTGTGCCAGGGCCTCACCACCCTCACACAGAACAATTCCTTCCCAATATCCCATCTATCCCTGCCCTCTGGCAGTGGGAAGCCATTCCCTGTGTCCTGTCCCTCCATCCCTTGTCCCCAGTCCCTCTCCAGCGCTTCTGGAGCCCCTTTATGCACAGGAAGGGCCTCTCAGGTCTCTCTGGAGCCTTCTCCTCTCCAGGCTGAACAATCCCAGCTCTCCCAGCCTTTCCTCCCAGCAGAGCTGCTCCATCCCTCTGCTCATCCTGGAGCCTCCTCTGGGCTCTCTCCAGCAGCTCCAGCTCCTTCCTGTGCTGGGCCCCAGGGCTGGGGCAGCTCTGCAGGTGGGGTCTCACCTGAGGGGGCAGAGGGGCAGAATCCCAATCCCTTTCCTGCTGCCCACGCTGGGGCTCAGCCCCGGGCTCGGCAGGTTCTGGGCACCAGCGAGCTCAGTTGGGTCACGCTGAGCTCCTCATCCCCTACACCCACGAGTCCTTTTCTGCTCAGGGCTCTTCAGGGAAAGCTCTGCTCCCAGCTCAGGGGATGTTGGAGATTTTTCCCCACAATCTGGAAAGGGAACCATGAGTTTGCTGCCAGCAAAGAGCGCAGTTGACACAGGTATTGGAGGAGCAGTACCTGGTGACATGACTGGGCTGGGAACAGGAGCCACAAGCTGTGCTGGCACTTGAGGGGGCTAAGGTGGCCTTTAAAGTATCCACGTGCTGGGCTGGGCTGGAGAAATAAAAAATCATAGTGGGAATTAAAAGTACAGGCAGTTTGGGGAGAGCTTCCAGGGCGTGGGGATGACCAGGAGAGGAAGGAGCCCCTCCAACACCGTCAATTGCAGAACCACAGTTCTGAGTGACCTCCACGCTCGTGGTCGTGCCCAACCTGCAGCCAATTCAGCCCAGCACGAGAGAAGCGTTTTCCTGAGGCAGAATCTCTCCGTGAAGGGGTGGGAATGCCGAGGATCAGCCATGGGAGCAGCCAAGGCAGAGATGCACCTTCATAAACAGAGAGAGCCTAAATCGCTCCCGATCCCGAATCCCCGAGCCCAAGGGTCACACACATGTGTGGGCTCCCAGGGGTGAGGTTCCTGGCAATCTCACTCATCCCTTTCCCTCTCCTTTGCTTTCTAAAGGTTTCATTTCCCTCGTGTTTCCATCAGTCTATGACAAAATGCAAAATTACCTCCACCGTGTCCGAGCTGTGGAATCTTCTGCCTCCTCTTGACCTGCTCAGCATTTTCACCACATTCATTTATTTTTATTACACTTCATTAGAACAGTGATGTCCTCCAAGCCGCTCGGGTTCTTCAGCAACCCGTGGCTACCCCGTCCCTCACAAACATTGCAGATTATTCCTGTTTTGCTGCCATGTTCCCTCGCCATCCCTGAATTAGCTACACCAATTAATTACCAGCCCCTGGGACTGCTCCTGGAGCACAAGCCCCGAGGCTGAGGAGTGAAAGGGATGTTATTACACAAGTGAGCAAGGTTTGCCTGCTCTTACCTCAGCTCCCTCGGGATTTTCCATCAGAACGTTGATTTCCTGCAAAAGGAACAACTCACCTGGGCATGTCAATGCCAACACATCCTTGTTTCTAAACAAAAAACTACCCGAGTGTTTTGACAACATCAAAACATCATGTTTCATTATTTTGAGGGCATGGAATACTTTGATATTAATTCTAAGGCATCTTTTCACTTAGAAGTTTCTCTTATAATCCAATTGCCTTAAATGCCAAAATCAACTCAAAATGTGTAAACAATTTTTAATGGTTTCACAGGGACATCTCAGGACAAAAAATACATTTAAATTAGGCTCCGTAATTTTCCTCTGAAATGGGAAATGCAGTTTTTACTCAGGTCTAGGCATCAGCACATCTTGGTGGACTCTGCTGTAACTGAGAGAACCCACGCAGGAGAGATGGGCAATTGGGCTAGCAGGGAATGCTGGAGGGCACGGAAAAAATCCAGGCTGAGCCAGGAGAGGAAGGAGGCAGAAGGATGAGCAGGGAACAACGCTGCAGGCCAGGGAAAGGTAGATTTGTGATGCCAGGCGGTGCATGTGCACCTGGGCCAGCGTTCAGGGAGTTTGGGCTGGGAATGGAGAAGCTGCTGGAGAAGGACATTTCAGAGCACTCATTTCAAGGACAATCCCCAGAATCCTTTCAAACCCCACCGATCAGTGAAAAACCCACCCTAAAATTTCCTCTCCTCCACGGCAGACTCCCCGCTGTGCCAGTGCGCACAGGGATTATCGTGGCATCAAGGGGAGATCTGGAAACATCACCTCCATCATTCCCAGCTGCTCTGAGCCCGGATCACCGGAGAAGGCGGAGTGGATGGCGGGGAGAAAAGCTGGAGCCATGCTCTGAGGCACGTTAATTGCTTATTAATTACCCCATTCATCACGGTGACACCCTTGTCTGCATTCCCAGTGGCACCCTTGCCGTTGGCTGGGACAGCCTCACGGCTTTGGGTAAACGGAGATGATTCCGCCGCCTCACCCCAGACCCTCCTGCGTCCCAAAGGGTGAAAGAGAAACCCAAAAACCCCGCAGCTTCACGGGAATCCCAGTGACAACACGGCAGGTTGGAAACTGGCAGCAGGGAAGTGCAGATGAGAGAGGAGTTCCAGGACAAGGATGCTCCCAAGCCCTCCAAGTTTGGGATTCATGGAACAATTTGCAAAGTGTCGGCTCACGGAGCCCATCCAGGGCTTTGCAGCAGCTTCCCACAGGCAACTGCAGGTTCCCATTAAATCACAGAGAGCTGTAAACCAATCACCAGGGAAAATTTCTGTTCCATCACCGGTGCTTTTTCTTTATTTCATTATTTATAGCGCTCTCTGATTTCCAGCAACTTTTTTATTATAAAAAAAAAATTATTTTCTTTGTCTGAAAATTGATACAAAAAGAAATCCATCTCTCAGCCGTCATTTCTCTTAATGATGTTTACATCAGCAGATGGGGAAAAAATCACTTTTTAAACAGAATTTATTACCCGCTGACCCAAAGCTTTCCCATACATCACAGTGCTTTCACAAAGTTAGTTTCCACAGCAACATGATGTAACTCTCCAGCATGTCTGGGAGCTGCTGATGTTAACTCTTCCATTCCTATCCATATTTCTTTCTGATGGGATACCTTGGCCACATGGACACCTCAGAACTGGATCAATCTCCTGAGTTGGAAGGGATCCACAGGGATTATCCAGCACTCAGCTCCTGGCCCTGCACAGACACCTCAACAATCCCATGTGTCCCTGAGAGCATTGTCCAAACACTCCTGGAGCTCTGGCTCTGGGAAAGCTCAGGCTCAGGAATGCTCTACAAATAAGGACATTTTCAGGTTGTCTCGTTTAATGAGACATCAAATATCAGCTTCAGGCAAGAGGGAAAGGCTGCAGGTGGCCCAGGGAAAGGGAGCAGCTGGGCAGGGGTAGCACAGAAGGAAGGAGATGGATGTCTGGATATGCCAGTCATAAAATCATGGGAAGGTTGGAAAGGTCCATTGGGTTGGAAAGGTCCTAAAGATCATCCAGTTCCAAGGGCAAGGGCACCTTCCACTCTCCCAGGTTGCTCCAACCTGGCCTTTTCGCCAGTGCAGCTGGAAATTCACCACCAGCCGCAGCAGGAACACCTAAGGCCTGTGAGACATCTTCCTCCAGGCCCACCTTCTCCAGCACCGAGGCCAGGATGCCAGGAGAATCTGGGAGAAAAGTATAAGGCAGGGGTCTTCAGAAAAAGGGAAGAGAGTGAAGATGGACAAACAAGCACTTACATCTTCGAAACAGTGGTGAATTCCTCTGGGGTGAGCACCTGGTGCTGTGGTTCATCTCTTCACCAAAACCTGGTGTTAAAACACCCAGAGAGCAGACCCTCGCTGGCTCTGAGGGACCATTTGTGTGTGAACAGCTCCCGAGCTCTCTCCAGCAGCAGAGACCACAGAGAACGAGCACAGAGCAACCAGCACCAGCATCCCGAGGAGGGGAAGGGCTCAGCAGAGCACCAGGAAACTCTCCGAGGATCTGGCTCCAGGCTTGGGCCCCAGAGCTCCAGCCCAGCTTCAGACCCGGGTGGGTTTAGCGACAAATCCGGCCTCGCAGCAATCAAGGCTCAGCTCCAATAGAGACAGTTACACCTATCACTGCATTTATTGATTGCTGGGATGTTGATAAACAATTGATTTTTCTCTGCAAATGTCACCTGGAAGGAGTTTTATGCCTCTCTCTACAGGGAGCGAGCGATAGCGAGAGCCTAACACAGAGAACACAAACTCTCTCCTGCCAGGGCAGATAATTCCTGTAGCAAACGGCTGAGCAATAGAAAGAAGTTGCTTCCGCTGGGATGTGGGGAAAGCATTTTCTCAGTGCTCTGGCTCAGATATCAGAATGTCACTTTGGCACCTTATCAAAGACATCCAACATCTCCAGCCCGTGGCTTGAGCCAGTCGCAGAGCAATGAGTGATCCACCTGCGGAGAGACGGCAATCAGGGCTCAGCTCATGCCTGCCAGAGATCAGAGGCCAAAGAGAAAAAGGCTGTGGGACCGTGGGAGGCGTGTGACAGCCCCCAGAGACAAACCGTGCTGAGGAGAGAGCAGCCCCACGTGAGCCTTGCTGGGAGAATGCCACACAGAGAGCTCTGGAGTCAAAACCAGCCAGGCATTTCGAGGGGACGAGAGAAATGCAAGCTCCCTGGCTCTGTGGCTCCCTGAGGATTGGTGCCATTTATCAGAGCAGAAACTGGAAATCAGGGAGGAAAATGGAATCCAGGCATTGGGGTTCTTCAGGAAGAGAGGACCCTGTAATTAACTTGTCCCTAACTTGGGAAAACTTGAAAAGCAAAAGGGCACACTGGAAACCAGGCCCTGGCAGCTCTGAACTCCCCAGAAACCCTTGGACGCTGCAGAGCTCTGCTGGGAGAGTCCTCCAAGGAATTCCAAGCATCCTGTGGGATCTGGATTTCTCTCTGGGCATCAGCCCTGTGCGTGCTGAGCAGCAGAGTGCTCACATGGCACTGCCAGGGCCTACAGAGGCAGAACTTCCTCCGAAACTTCCTTCTGCTCTCCCTTCAGCATTTCCGAAAAACCACACAATGGCCAGGAAACATCTCCAATGCACACAGCATGAAAGATGCTTCAAAATTCGTTCCCCAGAGCCTGGAAGGATGCAGGGAATCCCTGTGCTGAACCATTTCTCACCTTCCACAAGGCACAGAGCTTCCCAAACCTCTCAGCTTCCTCAGCAGTACCAAAAAAAAAGAGCAGTCCTTGCCCTCCGCTGCCTGAATGAAAGGATTTGTGGAATTTAAAGGTGTTTTTCTGAAACGGGTCTCCACCCACAACTGCACTTTGGCTGGGATGTCAGCTGCGTGCTCCTTCCCACAACAATTCATCAGCAAACACCAACAGCTTTGGGAAAGCTGACTCAGGAGACTGAGACCTTATTTAGCCAAAAACACCTGCTCTGATTGATTTTTTTTCCTAAGAACAGTTTGAGCTTCCTTTTCTGCATTCTGTGTGGCAGCTCCTGCACAAGTTAAAGTCTGCAGCAAAGCCACTCCGTGCTAAGAGGCATCAGTTCTTCCAGAAACGATCCGAGCCCCATTTTCAGTGAAATGAGCATGCACTGATGGGGTTACCATCATTATCAGAGATCAGACACAGGATTAGGATCATTATCAAATCAGCCTACCCATGCCATTTCCTCCACTTATCTTAAAATCCTCGAGTCTACCAGAGGATATTGACCTTTATATCAAAAAATGTCGAGCAGCCTATTTATTGGAAAGCTCCAAATTAGATGACCAAGAAGGAGAAAGCTTTTCCAGCAGCGATTCTCGCCCCCATCAGCAGGATCCAGGAGCTCCAGAATGCAGGGAACCAGCTGCAGGCTTGTCAGAATCCTGTTGGACTGATGGAGATGTGCAGATTGATCAAGCAGCCGGTCAGGAGGTGTTGTCCAGTTCCTGCCCAGGACTGGGAGATCCATCCGTCCATCCATCACCAGAGCCGGCTGTGCTGGGTGGGAGCAGCACGTGCAGTGGGGATTTAAAATCCTGGCCTTCCCAACATCCCTGTGGGATGATGGGGATTGAGCTGGCAGTGGGAAGCACCAGCAGCATCACACCCTGCGGAGGAGAGGGGCATAGGGCTGGGAAATGGCCACAGTCCCTGGAAATGGCCACAGTCCCTGGAAATGGCCACAGTCCCTCTCCTGCTCAGGGATCCTGTGAGAGAAACTACCATGGCTGCAGGACTCTGTGTCCCTTTTCCCAAAGCTTCCCAAATCCATTGTGTGGGTCAGGCTAAAGCTCAGCTCCAGCAGTAACGTGACTCTGTTGGAAAGAGAAAACCAGGATTCATAACCCGTGGCCGTGACTTGAGCTCCGGGAGGTGAGCAGCAGGGATAACCCCACGCCTGCTCCCAGGTCTTTGGGATGCCAGCACCCAGCCCCATCCAGGTGGGATTTTTCCCGTGATCACCTGTCCATCCTCAGACTCAGCATCCCATTTCCAGCGATCCCGAGGTCTTGCACCTTACCCACGCTGCCACAGAGCTGGGGCCACTCGAGACCTTGCCACCCACACTCTGCATCCCGGGCTGCTCCCGCTCCTTCCCAGCCTTCCCGCCCGATGTTTCTGCTGGAGGGAACTCAGCCCCAAAGTCCCGCCCTGCTCGTGCAGAGCTGTCCCTGGAGTCCAGAGGAACATAAACCAAGCCCAGCTGCTCTCTGCTGTCACAGCCTAAGTGCATTAACGCCTTTTTATCTCTGTGGGGGCACCGCGGCCGCCCCTCGTTTCCATGCAATTGCCGTTAATAAAACCTCTCTCAGCAGAAGCAGCAAAGGAAGGATCCACTTCACCTGGCAGGTTTTATCTGCATTGAAATTGGAGTGTGAGCCTTGTGTTCCACAAACCCCTCCGCTGACGGCTCTCATCTGCGACCCTCCTCCGAGACCGGCTTCGGGCTGATTATTCCCGAAGAAAACATCTCTATAAGGCAGCCCCTCGGCTCTGGCTTGCAATCAACAAGCCAGCTCTGAAACACTTCTTTCAGCCAGCTTAGGTAATTTTCGCTGCAAAATTAAAAGGAAAAATTGTCCGGAGACAAAGCGTTACACAGAGCACATGGGAAATAAGATCCGGAATAGATCTGGAGCTGTGGCCAAAAACTTGGTTGGTTTGGATTGAGGTGGGAGTCCTTGGAGCTGTGAGGCAGCAGCTGAAGGGAGACCTGAGGAAATTAAAGCAGCTGTTACAGCCCCCTTTCCTCCTCAGCACCCGCGGGAGAGGGAGCACAGGAGCTCTGGGCTGCAGCTGAGCACAGGTGGCCGAGCTCTGCCGGAAGAAGAAATCCTGAGGAAAGAGGTGGGAAAGAAGAGGAGACCCAGCTGAGCAAGGAGCACACCGGAGTGGGACTCCAGCAGGGCTCTGTGCCTGCCTCCAGAAGCACGAGGTGGGAGGAACAGCTCCAGGGAGAAAGGTCCCGAGGCGTGCGGAAAGCAGGAAGAGGGACGCTGAGCAGAGCCAGGGAGCAGCAGCCTCTCAGGATGCCATGGAAATTGCTCTGCATTCCCTGCCTTCCCAACAGACACGGTGTGTGTCTGTCTGTTGGGAAGCTGTACCCCACGTGCCACCTTCTAGCTAAGCCTGGGTGGCCAAGCGAAGCCCTTAAGCCACCTGGAAATTCTCCTGGATGGATCTCACCGGAGCCTGGATGGCCTCAGGACCAAGGGAAGACCTGCTCCCACTGGCTTCTCCCATCTCCCCAACATTTTCCTTTTCGCGTCGACAAAACAACTTCACCACGTTCAGATTTTCCTCCAAATCCCAGATTCATCTGGTGTTTTCCCGGGTTTCACGCGGCCCCTCGCCCATAAATCACTCATTCAGTTCTAGATTGATAAGAACCGTTTCGCCAGAAGCTCCTTATCTGCACAGGCTGCTGCTGAGCCCAACTGGATCTGTCCACACCAAATGGAGAGAAATTATGAATGTGCTTCATCAGGCAAGGCACGAGAAGTGATAGCAGTGAGGAGAGACAGTAAATAAGCAGAGCATCCACCGAGTATTTCCAAAGTAAATCAAGTTACGGGAACAATTAGAGGAAATAGAGATTTTGTCTGCAATTACAGCCCTGTTGCTTCTCCCATACACACAGACAGTTATGCAGCATCAAAATGAAGAACTGACTTGTGTTTTTAAAGTTTCAGGATTTTTGGGGTTTTTTTTTTTTCCCAGCTGGGAGAGCAGGTCTGAATCTCCCTGTCTCCTCCCCCATCTAGCCAGCTCTGCTGAACGCAGCTGGAACTTGAATGTTCAGTTCCAAATCAGGGCAGAGCTGAGGGGGCTGATGAGACCCAGCCAAGGTCCCCTCACCCACAGGTTCAGCAAAGCGGTTTTGGGTTTTCTTTTTGCAGGAGGGTTTGGCCAGAGAGCAAATGAACGCGGCCCTCAAGCCCCCTGTGCTCAGCCAAGCACAACCGGAGGAATTCATTCACCATTTTCTTGGGACATTTTCCCTAAGCCCAGGCTGTGGCAGGTGAACCCCGCTCTCCTCAGTCTGCGTTCACGCAATCACAATAATGATTTCTTGATATTGAAAAAGGATAAAACCCTAGCAGACCCCATCTAATTGGTCATGGAAGGCAAGTGATTATAGACTGCGATATAGAAGGCGGCGATTCGTGGAAGTTCTACAATTAATCTAATTAATAATCTTCAAATTATTTCTTGCTGTCTCTTAAGAGGTAAAAAGGAGAAGTGCAACCGCTGTGAATGGAGACACAGCCCAGCAGCTCTGCCAGCCACAGGGTGACAGCTCGACCTTGCAGGTATCACTGCTCCCCGGGAATTCTGCTGCCAAATCCAAGCCCCTGCTGCGAGCACGGGGGGACGGAGCAGCTCCCCTCGGAGATAAGGAGTGACAGTGAGTGCCCGAGAGTCCTGATGGGCTGGGACACGCGGGGACAGAGCCGGGACAGAAGGACACGAGTCCCTGCGAGGCGCTGGAGCGGAGCAGCCCAGCGGGGTCTTGCCTTCAGCCAGGACAGTGCCCTTGGAATGCTCTCCTGCCTGTTAAAATCCCGTCTGCTTCGAGCTGCCTGCAGCCCTTTGCATCCCGGCCGAAGTCAGATCCTGGGCAGAGATGCACAAAGTGCAGGAAATACCGGGTTTGCCCTCACTGTGGCGTTTGTGCGGGGCTCGTTGGACCCTTCCAGCCCTGGGTGTGGATTTCTCCACACTGCAGATCTGAGATGGAGACTCCTCACCGAGTCCAGCCCGCAGGAAGGGTCTGACCCCACACAAGACCCCAGTCCTCGCTGTCAGGGCAGGACTTGAAGGAGCAGGAATAAACTGAATTTCTTTCACAGCAGCCAGAATGAAAGCAGTGACCTGCTCAAGGCGGCTCTGACTCCACAGGATCCCAAACCCCGGCTCAGGTAAGACCTTCCTCCCTCAGCACCGCAGCCTGAGCTCCCACCCTCCTCTTTCCCACCTGGCTGCATCCTCCGGGCTCCTGTGCCCTGGTCAGAGTCCCAGTGGGATAACACAGGGTCTCACATCACTGCCTCATTATCCTAATCACTCTGATCTCCTCATTAGGCACCTCACAGCTACTCCAGCACGAGCTCGCTTGAGGACAGGGGTGAGGTCGCCTTTCCCACCATCAAGCTCCTCGTGAGACCAGGAGAGAGACATTTTTGGATATGCAGAGAGCCTCGAGAAGGCAGAAAGAGAAGCCAATAGTGGCTAAAAATCTGGGATTTTGTAGGAAATAATGCAGGACTGGACACACATGGCAGTGCCATCCTCTTCCCTGTAAGCGCTTTCCTTCCTGCTAAAAGAAATCTGTCCAGTTAAAACAGGGATGAAAATGAAAATGGAATTGCTGTCCTGAAGGACTGGGGGAGAGGTTTTATGTCTTTCCCTCTCAAAAGTCAGACAAAAGGTCAGTAATTCCTAAAATTTGTAAAAACACGCAATTAAAAAAACCCTGAAACAATAGAGAAGAAATTTGATCCAGGGATTATGGTGTTCCAGTCCGAACCAGGGCGAACTTCAGCTCGTCTGAAAGTCCCACACAGTAACTGGAACTTCTAATTTAAAGAGAATATTTTAAACAGCCCAGATTTGATGCCTTTTTCTTTCTTTCTTTTTTTTTTTTTTTTTAATCAAATGAGAAAATAAATTTTTAAAAATCCTCCCTGGGAAAAAAAAAAAAAAAAAAAAAGGCAGGTTTTCAGTGGAAAGCAGCTGAAATGAAAAACTCCTTTTCAGGTTTGCCCTGAAGAGGAAAAAGCATTTTTCACTGAGATGGATGGAATCTGTTTTCTTTCCTGATGAAAGGGAATGGTGCTTCTGGACAAATCCCCGCAAAGGGGACAGCCCATGCCAGGGCACAGAGCATCTCCAGGCTTTCCCCTGAAACCCTCCAGTGCTGAACTGGCTCCTAACTGCAGGCTTTATCTAAAGCAGAGAATTCGACTCAACTCAAAACAAAGCTCTTCAATTTGGATTTTTCCCAGTGGTTTTGCTGGGGTTTTGAAAGTGAAGCTAAAATCAACAATTACAGAAATTGCCATGCCTGCATAACGAGCACAGCAGTGGAAAATTCCCATCCAGCTCTGAACTCGAACTCAGAGCAGATCCTGCTCGCAGGATTGGCTTTGAAGAGCCAAATGGATTTTCCTCTGTGTTTTACCAGGAAGCACTGCTGAAATCTCCCCTCCTGGAATGAAACCCACCCTGCTAACTCCCAGCAAAATCCCAGCCTTAAAAGGGATCATTGCCCTCCCAGACGAGGCAGCGGTGCCCCAGCAGCGCAGAGCCTTGTCCCTGGAAGTGCTTAATTCCATATGCTTCAGAGGATAGAAGGGGGGGAAAAAAATAATTAAAAGGCCCTTAATGCATCTGGCCAATTAAATAAAGCTGTAAATGGCAAGGAAATAATTCCTTGCTGACCCCTGCAGCAATCAGCTGCTGACCTGCAGCATGAGAATTGATTAGCCCTATCTTAGCATGGCTTGTATAACTACAAATGTTATTATTGGCCATAAAATCAGCCAGCCCTTTACGCAGCCCATTGGTGGCATTTGGCTCCCTGACCTCCCAAACCATGAATTTTGCCGTCTCAGGGAACAGCCCTGGGCTGGAAAAGCCTTTCAGTGCTTCCCTGTGGAACTGGGCCTGGTGAGGTGGTTTCCAGTGGTGGGCAGCGCTGTCCCAGTTTGCCCCAGCGCAGCTCCCAGTGAATTCGGTGCAGTTAATTGGGGGCGTTAATTGCCCAGAATCAGCCCAGCCTCACAGCTCGGAGCTGTCCTTCTTCACCACGGCCTGGCCTGGGGGCAGGGGGGAGCCCAGGCTTCCCTCACCCCCCTCGCTCCATCAATAACGCGGCTGTCAGCACCAGGCTGAGTGAAACCCTGCCCTTCTCCTCAGAGACAGCAAAGCTGGGCTGGGATCTGCCCTCATGCTCCTCCCCAAGACAATCCCATTCTCCTGGCGTGAGCGCTCACTCAGCACCTGCCCCGGAGCGGAGCCCCCCGGCCAAAAGCTGCTTCCAAACACCTTTGGAGCTGATCAATAAGGAATTGCTGGCTCTCTCACAGCTCAGAGCTGTCTCTCCATCTGTCATCCCTCTTTCCTCTTCCTCCCTTGACATTTTGTGCTGGACTGGACACACAAGGAATGACGTTTGGTCTCCAGGAGCTCTGGGAAGCAAACTGCCAGGTGACATTAGGAACAGGGAACAACTCATCTCCTCACAGAGCTGGAGCTGTGAGGTCTGGTAACCTGAGCTAGTGCTGACAGCACTGATGTGGCTGCACGGAACATTTTCCAAAAATCTGGATAAATCTGGTGACTTTGGTCCCCAAAGGGTGTGGAGGATATCTCAGTAGAGACACAAGAGTTGGAGCCTAAAATCTGAAATCTGTGGTGATTTTTTTTGTCCAGTTCAACCCCTCAAGACCATCAGGGAGTGGATATTTCCTATGTCCCAAACAAACCCTGAGGACTCAGGTGTCTGGAAAGGGGTTGCTCTGTGGCAGGACATGGAATCCCATCGCTTCAATCTCACTGCAGCCCTGGAAGAAGGAGGAGCAGGGAATGTTAGGAGTGCTACCAAAACTGGGGATGCTCTGAGGGCATATTTCCATTTGGATTGCGTTGAGAGGGGAGTCTGAAAGAGGAATATCCAGCCCTGGCCTCTCCAGGGCACCAGCAGAGCCCAGCCCAGTGCAGACAAATCCCCCAAATGGTACAAACCATCAGCGCCCAGGTTTGATGCCTCTGGGGACCCATGGCAGCAGCCAAACAGAAGAAACCCACCTGGTGTTGGGAACAGCATCAGAGACTGTCTGCAGATGAGGAGTGCAAGGTTCTATCCCTGGGACAGAGACGGGAGGAGATGGGAATGGTGCCAGGTTTGCAGCCTTTCCTGAAGGCTGGCTGCGGAGAGGAGATGCTCCACGCTCAGGAACATTCCCTGAACCCCTGTTCCCAACACCGATGCCGCGCTGTCCCTTCAAGAAGCAGAGCCCTGCCCATGTTCCTCTCCTGCGTATCTCGGAATCTGGGAGATGCCCCCCTGCTCAGGGGCGGACGTTGACCTTCACAGCCTCAAAGGAAAGCATTGCTTTGCAAAAGGAAGAGAAGCAGAAGGAAGGGCAGGAGGGTGCGGTGGTTGATGGCATGGACTCCACAAGATGGTGATGAGCGAAGACACTTTATTGCAAAAATCCAGGGTTCTTAAACCGTGAGTTTGTTATGAATTTACAAACTCGTGAGGCACAACAAATGTGTTCAACCGAGCACCATAAACCACGACAGGAACACGCATCGGGTGTAGCCAACCACCAGCCCCACGGTGTCAGCACTTAGTGGTTCTAACAATTGTTTTCCAGTTCTGTCACTTGTTTTACACCTCTGGTTCAGCTGAGCCATTCCCAGAATGCTCTCTGGTTAGCAGAAGTAACAGAAGTGAGCAAGGATTTTACAAGGGCAACCAGGCCCTCACTTTGCAAGGCCTTTCTGCTCCGCAACAGGAGGGGAAGGGGCACAAAAGGAAAGGAGCAGCACTCCAGCCCCAGCCCTGCCTGAGCTCTGCTCGCCTGGAGACTCCTTCCTTTCGCTGCCAGCCCCACGCAGCGTGGGGAGGGAAGCTCTCACTCACCTGCATGGCTGGCAAGAGCCTGAGGTGCTGAGACCTCTTAGAAAGGCGCCTGTGCTGGTATTGAATGTGTTCGCATGAGCAGAGCTGAGAAAGGCGGGTGTGAATCTCAGTGGGAATGCGCAGCAGCCCATCCCAGAAGGCTCTTGCTCCAGCCCTTCCCTCCCAGCCTGCGCTGCTCAGCTCCTGCACAGAGAGGGCTCAGAAGGCAACACCCACACCAGCCATGTGCTTTCATGGGATTGCTCCAAGGATCTCCCTACGATATCCAGGAAAGCCAAGAATCCCCTCCAGAGCCTCACCTGTCCCCTTCAACGAGAGGGAGGGAAGGAGGAGCAGAGACCTCCCTGGGCAGCTCTTTCCAATGTTTGTCAACCTTTTCCATGAAGAAATTCCTCCTGATGTCCACCCTGGCACAGCTCAAGGCCATTTCCCCTTTTCCTGTGGCTGCCCTGGGGGCAGAGCCGGACCTGACCTTGGCACAACCTCCCTTCAGGTACAAAATTGCTCCTCAAGCACCTCGTCCAGGCCCAGAACAAGGAGCATTAGAGGGAAGCAATCAAATGGATCCACAGCAAACCAGGGAAGGTGGCTGTGAGGAAAGGGGGTGTGGGAAGTTTGCAGGGGGCTCAAGGCAGGGCTGGGCAAGTAGTGGGAAATGAGATCGTAGTCTGACAGCAGTTCTGTCAAAAGCCTGGCAGAGCAAATAACCTGCATTTTGCTGGCTGCATCTCTCCTACCCCGTACCAAATGTCCCCGGTGTCTGGGCAGGGCCACGTCCCACGGCGACGCTGGAATCTGGGTGGCAGGGGCCAGGAGCAGGGAAGGGAAAAGGGAAGGGAATTAAGACAGCAAAGGAATGGCAGTGAAGGGAGAGGAAGGAAAATAAAGAGGTGAGTGGGCACAGGAGCACGAGGCAGGGGGGGCTGAGCGAATCCAGCGGAGGAACCACTCAGCAGCTGCTCCTGGTTCACCCCGAGCTTTGCCAGAGCTTTGGCTAAGTCCAACAACAAATACCCACTGTACCAGGGAGATTATCCACATTCAAACAAGCAGGAGAGAAACAAGGCCTGAAGAGAGGAGCAAATGGCATCCCTGCAGGCTGAGCAGGGCGTGCCAGATCCTGGATGCTGGTGCATCCCATGGCTCAGCCCGGCACAGGGAGCACCAGACCAAGGCTCTGCCCCTCTCCCAAGTCTGCAGGTCAGGACTGGGATGGTGCAGCCAAATGCAGGATCTGATGAAATGTTTTTAATCAAAACCACAGGCCCTGTATTTCAGCTTGTTTTAACCACAAATGGCTGCACTTGTGAGAGCTTGAAGGTGTTGCTCATTCTTTGGGTGAAAAGGAGCAGAATTCTGGTTCACATACACACAGAGCCTTGGAATGGCTGGAGTTGGAAGGGATCTAAAACCTCATCCAGTCCCACCCCTGCCATGTGCAGGGACACCTTCCACTGTCCCAGGCTGCTCCAAGCCCTGTCCAGCCTGGCCTTGGACACTTCCAGGGATCCAGGGGCAGCCACAGCTTCTCTGGGCACCCTGGGCCAGGGCCTCCTCATCCTCCCAGGGAACAATTCCTTCCCAATATCCCATCTATCCCTGCCCTCTGGCAGTGGGAAGCCATTCCCTGTGTCCTGTCCCTCCATCCCTTGTCCCCAGTCCCTCTCCAGCTCTCCTGGAGCCCCTTTAGACCCTGGAAGGGTCTCTCAGCTCTCCTCAGAGCCTTCTCTTCTCCAGGTGAACACCCCCAGCTCTCCCAGCCTATCAGTGCCGAGATGAACGCTCCAGAAATGCCTTTACCTGCCCAAAGGAGACCCTTGGAAGAGCAGTTGACGTAGGAAAGCAGAAGATTCAGTAATGAGGTGGTGCTGAAAACCCCCTGAACAAGGCAAGGCAAAAAATGAGAAGCTGCAGTCAGAGTTAAACACCATAAACCAGCCTGACTCTGCCTTCCCTTTCCAGGGAAGGGAATCAAACCTCAAGACAAGGCTACAGGCACAGCGAGATGTTTGCAGGAAGAGGCATCCTTGGAAAAGTGGCATATGGATAACGGCACCTTGAATAAAAAAATAATGAATTCCCCTCATTAAATCTCTGCCTGCAAAATCCATTGTGCAAAACACGTGGCCAGCCCTTCTTGTCCTGCCTCCCCTCAGCTTAAATGCACCATCCACACCACGGCAAGGCCCCAGGAGAGAGATTTGAGATAAATGTAAGGGTTCCTGGAGTTCCCCAGCCACGCAGAGCTGGGATTCAGAATTACAAACCAAGTTAGGACTATTTCCCAAAGATTCATTAAAGTCATTTCCCAGACTCCTTAAAAATATGCACCTTAAAAGGAAAAAAAAAAAAAACCCCAAAACAAAACAACAAATAAAGGAAATAAAGGAAGGAATAAAATGAAAATACTGTTGCTGCATAAGCAGGTACAGCTGGAAAGGATGAGTGTGTTCATTTACAGTAATTATTTAAAGTTCTGCTCGTGCTTCTGTGTCTCCTCGTCCTCACCGATGCCACGAGAGCATCAAAGCACGTGAGTAACACACGTCACACGTGGCACCTCCTCTCGGCACCCCTCCCACGCACACAGAAGGACAATTGTGCACTGCAGTGCTTTCTTCCTGTGGGGTTTTCATTTGGATGGGTTATTCTTCCACTTTCTACTCTTCTAATCTGATGCTTGACTCAAAAGAGGGGCAAGGTATCCCACTCCTGCTGGAGGAAAAGCCAAAATGTAGCACTCTTCGTGCTGAACACGAAGATTTTTGCATGATGCCACCTTCAGTCATTCTCTTCTTGTCCTTTCAGCAAATACCCTGAAGGAATAAAAACACCCGAGGCTGAACAAAAGGGCTCCAAACTAGCACGTAAAAACCTGCTTTTTAGGACAGTTGTGCAAGTCCTTGAAAAAATCCAGCAGTCTCTTGACTTAATTCTGGAATCCACTAGAGCAGGGATTTTATCTGCTGGTGCACGTTCCCATCAGGAAGGTGTAAATACAAACTCGGGCACAGGGAAGCACTCACAGGCATCCCTGATGGAATTGTCAGCTCAGCCCCTCGTATGGGACACGAGGCACTGGCCCAGGTCAGGCTCTCACTGCCGGCCCAAATCTGCTCAGATCATGTCAGGACAGGTTTTGTGCTGGGCTGACTTCTTTCCCTCAGCCAATATAAACTGTTCTGTGAGATGTGGATAATTCAGCAGAGGTGGAAGAACATTCCAGCAGCTGATCTGAGCCCAGGGCTCGGGACAAGGTTAACCAGAGGTTCCCAGGTCATGAAACCGCAGCTCCCAAAACCAAACCCTCCTGAGACTGTACCCCTTTGCACTTTGTTAGATTTCCAGGAGGTGAAGAGAATAAATGGCACATCATGGAATTACTGAGGTTGGAAAAGCCCTCCAAGATCACCGAGTCCAAGCTGTGCCCGATCCCCACCTTGTCCCCAGCCCAAAGCACTGAGTGCCACGTCCAGGCCTTCCTTGGACACCTCCAGGGATGGGGACTCCAAACCTCCTTGGGCAGCTCCTTCCAATGCCTGACCACCCTTTCCAGGAAGAAATTCCTCCTCAATATCCAACCTGAACCTCCCCTGGCCCAGCCTGAGGCCATTTCCTCTCATCCTGTCCCTGTTCCCTGGGAGCAGAGCCTGACCCCGCTGGCTGCCCCCTCCTGTCAGGAGCTGTGCAGAGCCACAAGGTTCCCCCTGAGCCTCCTCTGCTCCAGCCTGAGCCCTTTCCCAGCTCCCTCAGCCGCTCCTGGGGCTCCAGACCCTTCCCAACTCCGTTCCCTTCCCTAGACAATCTCCACCCCTCAACGCCCTTCTTGTCATGAGGGGCCCAGAACTGGGCACAGCTCTTCCCTCATCAGCCCATCTGAACCAAATTCTCTGTGCAAACATTGCATGTTCTGAGCACTTTTAGGAGATGCCCCAGAGCAGACCCAGCCTGGTCCCTCAGCTCTCCCATCTCCAAGGCCACCGGGGCATTGTGGGCACAGCTGAACTCCCAGAGCATCACATCCGGACGTTTTAGCAACGCTGCCATGGACCAGCACACAGCGTATTTTCATTTCAACTCTTTGCTGCTGAGCAGGAAGCGTTTGTCATTTCCTCCAGCATTAGGGATAACGTTAGCTACCACAAATTAAATGAAAGGAGACTCCCAAAATGCATTTTCAAATGCACCCTAAATTGTAAACACCATTCAAGTCGGATGCAGCCAGGATTTTAATTGGAAGCTGCTGAGGATGTTCTTTCAGGATTCACAATAATTGGCATTTTGCTGAAAGGGTTCATGTAATAAGAACGTTCACAAATAAGGGCCAGCTCCTCCAAAACATTCAGCAACGCAAAGTACCCCAAAATTCTCCAGGTGAACGTGGGTGGTGTCCCTGCCTGGCTCCAGCAGTGCAAAGCAGGAGGAATACAGCAGGAAAGGTTCCTGGAAGGACAATAAGAACTTTATAAGGCCTGGAATGGTTTCTCCGTGAAGAGCAACCCAGTGGGTTGGGATGCTACAGCCTCAGGTGAGGGGGATTCCAAAATCTGGAGTCACTGGAGGAGTGGGGGAGAATCACAGAATCCCAGGATCACAGAGGCTGGAAAAGCCCTCACAGATCAATGAGTCTCCCCTGCGCCCAATGCCCACTTGTCACCCTGCCCAGAGCCCTGAGTGCCTTCTGTGGGTGGGAACCTCCCTCCACCACCTCCCTGGGCAGCTCTTTCCGATGTTTGTCAACCTTTTCCATGAAGAAATTCCTCCTGACGTCCACCCTGGCACAGCTCAAGGCCATTTCCCCTTTTCCTGTGGCTGCCCTGGGGGCAGAGCCGGACCTGACCTTGGCACAACCTCCCTTCAGGCACAAAATTGCTCCTCAAGCACCTCGTCCAGGCCCAGAACAAGGAGCATTAGAGGGAAGCAATCAAATGGATCCACAGCAAACCAGGGAAGGTGGCTGTGAGCAAAGGGGGTGTGGGAAGTTTGCAGGGGACTCAAGGCAGGGCTGGGCAAGTAGTTGGAAGTGAGACTCAGCGAGGTTTATTAGACTGGCGAGTCTTCCCAGACACAGAAACATCCTAAGCTGAAAATAATGAGGGCCCAGGAGAGTATTTAAGGGAAGGATCAGAACTGTTTGCCTCTCCCTCCTGCTCTCCAGGAAGGCAATTATGGCCGGTGAGTCTCTGCAGAGGGTGGGGTTTCACCAGCTGCCTTTCCTGGGCCCTCACTGAGGTGAGCAAGGTGACCCCAGCGCTCTCCTGGGCAGGGCAGGGCAGGGCAGAGCTGTGCAGAGAGAGGAAAACGCAGGGAAAAGTGAGGTGAGGGACAGGAAATGGGAAAAGCGGGGCAAAGCAGGAGGAACACGTGTGTGTGGTTCTACAGGCTGCCCTTAGGGCTAACCCGGGTCTTGCTGAGTTCAAGGCAGAGGGAGGAGAGGCTGAGCTGTGATGGGTTTAGGAGAAGAGGAAAGGAAAATTCACAGGGAAAAGCAGCATCTCCAAGGAAAGCGGGAGCTCAGGCGGGGCGAGCACTCTGGAAATGCAGACACCACATCAAACCTGCAGTGGAAAATCCCAAATTTCCATCGCCTATTCCCCTCCCACCCAACTCCAGCATGCTGAAAGCAATGAAAGGTGCTCCTGTCCCTCGCAGGGGTGGCTCCCCGAGCTCACTGAGACAGATGAGCCCCAAAGAAGGATCAATAGCCGGGCTGGGAACAAGGCAAGATGGACGAGGGAGGGAATGGGTGCTGAAAAGGGCAAGTTCCAGGCAGGATTAATGATTGAGAGGGGCTTGCAGTGCAGCAGAGGAAGTCACGCTGCTCAGCGCCTCGTGCCTTCAGGAGGGGAAGGGTTTGAAAGGAGTGAGGAGTCCCAGGGAATCCAGATGCCAGTGAAAACGCACTGGCACCTCCAGAGCGCTTCTGGCTCAGTGTTATGGGGTTTGGGGGGCAGGAGGGACAGACCCAGGAACCACGGAAGGAGGTGGAAAGCCATGGGGGAGTCTCACAAAGGCAGAAGCTTGTGCTGGTAACAGCTCAAGAAAGGACTTGGGGAAAAAAAAACCCCAAATCTGCTCATCTCACAGCCCCTGTCTACCTCTCCGACAACTCTTACTTCCTTCAATTCTCATCTTGCAGCCCACAGCCCCGTGCCCAGCCAGGCTGCTGTCACAATCAAAACCATTCCTGCAGTCCCGTGTCTCCACCAGGATGTGGGGGGAGACAATAAACACCCCTTTCCCAGCAGCAGCTGCACAGCTTGCTCCAGGGACAGGGTGCTTGGAGGAATGTTACCTCGGAGGGAATCATTAAAGGAACCTGGCTAATTTTGTAATTCACACCTGGACTGCAAATGTTAAAGAGCCTGCAATAATCTCTAATGAAATATCACATTGTTTAAAGAGTTCCCAGTGAAATTCACCCTTAATTGATTTTTGATCTGTGAAAAAACACCATGGAGAGAGAGAGGAGGTATCAGTCAGGCTCCTGTTTTATCCCCCCTGCCAGCATTTTCCTGCTTTTGTTTCCTTTGTCCCCAAGGAATCAACACTACACCAAAGAAAGCAGGCTGGAAGATACGACAAAACTAATAAATAACACCCGAGTGGGAATCCTGAACAGCACATCCTCTTAAATCATCCTGGACAAGGTGCATCAGTCTCCTAGGACAGCTCAAAAATGGGAGAATGTGGATTTGTGGCAAGAATTGTCCCGGACAAACGCCCTGGGCTGGACCTTCTCCAGCCCTCAGGAACCTCCCCAGCAGGAGTGAGGCTGGTCCTTTGTGCAGTAACACATCTCATCTCACCCTCAGGATGTCACAGGCGAGCTTAATCCAGACACGAATGACATCGAGCGATGGCCAAAAATACTGACAGCAAAAAGCTGGCAGAAAACTCCTGACAGCGGCAGCGTCCGGCTCGGGATGCGCCAGGGCGGCTGCTGGAGCCAAGGAAGCAGGTCAGGATTAACTCCCGAGATAATGCACTGCAAAACTCTTCCAAAACCCTGCAGAGAACTGTCATCGAGCAAATGAGCAAACAGTAACATATAGCTGGGAGAGAGGAGAGGAAATGCATCTCTAAACATCACCAGAGACCCAGATAAACTGCTGCAGCAGGCGGCTGGGAAACACCGGGCACTCAATAAGGCTTTAACCAACATTTACAGCTGCCACAGAGCCTGCTGCAAATAACCGAAGCTAAAAGGAAAAGGGAAAAAGAAAAACCAAAAAAAAAACAAGGAAAGGATGTGCAAAGATTTTCTTAAGATCTGCTAGACGGAGTCACATCACAGGCAACAAAACCAGCACGGCAACACCTTCCACAGCAAACAAACTGTGATGGAAGTGACGGCAGGGTGAAATCTGGGAGGCTGCCAAGGGAACTGGAAATCCCTGGACATGCTGAACATCTTCAACAATAAAGCCTTTGATAAAATAAAGAGACTATTTATTAAGGAATTAACGGGAGAAGAGCCCTCACAATTGCTATGTTCAGATCAGAGCTGCTCAGTGCCAGGCTCATGTGGCTAAACCTGGGATAACGCTGGATAACTGGGATAACAGCGGATGCATTTCCCTCAGTTACGCAGAGCTAAGATCAGGTTTATAATATGGCCCTGGCACAGGGTGCCCAGAGCAGCTGTGGCTGCCCCTGGATCCCTGGAAGTGTCCAAGGCCGGGCTGGACAGGGCTGGGAGCAGCCTGGGACAGTGGAAGTGTCCCTGCCATGGCAGGGAGTGGAATGAGTTGGGCTTTAAGGTTCCTTCCAACCCAAACCATTCCATGATTTTCTGATTGTGATTTTATGGTTCTCATGGGAACAATCAGATCCATTGTGGATTTTGCAAAGCATGTGTTGGCTTCTACCCCCAGCAAGGGTGGTGCTTTTCAGCTCCTGCTAGAGAACTTTCCTGCTCATTCCATTAAAACCTCTCTGTGAGATCCAGTGAAACTCCCACCTCAGATGGAATGGGGGAATCAGCCAGATGGGATCCCAGTGGAGTGGCTCCCCTGTGACCATGAATTTTACCCTGGAGCAGGACTCAGCTGGGACCGGTTTGTGCAGAAGTGGCCAGGCAGGGGCACCGAAGGGAAGCTCTGCGTGGAAGTTGTCCATCCTGAGGGTTTTTCTTTCCTCTACCAATCCGTAGAACTTCCTTCAGCATCTCTCCCTTGGCTGCCTTGTCTAGACTATCACGCTGAGCATCTGGGGCGTTTGGTAATCTTCTTAAGAGTTGTGACCCTCAGCTCTGTGTTACAGTGCCCTGAAAGCTTGTCCAAGAAAAACACGAGCTTCATTTTTAAAATACACAAATTCCCGCAGCTCCGCTGTTCCCAGGCAGGTCCAAACCATGCCACATTTTCTCACGTCTGCAAAGAGCTGCTGTATGTGGAGTGGATTTCTTCCGCTCCGGTTTCTTGGGTATAACAATGCCTGGTTAATTTTCAAAAATTCAACAACTCAACGATTTCTCACCTTGTACTTCCCTTTGCCTTCTGGGAAGAGAATTAGCAAAGAAGAAGCTCCATACAGGAGATGCCAGTGAGAGCCCTGGAAGATGAGGGTGCCAGGACAGTCCATCCACAAAGCCCTCAGCTGGTTCTTCTGGAGCTGGGCATATCTGCAGACCTTAAAAAGCACCTTTTCCATCCAGTGCCTGCCCTGCCCCAGGGCACAGAAGGTGATGCAGAGGACACTCGGTGACCTGGGCAAGGTCACAATGCCAGGACACACCGGGAGCCACTCCCATGTCCCAAGCCGCTCCGCCCACTCTCCCTGGGGGCTGAGGCCCTCGGTTTGTTGTTTAAGGCACAATTTAGTTCACTCCTTACCTGCTTCCTTTGAATCTAATGATCCAGCTCTCAATTTGATTTGTCTGCCTTGGAAGTCTGCTCCTCACTAATTCCCATTCATCCATCTAGTTTTCCTTGTTCGCTGCAAACTGTCATTTTTCTGACTGCAACATATTCAGCTCCATCATCCCAGGCATTTTATTTGTGTGGTTCTGCTCTGACGGCGAGCGTGGCTGTTTCAAATTATGCCTTGCTTTCAGTTTTGCTTGAGTGTAAAAATGTCGTGTAAAAATGAACTACCCTCTGATGAAGGCTTTCAGCCTCCCCATTTGAGGAACAGCAGGCGGCTCTTTGATTCTGGGAGCAATGGGAGAAGCAGCAATCCAGCTTTTGTTTTACAGATTGCTACAATAGATAGCTTCCCTGTAGGAAGTGCGGCACTATATTATGCTTATGTAAAGGGTAATGACTGGGAACTTGGAGAACTCTCCTCTTTGGAAGTGCCTGAGGAGCGGGAACAGCAGGTGTGGAGGAAGAAGAAAGCTCCAAAGCCTTTCTGTCCTGACTTTCTCTTCTTTTATGTTTGGAGACTGAACTTGGTGTCAGAAGCAGGTGGCTCCCGCAGGTACATGAAAGTGGAAAGGTGTGAACGCGGCAAGGAAGGAACCCAAACAAACGGGGGGAAGCTCTGGCGGGGCTGAACCCCAAGCCCGGCCCTGAGCAGCGGTAATGGAAGGGGCTGTGCTCAGCAATAAGAGGCTCCTTAGCTCACGGTGGGGAAACCGGGCAATTACACGAGGGGCTGGGTAGGGAGAGAACAAAGCGCCAGCAAACGCGGCTGGGGGAAGGCAGCGCCGTGTTCCAGGAGCAGCACGGCGCCTCACAGCAGCAGCTGGCTGAGGAAAACCCTCTGGAACCCTGCACAGAGCCTTTTCTGACCCATAGGAGCAGCAGATGCCAAAGGTGCCCCTCTCTGGCCCTGCAGACCTGATGTGAAATGCTCCTTCCCTCTGCCAAAGAGCCCAGTGAGCCACCACAGGGAGCAGCTCCAGAGAGGGACCCTCTGTTGGCCTCTTCCCGGCACAAAAGATGCCAAAGCCCCAGGAAATGGCACCAAATTGCAGGATCTGCTGAAGTCTGGCCTGAGCAAAGCTAGCTCAGGGAAAGCACTCAAGGGTCCTGTGTGAGAGCAAAGACACGACCTGGCACAGAGGGAGAAACAAAATGCAGGACACTGCTCCAAGCCAGGCCAGGAGCAGCTCCCTGGGGTGAATCAGAAAATACAGCTTGCCTGGTTTGAGTCAGAAAATACAGCTTGCCTGGTTTGCCCCTGGTTGGGAAGGTCCAGAGCCTTCAGGCTGAGTCAGAGCTGCCACGGGGGCTTTTCCAACTTTGGGAGTCACATCCATTACCTACCCTGGTGTGTGTTCAGCTCCATGATGTCCAGCTCCTGGGTGGCCTTTGGGAACAACAGAAAAAAACACAATTAAGTAAAAAGCAGCAGGAAATTCCCTGAATAGAGGCTTGCATGAAAGAGCTGAGGAAGGAGAAAACCCCTGTACATTCCCCTAAACTCTGCAAGAATTGCTAAAAGCAGCTGAACAAAGGGACAAGAAGCTGCTGGGACAACACAGCAATTCACCTTTACTGAGAACATGGATGAGAGCAGCCCAAGGATGTGATTTGCATCCCTTGCGAGGCTGAGTTTTAGGAAACCAGCAGCTCCCAAACAAGCAGGCAGAGCACGGTGACACGTAACAGCCGTGATGGTGCTGGACGACAAAGACCTCCCCGATGCTCTGAGAGGAAGGAAACAAAGATGCAGCAAAATACAGACAAATTAAAAGGACTCCACCAGTCACAACAGCACGAGGACAATGGGAGCTCTAAGCTGAATGCCAAGGGAAAGCACAGACTGAAACACAAGCGGTACAGTCAGTGCGGGAGATGCTACACGAGCCTGAAATACAATTTCATTCATGCAGCTGTGGTATAGAAGCTGCAGGAGATGAACAGACAGCTGATACACGCAAGGAACTGAGAGAGGGAGCGACCTGCACGACCCCCACATCACCTCTGCCAGGGAAAACCTCCCAGGGTGTTTCAGGAGTGGGATGTCTCTGAAGCAGCCAGCCCTGGGTGAGAGGAGAGCGGCACAGCAATGGGTGACAGGAGCAAGAGACACTGCAGGGAAAGGAAACCATTCTGAGAGCAACAGACATCTCTGATCCAGAGATGTGCCCATCACGGGCTGTGGTGCAAGGCAGGGGAGTGCAGCAGTAAAATCAAACATTTGCAAGCACCAGGGGAGTTCACCGCGGTCAGAGAGAACACATCCAAGCACGAGGGACTGAAGAGACTCGAATTCCCTTGGGAAGAGGAAAAGCAAGCAGCAAACTCCAGCTCTGGCAGCAGGACACACACAGAACACACTTTGGAGGGAGGGCAGCAGCAGCCTTACCGTGATCCCGATGCTGGCAGGCAGTGGTGACGGGATGGGAATGCTCCCTGGGATCCAGGCTACAGTGCCACCAGCAATGCTCCAGGCAGGGAGGATCCCCTGGAGGCTGTCAGGCTGCGGATGAAGGTCTGGGGTACAAGGACCAGCTCCTCTCTGGAACCAGCCAGGAGGGGAGAGGTGACACGGAGATGAAGCACATAAAGGATGAGGCAGAAGTGATTTCCCATCTTCAGCTTCCAACCTTGTCCCACGGAGCGAGAGCAGCGCAGCTGACAGCCACAGATCCGAGAGAGACTCGGAGATTATTGGGACTTGGGAATGATCTAATAAAACCTCTTCCTAGTCCTGCTGTGCCCCAAGACAAACACACATTACAGCTGCATTAAGACAACACAGCTGCTCTGTAAAACAAGCAGCTCTCTCCGAAATGCCACGATGTGGAGGAAGGTGAAATCCAACCACAGACAGCAGGGAACGGGGGCCTAAATCATCCCAGATGGAAAAGGAACGGCTGTACCTGCGGTCACAATAATCCCAGGAACAGGTCTGGCTTGCTGGGAGCCTGCTTACCAAAACTGACGTGATTTATGTTCGAAGTCAGGAAGGCTTCGAGGAGAAAACCTCAAATCATTACTGGGTGGGTTTCTTAAAAGCCACAGCTTGCAGTCCAAAATATCTCCTGTGCCTCCCACTGAATGTGAAGTCTCAGAGCTCTGCCATGTGCTGCTGGAAGGAGGGATCGTCTCCAGGGATGCTTCCCTCCCGGAGCATTCTCCCAGCATCAGCTGGGGAGGGCTGAGCTTCCCCCCAAAACTGCCCAAAGACATGGAAAGCATCCAAACAAACACTTGGCCAACCCCAAAGCCAGGCTTGGAGGGCCTCCAGGAGCTCCAAGACCAAGCTCTGCTCTGCAGGAGCTCCCATCCATCATCCCATGCCCATGCCAGGCTGCCCTCTCTGCCGCTGGGAAAGGTGCTGGCAGCGCCGGCTCAGCACCGGGGCCGTGACACAGAGCAGCTCTGGATTAGCTCAGGGCATTCCTGGAGGAGCTAGAAAGCCATAAATCCATGGGAGATAGTGCAGGAGGCTGCTGAGCTTCCTTCTGGCCATTCTGCTCGCAATATTCCCCAGAGCACCTTTCCTGCAGGTTAAGCTGGGCAGGAGCAGGGATGCCAGAGGTGTGGCAAGTGCCAAACACCCGGAGAAGTGCTGACCAGGAGGAAGAAGGAGACAGAAAGGAAACCCATGCCATCCTTCAGAGACCTTGCAGCAAAGCAGGAAGGAGTCTGGCATGGAGAACAACTTCTCATCAAGCTCTGCTGCCCAGCCTCCTGGATAAACATCTGACGGGGCTGCAAGAGGCACTCCAGAAACACGGGGAAGCCAGGGGTCAGTGGGATGATCCCGACATTCCAGTTGTGTTCACTTCCCTGGGCTTTTGTACCTTTTACCCGGGAGAGGGAACAGAGCCAGAGTCAAGCATCAGCTACTGCGACAGCAAGAGCAGAGTCAGGAATTCCAATGGCTCTGAATGAGCCACGGAAAAGCTGGACAAGAACAGGGATGGAAGGCACTGTCAGGGGGAGAAACGCCTGCCTGGGCAGTGGATGATGTCTTCATCCAGCATCTCCCTTCCCGTGAGACTCCAGAGGGCTGTGCTGGCAAGACTGACGAGACATAAAGGGGTAGTGGCCTCAAACTGAAGAGACAATAGATTTAGATGCGACAGACAGGAGAAATCCTTCCCTGTGAGGGTGGGGAGGCCCTGGCACAGAGTGCCCAGAGAAGCTGTGGCTGCCCCTGGATCCCTGGCAATGTCCAAGGCCAGGTTGGACAGGGCTTGGAGCAGCCTGGGACAGTGGAAGGTGTCCCTAGGGATGGAATGGAATGAGATTTAAGGTCCCTTCCAACCCAAACCATTCCGTGATTCCTTGATAAAGACAACAAACAGGAATAAGTAAGCTAACAGTCCTGGAATTACAGCCTGCCTGATCCCAGGAGAAACCACCCTTTTCCTTGGGATCAGCCAGCCTCGGCAAGCTTAGAGTGAGCACACAAATCCCCACTCCTGAAATTCCCCCAAACTATTGGTACATTGCCATCCAGGAGCTCCAGAAACGAGCAGGGGAAGCTGAAACCCGGCAGGGGAGAAAGTAGGAAAGAGGAAGAACAGGTTCCCACAGAGGCTGACGGAGACTCCCAGCCTCGTCACAGCCAACAGCTCATGCCAGAGGAAATTTTCTGTCACCACACCAAGGATGCTGCTGTCCCCACCCCCAGAGTTCAGGATGTGGGGTTTGTGCTCCTGTGGGGAGCCTGGCTCCTTGCAGGGAGCAGCAGGAAACGGGGGATGTCTCCACTCTGGGTGCAAGGAGGGTGAAGGAGCCCCGTGACTGCTCCCCCAGCCCAGCTCTCTGAATGAAGATGTGCCTGGTTTTTCCACATAATCCAGCGTTTCAAGGCCTGGGAGTCCATTGCTGGGGCTGGTGGGGAGGATGGATCCCCTCTGCTGACAGCAGAGACACATGGAGTGAACGGGAGCAGGGCTGGAGTGGGCATTGATTTGCTACGTGACCTTGGCTAAGTCACTTAACCTCAGTTTCCTCATCTGGATATTGGGACTTATGGGACTTGCAGAGTGCCACAAATTCATCAGAGGGAGCTGCTTAAGAGCCCTTTATGACTTAATGGGATTTCCCACTTGAAAATTACTCCCATGAGGATTGAAATAGTGAGGCTGGGATATTCATAGCCCGACTTCTACTGTAAATGCAGAGCTTGTTTGGTTTTTTAATGTTTTTTTCCCCCTAAAACACCCATGGAAATCCTTCAGCTCAGGAACACACGGCCCGAGCGTGTCCAGCCTCAAGGCTCTTTACAAACACTCCTTGAATGGACTCTGGCCATGGTGACAAACCCCTCTCCTGGTCTGATCCATGTGGATTCAAACATACGGAGCTGCAGCCCCTGATCCCGTGGGGAAGGATGCTCAGCTGGGTGCTCATGCTGTGAAGTCTGCTCAAATTACCCTGCAGACTGTCACAGTGGCTCCCTGGAAGAAGGGAAAATCCAGAGGACTACAAGCTAAAGGTAACAAGGTCATGGTTCCCTCAGGAAGGTCAGCTCCAAGGTCCAGTTTCTCCTGTGGGATAACACCACAGGAGAATCACAGAATGGCCTGGGTTGGAAGGGACCTGAAAGCTCATCCAGTGCCACCCCTGCCACAGGCAGGGACACCTTCCACTGTCCCAGGCTGCTCCAAGCCCTGTCCAGCCTGGCCTTGGACACTGCCAGGGATCCAGGGGCAGCCACAGCTTCTCTGGGCACCCTGTGCCAGGGCCTCCCCACCCTCACAGGGAAGAATTTCTTTCTAATACCCAATCTAAACCTCCTCTATGCCAGTTTGAAGCCATTCCCCCCTGTCCTGTCCCTCCAGACCCTTTTAAAGAGTCTCTCTCCATGTTTCCTGTCAGCTCCTTCAGGCCCTGCAAGGCCACACTGAGCTCACCCCAAAGCTTCTCCTCTCCAGGCTGAACACTCCCAGCTCTCCCAGCCTTTCCTCCCAGCAGAGCTGCTCCATCCCTCTGCTCATCCTGGAGCCTCCTCTGGGCTCTCTCCAGCAGCTCCAGCTCCTTCCTGTGCTGGGCCCCAGGGCTGGGGCAGCTCTGCAGGTGGGGTCTCACCTGAGTGGGGCAGAATCCCCCCTTTCCTGCTGCCCACGCTGCTTTTGATCCACAGAAAGGTTTAAATGCCTTTGTCCCGACACTCCAAGGCACTGCCCAACACAAAACAGGCACTGATGTTTCCTAAGAACCACCAGTGCTTCCAGCGGCAGAGCCATTCAAGGCACCTTGAGATGATGCAGGCCTTGGGTTGAGAAGCTGGACACAAAAGTCTTCTCCATGGTGAAAGCTTTCCTAGGGAAGGGAAGGGAAGAGAAGAGAAGAATCCCAGTGTTTGTGCCTCAGTACAACCAGTGCTTTATGAGCTCACTGACGGAGCCACGCACAGCCCTGGCGCTTGGAGACCACGGGGCTAAATCCGAAGCTCTTTGCTGCGCTAACTCACCCCTCCGTGGGGAATTCAAACACTTACCAGGCTGAGGAATATCTACTTCTGCCCTGTCACACTGCCTTGCTCCTTGCTCACCCTTCCCCTCGTCACCCACACAGTCACTTGGTATTTATTCTGCTCTATTTTATTTGGATTTCCTCTAAGCAGGCTCATTAATCTTCCCTGCAGATGCACAGCTCTGACAGCCGGGGTCCTGACACCTCCAGAGCCAGCGAAGGACATTCTCATACTCTTCTCTTCTTTTTCCCCTGCTCCTTTCTCCTTTTAAAGGAACCCTTCATACCTCACCAGGCACAGGGTTTTTGATGAGAAGGTCATGTGAACTGCAGACAAGGGGGCTGTGGGGGAGGAAGGCAGGGGAAGAGGATGCAACTCCCACAAGGAACTCCCAAAGTCCCACTGAAAAGGTCAGGATGCTTTTGAGTCCTCGGCACTGCCCCCCAACACAAAAAAATATACTCAGCCCAGTGCAGAGATACTTGATAAAGAGTCTAATGAAGTGGAAAGAGTGTTGTAGGGGAAGAATAGTCCCCTCTCATCTCGACATCCCATGATGCTCCATCCAGTTGCTATGGAGACTTCAAAAGAGAAGGGGTTTTGTTGTCTTGAAGGGCCTTCTCCTTTCCCAGTAACCTTGACCTTTTCCAGGTTTGCGTGTTTGTGTGTGCATGTGCATGTATTTGTAAAAAAGAGATAAGGAATTCCATTTCTTCTTATCTGGTCATGGCTCAGTGACTGGCACTGATGCATGTGGGGGGCCGTCAGCCCGGCTCAGCGCGGAGATTTGGAGAGGATAAGAGCAGGGAAGTGCAGAGGGGAGCAGTTAATTAAGGCTGATATTGCAAAGGACATTGTTTGCTGGATAATGAATTCCATCCGCTCCGGGAACACAAGCGCAATTAAAGGTGTGAGGGATGAAGGGCAGCGGGGGAGCGGTGGTCACTGTCACCGGCCAAAGTGGCCCCAGGGGCCCTCCAAAGCTGGGGCTTCACACAGAAACCCCACCCCGACAGAGATCATTTCTCACAAACAAGGCAGAGGGGCTGCTGCCGTGTTGTCCCCAAGGTGAGGAAGGGCTCCCTGCGGTGCCAGTCCTCAGAGGGATGTGAGAGCCACTCAGGTTGAAAACGGGGATTTAGGAGATCCTCAAAGCAGGAAGAGCATGGAGTTAAGCAGCAGGTCCATGCACGAGCTCATGGTCATTCCCTGCCCTTACCTGGAGCAGGCGTTTTCTCCCCATTTTTAGCCAGGCCAGCAGAGGCGCTCAGATGTCACCAGGAGCCCTCACTGTCACCCTCACCAGCCCTCACAACACCCAGCCCACACCTGCAGCCCCTCCACCTGCCCCATCTCCTTCCCAAGGGAGAGAGGGAGCTCCGCTGCTGGAATTTGTGCTCCCCTCCCAGCTCAGAGGCCACCACAGACCCTCTGCTCGCTCTCCACGTGAGGGCATAAACCCCTGTGTGCCGTCACTTCACAGGACAGACAAACAGGTGAGGAAAGATGATGGAAAATCCTCTCTTTTGGGCAATAGAAGCCACAAGGCTTGGCGTGGAGAACGCTGGCATCAAGAGAGGAAGGAAGACATGGAATGTGCCTGCCACATCCTGTAGAACACCAGAGAAACCCAGGCAGCCCATTCCAGCCAAGAGCACCTCCAGGAGTCAGGCCCGGGTTTGGATGGAGCGTTGCACAACCCCATTTTTAATTACTGAGGATTATTCATGTCAGATAAACAATCTGACACCGTTTGGCACCTGGTTTGCTCCAGCTGGAGGTTAATGAGGATCTGATGTCTGGGACGGCTTTGAACCCCTCTCAATTACCAGCAGCAGAAGCATCCCAGGGTCAGATTCCTAAGCCCTTTAGGGATTTCGCCTCCCTGTCCCTAAAGAGATCATGGAAAAGCTTTATGGTGACCACTAACCCTGTGTCTGTGCACTCTCTAAATTAACACAGCACTGACCCAGGCAAAATAAGGAATTAATCGAAATGAACTCCCCGAGCAGAGGCCGTGGCAGTTCCCTGCTCTCCTCCCTCCGAGCCTGGCTAAGCTTCCTCAGGTCCTGACTGGCTTCAAGCAGCTCCACTCCACTCGCTGGTCCTGACAGCTTTCCAGATCACCTTCCAAGTGAGAAGAGAGTACAGAAAGGAAAAAAATCATAAAAATTTTATTGGAAAATATTTCTCTTTTAGCCAAAACTGCTGTTGATACGACGTCTCTCCATTTTCTGCAGGAGTTTGAGTGTGAGCCTCTCCCCCAGCCCATCTCTCAAGCTTATGATCTGAACTTGTTTGCCCATTCCCAGCTTGCCAAACCATTTCCAATAATAAGATCCATCTCCTCCTGCTCAAGGCTGCATTGTCTTCACATCCTTGGAGATCAGATGTCTGTTCTCCCTTTTATCACTTGAGCTGCACGTGTTTTGATTGTAAACACCCTGATAACACTCCAGTTAGCCCCTCACAAGTGAAATAATAAAGGAGAGATAACGTTTCTAGACGTGACACTTAGACTGTCATCCTACCCTGAGATAACAAGGAGCAGACAGCCCGGGAGTCTGTCTTACCCCGATAAAGATCTTGTCACCATAGATACAAAAGAGATAAACTTTCTAAAATAATATCCCCGTTCGTGTCACTTGGCTCAAGTTGGAGAAGTGCAATTCCTCTGCCTCCTGCCACGGGGTGTGTTTACAATTCCTGCCATCCCCATCCCCTTGGCACGTCACCAGGCAGGGATTTGTGTTTCTCACCCACGAGGAGCAGCTGAAGGCTCCGTCTCCCGGGATCAGGTTTTGGGCACAGCCAGCTCTGGCAGAGCACAGAACTCCCCAGACACTTCCAGCAGAGGGTGATACCCAGCACAGCCCAATCAAGCTCCAGTTATCCCCACGTGCTGCACCTCCCTGCTCCCGAAAAATCCCCGCCATCCATGGCGGCGTGGTCCATCGCAGCAGGATGCTGCTCCCTGCAGCAGGTGCCAGCATTCCGAGCTGCCTTTCTCCATGCTGACTACAAGAGATGCTTGACATTTCTGAGTGGAGGCATTTCAGAAATGACAAACGGGCTCGCAATCAAAATGAAAACGTGTGCAGAAAAATCTCCCATCAGGCTGGGGGTTGCCAGGCCTGGAAGCTGGGAGCTGAGCATTTCTCTGATAAAGCAAAATAGAATACAATAAAATTATACAATTTGTTCAAGAAATACGTCTGGCAATTCAACCCTATCATGACCCTTGGGAGTCGCTTTTAGTGTTTGGTTGTTTTTCACGAAAAGTACTTTTAAATACTTCATAAAGTGCTTTGAAGGACAAAAATACCCAGAGGGAATGTTTCTAAATTGACATTTTCTCTAAAGAAATAAGGTGAAGTACCTGTTGGAAGTCTACCATATTCAGTTGTCTCACTGAAGAAGCAACCACCATCGCCAATGTGTTTTGGTGACTGATCTGTGTGGTCTCCCCATTGTAGAAATCACAAGGATTTATTCTCCTCCTGGTGAATATTGACCCTGGCTTTGCTTCACTGCATATTTACCTCTCGGGTCAATAAATCATCATGTTCATCTCAATAGAAGTCACTATCTGCTTATTATTATATTAACCTTTCCCAGGCAGATAACAGTTGGTTTTCCCTTCTAATAAGATATTGCACAAATTAAATAACCAAGAAAGATTCCTTTGTGATTGGACTTTTTCACCACCAGCGTTCTCGCTCAGCTTGAGGTGTGTGGAGCAACACCCATTTCATGCACCACATGGAGCTGTCTTTCTCCTGCAAGCAGCTTTCAGAGCACACAGTGAGCCCCAGGAAAAGCCCTGGAATATCCGGGAAATACACATCCATGGAGTCTGTCCTCTGGCCAACAATATATTAAAAAAAAAAAACTGCATCATTTGGTTCCTGCAAGAGGTCAGGCTTCCATCCTGACCAGGTACCAGCACGAGGCTTTACAAAGCACCCAACACAAAGGCAGGGAGGCTCAGCCAAGATTCGGGAAGGAAAGATATGTGAATTCGTGAGGAAGGATGGCTAGGCAGGAGGACAGATGGAAAGCACGAGAATGAAGGCAGAAGGAAAGAAGCCTGGCACACAGGGATAAAAAGTGGCTCTTCGTGGTGGAGAGGAAAGGGCACGCGCTAAAGCAGAGCCCAGCCTCGGTTCGCCCACGCGGGGCACAGAGAAAACAGGAGATACCTGGCTGGGGCTGTGCCTGCTGCCCTCCTGTCACCAGCCTTGGGGGATTACAGACAGCATGGCACTTCTTCAAAAGTGCAGAAGACAGCCTTGACATCCTGGCAAATTCCTGCCTTCAATAAAAAGCAACGACTTGCAAGGCTGCGTGTGAGATATGGCAACACATATGGCTGGCACGGTGTCCTACATGCTGCCTGAGCTGCCACCAGCCACCTCGCTGCCTGCACAGCTCCTCAGCTATTAAAGTCACACTATAAAATGTAATTTGCCTTTATATCTTAAGCTCAAAAGCTCCTTTAAATTTGATATATGCACTCCTTCCCTGAAATCTGGGTTTTAACGGTGCTTCTTCCACGTGCAAGCGCTGCCCACAGGTGCCAGCCAGACTTTCTACATAGGGGAAACAGAATGCTGGTAAAACCTAGGGTAAAACATTTATCGTGTTTCATCAGGCTAGACTGGAACAGAATGAAAACCGTGTCATTAGCCCGTCACTCTGAGCATATCTGCCCAGTGAGGGCTGGCTGGCCTTGGGTGCCTGCTGGGAGTGAGACCGGAGAGAGCTGAAGAGGAGGGGAAAGTTTGAGCTTTATGGAAAAGACTGAACGAGAAGGATACCGGGCCAGAGGGCAGGGAAGAAGCAGCACAAAGTCATCCCCATAATCCGTGTAAAACACCCCTGGAGCCTGCTGCTGGATCCAAATGTGGTCCCAAACATCCCTCTGTTTATAAACACTCATTTCCAAAAGCTTCTGAGCTGCTGAACAAAAACAAACACCAGCCATGATATGAGATAAACAGGAAACGAGCCAGAGTAAACCCTGCAGTGGGAACAAAGCCTGGGAGAGCAAATCCAGAGCCCCCAGGGGACAGAGACCAGGGAAAGCATGGGGAAAGGATCATCTCAGGTGTGGCAGGAACACCTATGGCCCTTCCAAAGGAGGAAGAGCCCCACCACTCCACCAGCAGTGTGGAGAACCAGGATGAGCTTTACAGCTTGGCAGAAACCCCCTGGAAAGACTCTGGGCTTTTCACCTTCAAAATCCAGCAGAACTGCAATGCCAGGCACTCGGGCTGAATGGCTGCTGCCCACTATGAAATCCAGATTAATCCAGGCAGATGCTGAAGCCCTGGCAGCAAATGGCCGAGCAGTAACTGATCCTCTTCTCCCGTGCTAGAAAGAAGCCTGGCTTTGGGGCGTCCCACTTCACCCAAGGCACCCAACTGCTGGGAAAACCCATCCAGATCAAAATGTGCCTGGCTCCCCTCACCAGGGAAAGGATGGGCTACAGCCAGCTCAGAGAACCCGGGGACAACTGTGCATCACCCACTGGGTGGAGAAGGCAGCATCAGACACCACGAGACAGCACAGCAAGGGACGAGGAGCCACCACCTCGTGCCAGCCCAGGCTGGCTGTTGCTAAACATGCCCAGGGCTGGGAAGAATTCCCACACAGGGAATGGCATCACTTCAGCAGCTTCCAGCCTTTGGAATGCGCTCATCCTACCTTGGGAATCCAGATCCAAACAGCTCTGAGGATGAAGGACAAGGTCACGTTTCGCCATGATGAGGAGGAAGCCAAGCCCCCATCCCGTGGCCTGGAGGCTTCCCCTGCAACGGGAAGGAAATGGCAGCCCATGCTCTGTGGCACAAACAGTGTATGGGATGATGGGCTCACATCCAGCTCCAAAACTTTTGGCTTCTTTTGTCTTGTTTTCCGTGTGATGGAATTGAAGGGTTTCCTGCTGTGCTCTGAAAAGGGCAGAAACAATAACCTTTGCAATTAGCACTTGGCAGAACAAGCTCCTGTCCACAATAAATTAACGGAACCAATTAGGGAGAAGGGAAAATCATCAGATGCCAGAAGGTAAATCCCAGCTCTGCCAGAGTGGGAGCAGAGGCCACTCAGGAGCATGGCCACTGCGGGACATCCTGCTGGCTCCGAGGAGGGACAGCCAAAGGCTTCCTCCCTGTGCCCACCCAGCCAAGGGAGGGGTGCAAAGCCAAGCCTCCCTCCTATTTCAGACCTGTCAGGTGAAATTTGTTGCCTTGTTCTCACCTCGCTGGTGGCAACCACACCCCTCTCAAAGGGGCCTCTCAAGGCCAGGGGTGATCACAGAGCGGGTCCCTCAAGGAATGAGGAAGATGATGGGGTAGATGCACTGTGTTACAGCCTTCCCTCTTAGCTTTGTTTGCTCCAAGACCTTCAATCCCTCCCCATTGTGGCTTGTGCCTGTAGGACACAGAGGTGCCCTGGGACAGCCCATCCCTGTGAGGGGGACACTGAGGAGCGGGGCTGGCTGCCCCTGTCAAACCTCCCCGGCTGCTGATGGCCAAGAGCTGTGGCCTCTACTGAGAGCGGAGACCACGGGGATGGGACACGTGCCAGAGAGGGCTCCCGAGGCTGAGCCATCCTCAGCAAGAAACGTGGCCTGAAATAATCAGAACACTGATTTTTCAGCCCCTGCCTGGTCCAGCATGCTCCAGCCTTCCATCCAACTGAAGCAGAAAACTGTATTTCAGCTTAGAAACACGTCTGAGCCAGAATCCCAGGGATGATCACTCGGATGCTCCGTTCAAATTGACTTGGACGCGAGAAAAAGCGCGTGCTTCGGGAAGGGAGTGAGGAACCATAAAGCAGGCAAGGTGACAAACAGCAGCAAGTCAGGAAGGGGAGATGTGCCTGGTGGGCTCGGCAGAGATCACTCCCAGACCTGTCTGTTGTCACCTCTTCATTAACGAGCTGGGAAAAGAAGCAAAGAGCAAATAACAGAATTGGCAGACCCCACTATATTGGGAGGCGATGCCATCCCCGGTGAAGGACAGGGACATAAAACAAGTGAGGAGACAGGTTAGAAATCAGGGTAGGAAATAAAGAACAGTGAGAAAAATGTCTGTCCACACAGATTTACAGAGGGGATCAAAACCATTCAGGCGACCAGAAATTCCCCTCTGCAAAGGGTTCTGGTGTTTCAGATTTGTAGGTGCTGTTAAACAAAAGCCAAAACCGTGCCCAGAAGAGAGTGAGTGTCCCTGGTTCCATGTGTCAGGCAATTATTTACTGTTTGCTGGGGATTTTTCTCTCTCAAAAGGAAGTTCATGAATATTTCAGACAGCAGGGACATGAAGATCTGCCCCCATGGACATCTCCACAGTCACCCCGTGGGAATTCAGTCCCATCACTCTCTATCCAAAAAGCCTGGGGTTGGGCGCTTGGTCTGATTTCATAACTTCAGAGTGCATCCAACTCCAGCTCCCAGGCTTTTCTTCTTCCTTTCTCCTCAGAATCCCTTTTTCCTTTGATAGGAGTTACATAAACACTCGACTCCCAGAAGCAGAGCTGTAAGGAAACAGGAATCCTCACACGAGCCTCCAGCATCCCTCTCCAGCCAGCAAAGCTCAAAGGAGCCAAGCAATGAATTCATGCACCCAGAAAAACTCTCAGAAATTCTTGAGACTCCATGCAGAAGAAAACCCCAGTGAGGACTGCTTGGGAGTGCTGTTTTTAAAGCCACACTCAAGGTGTGAGAGCGAGAGGTGCCTTGGAAGTTCTGTCAGGGATCTCCTGCGATTCACCTGGGTGTGGACACAAGAACAAGATTTAGACAAGAGAAATGCACGTAAAAACAGCCAGCGGGAGTAGGAGGGATGAATAAACACAGAGATCTGGGATTTCAGTGGCTATATACAAATATATGTATTTTTTAAAGTACATATACAGTATTAGGTGGATGCAGAAATGCTCAGAAATCTTTGAAGATGACCTGGTGAGGTCTCAGTGTGAAAAACCACACTTCCCAGAATTTTTCCCCCCTTATTCCTTGCTTTCTCCTCTTGGATTAGAGAGCCAGCACACTGGACTATAAATGAACACTCAGCAGCACTGGCCTTCTCCCAAGCCTTAAATTGTTTATAGCCCATTCGATCTGCACTTACAGCCTTGGATCTGCTAATCCAATTGCATCTTCCTTCTCTGGCTGGGCTTTTTTTCCTTTTAAACACCATCTTATCTAATCAGCACCATTTACATTGTTTGAAGTCTATACGTGCTCCAGGAACCCAGTCAATCAGATTTAATACATCAAAGAGCCTTTTTTCCTAAAGCTCAGCAAATTTTTTTTCTTTTTTATTTAAGCATGAATATGTGTGCTCAAAGCAGGGATTTGTGAAGATTCTGCAGGATTGTGTTTTCTTCTTGTTTTTAGGGAAAAATAACAGTGTGGAAGTGGAGTTTCCATGTTCCTGCACCGTGTCTTCCTCCCCACTTCCCAACCCCTGGAGTGAAGATGCTGCTGTGACTTTTTTCTACGCTGATTACCTGGGATAGGCAGAGCAAGGAGAGGGACCCCAGCTCCAGCAGGACTCTAGAACAGGCCAGAAGACACAACAGAGGCCTGGTGAGAATCCCAGGAGAGCTCTGCCTGTCCTGAAGGCCTGGTGAGAATCCCAGGAGAGCTCTGCCCATCCTCAAAGCCTGGTGAGAATCCCAGGAGAGCTCTGCCCGTTCTCAAGGCCTGGTGAGAATCCCAGGAGAGCTCTGCCTGTCCTGAAGGCCTGGTGAGAATCCCAGGAGAGCTCTGCCCGTCCTCAAGGCCTGGTGAGAATCCCAGGAGAGCTCTGCCCGTTCTCAAGGCCTGGTGAGAATCCCAGGAGAGCTCTGCCCGTCCTGAAGGCCTGGTGCAGAGTGATGGGAGCGGCACCAGAGAGTGACAAGTGGCCTGATGGATCTCAGTTGATCTCCTCACTCCCCAGCTGGCTCCTGCTGCCCTCAGCCACTTGGATTTCCTGAGAGGCCAAAGACACACTGAACCTCAGGTCACTGAGAGCCTTCCAGGCTCCTGCAACTTGCTGCTTCCTTATTTACAAACACTCTTCCCCTCCCGTGCTGATTCACGCAGCAGAGAATGTTCCTTCTCCCCTCTGTGCAATTACTGAGCACAAACGTTGGCTTTTAATTGCAAGATTAAAGTTTCCATTAAAAAATAAATTCTTAGAGGCTTAATAACCTACGTTTTTAGGAAGGGACCGTGATCCTCCTTGCAAAGACCGACACACAGAGATTTTTAACTTGACATTTCAAACTGGGCACACATTTGCTCTCATTCTCCAGAGTCCTTCCTCCACGCCTGCAATTTCTGCTCAGTGTGACCTCTGGTTTCCCTAGATTGCAGTCACTGCTGCAGAGATGCAGGTGAAGTCTGCAGGTTGTTCCCCAGCCCACTTCTGAAACCTGGTGGGAAGCAACCACGTCACCTCAGCTCCTTCTGCCACTTCCCAGCTCTGGGAGACACCAGAAGAAGGATTTTGTCCAACATTCACACAGAATCCTTTGAAAAATCCACCCAAATTTGCACGAAAAAGCAGAGTCCTGCTGTTTTAGTCATGGCGTGACCAGCCCAGGGTTCTCTTTTGTCCTAAACCTCGTCCTGAAGGGTTTGAATTAGGAGCAGTGGCACCACAGCTTTTGCCTCTTGGATCTGCCCTGAACGGAGAATCCCAGCTGGCCCCAGCCACAAGGCTCGGAGTGGGATCAAAGGTGGGTCAGGATGAGGCCAGAGCACGGCTCTGGGTCTGTGGGGTGTTACTTTTGTTACACCAGCAAACAAAAAAGGGGAAAACACCCACATCTGCGACTTAACCCACCAGATCAATCACTCCTCTAGCACCAAAATAATGACATCCCAGACATCCCAACACCAGTACTAAAATAACGACATCCCAAAGACACCCCAACCCCACTGCTAAAATGAATCCCAAAAACTTCACAGCCTTCTCCTGCCAAACCAGCTGAGTCCCACCCTGGTGAGGGACAGGGGTCCTCCTTTTCCTGGGAGAAGAATTCCTGATTCTGAGCTTCGGTTAAAGCAGATTTCAATAGACTGGAATCCAGCTGGAATCCAACAGACTTCCCAGTTATTCCCTTTCTCTTTCTGGGTGTGTTTGGTCACCGAGTCTTGTTTCTCTCCGCAGGGAATTCTGCTCACTAAGCCTGCCTGCTTATTTAAACCTCAGCAGCCTCAGTCCACTGCCATTTTGCCACCTGAGACCAAAAACCTGGAGTCCCCGAGTCATTAAAAGCAAAATGCAATTAGCACCAATTCTCCCTGGCTCACTCCCTCCTATTCCATTGCCCATGTCTGAAGCTCCTTCCTTTGTGAGCTCTAATGCGTGTTTAATGTGCAACTTAATTATTTGATTACAACGGCGTAATTGTGTAATTGTAATGTATTGTGCAAGTTGGCTGGAAGGAGAGGGGAGACATTTGCTGAGTGACGTGGAATCCTCAGAACAACAACAGCATCGAGGGAACAGAAGAAATCCAACGAGATGATAATTTGGAGGAACAGTTAAGAAAATGGGCACTTTGGAAAATGAAAAGGAGCTGGACGTTTTTTTAATCTTTATAATTAATTTATTCTTCCCTCATTGCGATCAGTGAGAAATTCCCTGCTCGTTGCCAAAGCACGAGTGTGGCTGTGCTGGAAGCGCAGGGCCAGGCAGCCTGTCCTGTCCCTGCCACATTCCTCCAAGGAAAACCGCAGATCTGCCCAAAGCGTTCTGAGCTGGCCCTCGAAAAAATGCTAGCAGAGCAAACACACAGAGGTTTTAGTGGACCACAGACACCCACAGCTCAGCCAATGGAGCTGGAAAACCTCCCAAGGAATAACCTGGCCATGGAAATAGGAGGGGATGCACAGAGGGGCTCATGGCAATTAATCACAGAGTAGTAATTCAAGTACCTGGCTGAGCCCTCTGGGCCATCTCAGGGCGACACATTTGCTGTCCAACATCTGCACTTCAGATCAGAACGCTCCTATCCATGGACTGAACCCAAAAATGAGGGGGAAAACCCTGGAAGAATTCAATCAAGGTAAGCAACAGACACGGAGCTCACTGCAAGGATCGCAATCCGCACCTTGGAGATCAATTCCGAGCCCAACTCTGTGAGCTCTCCGGTTTCTCCTGCTCTCCTTCAAAAGACTTTAATGACTCCCCGTCCTCCAGCAGCAAGGAGAGCCACATTCCCAAAGAAAGCCACATTCCCAAGGATACCACATCAATAAATGAGAGGAGCAGCAGCTGAGACAGCCAGCTCAGCCTCCTCATCCCGCATCTGGTGAGGCACAGTCTGCCTGCACCAGCCCCAGTTTCTGTGGGAGATGCAAGCCCTCGGGAATTCTTTCAGGGAGCCCACTGAACCTGTTTCTCATCAGCAATCCATGGCTGAGTGGCGGGGGCTCGTACCAGGAACGCTTTCCACAGCCGGGGTTTCTCCCATCGGAGCCAGCCCGTGCCAGCCCAGAGATCTGTCCCAGATCCCAGCATCTGCACACACACAGTCACAAGCTGCTTTACAGGCGACATTTCCACACAGCTGGGGTTTCACTCGTGGCCTTTTCAGCCCAGCTTCTCCCTTGCCTTCCCAAGCCAAGCTTTGCCAAACAAACTTTGGGATTCTGAGCCGTTTCAAAGCCTGCTCTGGTCTGGGCACAAGCTCTGGAGTGAGGAACACTGAGCCTGCTCTGCAAAGAGGGGCAGGGACAGCCTGTCCATCTGCCGGCTATCCCAATAAAATTAAGGAGCAAACTCTGGGATGTGCAAGTGGTCACTGGGTGAGGCAATGCCAGCAACGGGGAGCTCCTACAGCGATGCCAGCCAGGGAGGGATGGTGAATGGAACCAAATAATTGTACTTATACGCAGACTAAATTTGCCAAAAGTTGAATTAATGCACTTAGAAAAGACCCAACTTCAGTCCAAAAGGTCTGTGTGTCCCTGGGGTCTCTCACTGTGTTCACATCAGGGTTAACTGCACAAAAAACAACTACAACGTAAAGCTTCGCTCCACAGTCTGCCCATGGAAAGAGCTGCAGGAATACTGGGAGGCTCCACCCTTTCCCAGAAACAGGCATTTTGGAATTCAAATCATACACCACAACCTTCAAAAATTCTGCCATCTCTGAGCGTGCAGTGAGAAAACGAAATGTTTTCTACCAAAACAAGAAGTCAGCACTCAGAGACAACGCTTCAGGATAAAAGTGCTTGTTTGGTGGAGTTTGCTTTTCAAAGAATGTCATCTGAAGCCAGAGTAAAAACATTTCTGGATTACAATTAGAGAAAATAAAGATTTGTATGCACACTCAGCTTAAAAAAAAAAAAAAAAAAAAAGGGACAAAAGAGGCTTTAATGGA
>VZRN01006528.1:58089-132424 GCA_013397935.1 Dasyornis broadbenti
TAATTTTTTTTACACCCGCCCCGTAAAAAAAAAAAAAAAAAAAAAAAAGGGACAAAAGAGGATTTAATGGAATCCTAACAGAGCAGATTTGGCATATCCCACACATTCCAGTGCTTTAGAATAAACATGACGAGCAAACTTTCTGTGCTGAAGCTTTCTTGCTGTTTGTCCGCAAGGCAAAACCAGGCTGCAGATTGTCCTGGGCCATCAAGGATTTCCAGAGCAGCAGTCAGGGCTAGCAGCTTTAAAACCCTCCACCGATCCCTCTGCCATTCCAGAGGAATTCATTAACATTTTGCTCCCGGACAAGAGAGGAGAGGCCTTCTCCTGTGGATGTGGGCAGCTGCTGGGCCCCGCAGCAGCATCCATCACCCAGCATGTGAGGTCTGGAATTCCTGCCGGTGCAGCAGAGTGTTTGTGTGCATTTCGGAGCGCCTGAGAGTTATGATGTTGTGCCAAGGCCCGTCTGACTCTTCGGGGAGGTCACTCAGACGTGCTGTAAATTCAACAGACGTGCAAGAAACGCGGTTTAGCACCATCTTCCCACCTTGCAACACTCTCGCTCCGAGGAAAAGGAAAACAAAACAGAATGATCATAATGCGACGGGTTCCTGATCTCCCAGCCCAGCTGCCCGACACACAGATGAAATCTGGGATAAAAGGAGATTTAGAGTTGCTTTTCCAGAGGAGAAAACTTGAGGTTCAGCCACTGGTGCGATCCCTCACAGCTTCCCTGCAGTGAGGGCTGGAAACCTCTGTCAGGGAAGGAAATGGGGATTAATGCTGCTAATTAAAAGGGACAGAGGACATGGAGGGCAGGGGCAAATGTCGTCTTTAGTGGAGGAGATGCATACAGGATGTCAGGGAACCATGGAATGGTTTGGGTTGGAAGCGACCTTAAAGCCTATCCCATCCCCCCCCTGCCATGGCAGGGACCCCTTCCACTATCCCAGGCTGCTCCAAGCCCTGTCCAGCCTGGCCTTGGACATTTCCAGGGATCCAGGGGCAGCCACAGCTTCTTTGGGCACCCTGTGCCAGGGCCTCCCCACCCTCACAGGGAAGAATTTCTTCCCAATATCCAGCCTAAACCTACTCTCCGGCAGTGGGAAGCCATTCCCCATGTGCTGGCACCCCAGACTCTTACATATAGTCTCTCTCAATTTTTCTTGTCAGCTCCTTCAGGTACTGGAATGTCCCAGAAATCTCAGTAAGAGCTACAGCCTAAAAACGTGTGTGTGGACACTTGGCATTGCCCTGTGCCTCCATCCCATCTCCTCACACCCTTCATCATTGTCCAAAAGCTGCTAAAATTGCCACGGAGCCTGTCCCAGGTTTTGGACCAGGCCTTTCCCACACTGGCCACGAGCACCACCAGAGGAGCCACAAGGCAAAGGGACTGGGATACAAGGGTAAGACACAACAGGCAGGAACTGGTATCCAGAGGGTTCCAGATGAAGAGGAAGAGCTCTTCCCGTGCAGTGGCCGAGCACTGGAACAGATGGACTGGAGAGGACGTGGCGTCTGCCTCACTGGGGATATTCCAGGATCCACTGTGATCCCTTCCAGCCTCCCCCATTCTGGGATTCCGTGGCATTCAACCCATTTCAGCTGGAGCGTTAAGGGACCTCAAGGCCAGGGAAGACCACGGAAATTTTGGACTCTGCTGCCCTGGGAACACAGGCAGTCTTCCCCATAAGGCTGAGTGGGATGGAGCAGATCTTCCAGGAAAATCACCCGGCTGTGCCGAGACCTCTCTTGGGAAATAATTCAAGACTGTACAAAGTCCACAGAGGAAGTTCCTGCAGGACAAGCACACACAGAGGCACCAGCCCTGGCTGAGGAGGCCTCCTCAATGCCCCGGAACAGGACACCAGGAGAAGAAGCACCGCCACACTTTCATCATGTTTCCTTGAACTTCTCACTGGAGGGATGGCTCCCTGCTCTCATATCCTCCAAGAGAGTTTGGGATGCTGTTTCTGGATTTTCTGTTGGTTCTTTGGAGCTTGGACTCCTCAGACTTCTGTTCTCAGAAGAAAACCACTGTCTCTCCTGCTTATAGGCCCCAATCCAGCTGTCTTATCCCATGCATGGCTCTGAAACATTGAAATTTTCCCATTTCTCTAGGAATGTCCAGACCAGGTGTATCCCTATCCTCTTCTCTCTCCTTCCCCATTGCTGATGAGCCCCTTGGCCTCTCCTCTGCCCAACCCACAGGTGCTTAATTAAAAAAAAAATACAACCCAACTCTGTTCCTTATAGAAAAGCAGCTTTCCATGTAGGCATTAAATATCAATTACACAAGAAGCCATGCAGTGCTTTAATTACACTCATGAAAAATCATCCCATTAATCAAGTTTCTAATCAGCTAATTTCTCATAAAAAGGTGGAAACTGTTATTTTATCGATTAACTCTTAACAACCACCCAGATAAATCAATTCTACCTTTTTTTTTTGCATATATCCCATTTTACAACAGGAAAATTTTTTCCTTTATCAGGGACTTGCCTGAGTGTGAAATGAGTCCCTTGCTGCTTTTTTCTGGCAGTGCTGTGCTTCCCTCTGGGGCTTGTGGTTGTTATGTGGCTCCTTGCTCTCGCACCCTCCATCCCAGCCACCAAAATCTCCATGGAAAAGGGCACTGTCATCTTTCAAGGCTCTGATTTGGGAGACTGGATCCACTCCAGACCAAAAAAGACCTGCAAAAAAAATAAAGGGTGCTACAATAAACAGCTTTGTCTTTTGAGGGGAGACGAAAAGAGCTCGGCTCACTTAGTCCAGCAAAACAAAAGCCAAGAAGGGACATGGCTGGGATCTGGAAATACATGGAGGGCTGGAGAAGGAAAAAAGGGAGGGAGGAAAATAGGGGGAGAAGGAGCCATTCCAGTCGATGAACAAAGCATCTGGGAATTAATATGAGCTGGAGTTTAGAAACACATGCTGAGACTCAGAGGAGAAAGACTTTCTAACAGGCTTCCCTTGGGAGTTGCTGGGCAAAACCTAAAAAAAGGGGGTTTTTTTGCATAACTCGAGCTCCTGCAAGGCATTTGCAATGGTTGGGAAGGAACATCAGGCTCCGCGGAGCCTGTCCTGTCTTCACAGAGGCTTTTCTGGGATCCTCAGCCAGCCCAGACAAGAAGCCACTTGATTAATTATTGCCTCTGCTGACTTCTCCCACCTACTGCTCCGTTCAACCCCAATTATTCAGGATCAGCTCCTAACGATCTATTGAAGAGGTACAGCTTTTCATTTGCATAAAGCAGTTTCAGCCAACACAGTCTGTTGAGACAGAAAATATACACTGAATATTTAGCGAGTCTGATGGCATTTCAAGAGCATGTGATGGCACACAATTGATGACATCATGCTTTTCTCCCGTTTCCTGAAGTCTAATGTGGCCCAGAACTTCACCCAAAACCGACTGGCTCAGGGTTAAAAAAAAAAAATAATTAAAAGAAAGAAATGTATGCAGAGTGTTTCTTCAGAGTGTTTCTAGATTTAGATGCAACTCCCAGAGAACACCATCCAGCAGTATCAGAGTTTACACAGAACTGCAAAATGAGATGCAAAGGCCTGGAGTAGGCACAGAGATTAGAGACAAGTGTTTCTCTCCTGCTCCTGAAAGAGCTGCAGCGAGCTGCTCTCTCCGGCGAAGTCCCGAGTCGGTTTGAGCCACAAACCCTCTGTCAGATCATCCAACCCCCAGCCTGCTGTTCCAGCCTGGCAGGTGGCTGTGGCCCAGCTGGAGGAGCATGCCCAGGTTTCGGAGGGAGCTGCTCCTTGCTGGGATTGGCTCCTGAATACTCTTGGGCTGAGATGTTCCCAGAGCAAGGCGGTTTTGTGCTGTTGTGACCTCTCCTCTAATATCTGAATATCCCTCAGCTGGGGCAGATCGGTATCGGTGCAAAAGTCTCCATCTGTCCTTTCCCCTGTCCAGGGCTCTTTTCCTGGCTCTGTTCCACATGTTCTACAGCACTTGGAGCAATCACCAGTCCATTAAGGATGCTCCACAGGGGCCTGGCTTGTCCCTAGGAAGGGCAGCCACATCTGGCTGGGTGTCACATGGCCTCACACAATCCCTTTGCAGCTCTCAAATCAGTAGAGTCTGAGAATGGCTTGGGTTCCCTTGGAAGGGACCTTAAAGACCTTCTGCTATCCCAGGCTGCTCCAAGCCCCATCCAACCTGGCCTTGGACACTGCCAGGGATCCAGGGGCAGCCACAGCTTCTCTGGGCACCCTGTGCCAGGGCCTCCCCACCCTCACAGGGAACAATTCCTTTCTGATATCCCATCCAAGCCTGCCCTTTTTAGCTTTAAACTATCCCTCCTTGACTTGTCACTTCATGTCCTTCTGAAAAGTCCCTCTCCAGCTCTTGGACAAATCTCCCAATCCTATTTATTTCTTCCATGCATTTGGTGCTACAATAACCACGCGTGGCCCCAGCATCAGCAGAAACACCCTGGGAAGTTGTAGACACAAATTCCCGTTTTTCTCCTTTCCATAGGGTGTGGCCACCTCTCTCTCCTGCCCTTGTTCGCATCCAACAGCTACAGAAAAAGCACTTGGAACGTGAGCAGAACACGGCAGCACGGCATGGGATAGTGAGGAGAGCCCGGGGCTGTGATAGCAGCTGAGATGGGGAATTCCAGGGCAAACAGCCTCTGCTGTGGGAGGGACACCTCGCACCCAGCAGCAGCTCTGAGGCTGGTGTCAGATGTGTCTGACAAAGCTCATGCGTGGAGAAGTGGCACCTGCACTGAATGGTCACATCCAACAGGCCTTGGGAAAACCCAGCAGGCAAAGGACTTTACACCTGTGCTGGCCCTGCTGGCAGCTCATTCCGAACTGTCTGAAGCACTGTGTGAGGGATGCTGGGCACTGACCAGCTCTCCTTGGGGTGAAACAGAGATCAACAGCAGGCTAAGAAACACAACAAATCCCTGAGAGAGCCTCCAGCACCCCAGCCTGTTCCTAACATCCTCAGATCCATCCTCTCGCCTCTGTAGTTGGGTCAGGAAAGAGCTTTGCTCCTTGCTGTGAGGACCAATTCTGTCTGAAGTCCTGTCTGCATTGAAAAAAAGCATCTCCCCACCCCTACAAGCCCAGGACAGCGGCCCTGGTGCTGATTTTAACTGATACAAACAAGGAAATCTTTCCTTACCAATAGCTGTTGGCTTTGCGGGGAAAAAGGACCATAAAGCTACACCTGGTTGCTCCAAAGCCCTGCCATGCCCTACAGAGCGTCCCCACACGCATCCCCGCACCCTCTCTCTGCTGCCAGCATCTCTCAATACCCGCCGCACTGCAAGGAAAATCACAGAACCAGCCCAGAGAAACCTTCCCCCAAAGAGTGCAGCCGCCCGAGCCCGTACAGAATAACGAACGGCCCCCCCGCGCCGTTCCCACTGCCCGGCCTCCCTCGGGAAACCTTGTTCAGCCTCGGGAACGCTTTCACTTGTGTGGCCTGGGACAGCATCCCCCGGCAGGGAGTGAAAGGAGGGGGCAGGTCTGCAGGCTGGCGCTGGGGCGGACAATGGGGAGCGCAGGGGAAGGGGGAGGAATGCTGCACGCTTTGCCAGGCAGCGCTCGGGGCGGGGTGCCGGGACAGCAGCGAGCTCAAAGCGGCAGCGCGGCCAGAGCCGCGTGATTTATTCGCCGCCGCCGCAATTATTTATTCATAAATTAAACAGAAAGAGGAGCGAGGCCGGATGCCTGCTCAGGGGTGGCATTTGTGGGAGGAAGGAAGGTACAAGGACCCCACCCAGGGAGGGCTGTCTGACAATTCTCCTTCCCCGGCCGCAATCATAACCTCTGATTTAATTATCTTCATGGGAACGTGGAGGGGGGAAATACAGAAGACAAGAGCAGACGCTTTTTCTCAGGCGAAGGCTTCTCCTGATGCCCAGCAGCGGTCTCGGGCTCGCTGTGCCTGCTCCCTGGACATCCCCTCGTCCCACATCCCTTGGGGAAAAGCCACAGTCCCTCTGTTCTTCTCCCGTCAGCACAAAGACTGCTCTGTGCGGCTCTGCCCCCTGAGCATCTCTGATGCTCCCTCCTCATGCCCTTCCCAGAGATGCTCCCCAGCCACATCCCGCCCTGCCAGCCGGGGGACCCCACCTGGGGATGCTCTGACCGGCAAGGACAGGCTTTTGTGTCAGGGAAGGGGCGAAAACGCCCAGGGAAACAAAGAGCGAACAATGAAATGAAACAGCTCACTACCACGAGATCAATGCCATTGAATAAGAGATTTTTCAGGCCAAGCCTTGTGGGTCTGGGAGACAGCCTAAACAAGCCAGGAAGAATTTGGGCAGATGATCAGTCCCAATGAACCCAAGCACAGCTTCCCAAGTGCCAGGTTTTGCTCTGGGATCTGAAGACAGCACGCTTTGGGCAGGGGTATTTGCCTGCTGGCTCCTTGCCGCTCCAGAATCTCATTTTCCGGGATGTCAACAAGGCCAGGAGGGCCAGAACCGTACATTTGCCTTTTAGTGACAGCTGAACTACACGAAATCTGGCTCTGGGGCTCTTGGAAAGAGCAGTAAATACCGTTAAGACTCGCAATAAAACTGCTCTGCTTGGCAACAGGAGGCTTTTCTTATCCACCGCTCTTCCCTGCTCCTTCGTCTTGGCTCACCAGGAGCCAGGGTTTGGAGCCCAGCCGTGCTCCCAGCACCTCACAGATCAGCTTCCTGCCCTGGGAGGAGGGGAGAATGAGGTTCAACAGACCGGATGGGGCAGAGGAGACCCTCTCTGCAAGTTCTTCCCGACCCCCTGGCACCGCACAGCTGGGAAGGGGCTTCATCCCAAACTTGTGTGAACCCAACCCCACCAGACTTCAGCCTGACTCTGTGCTGTTATTCCAATGGGCCTGCCAAGCATAAATGGATTTTATCTTCTCAGAGGGGGAGAACAAGGAGGTGAGGGAGACCTTGTGGGTCAGCAATCCCTGCGAGTGACACCTACTGCAACTCCATAGGGAATCCTAAAAAATGCCATCCCAGAACCATCCTTGCTCCAGCTGGAACAGCTGACAGGACAGACTCTTGCCATTCCCGGTGGCAGGGAAGGGGCCGGCCCATCCCAGCAGCAACAGGGCGGTTAAACCCCTTCCCCACCCTGTTCTCCCACTCCTGTCAGTGCTGCCCCGAGCTCAGCAGCTCCTCCAGCTCTGGCCAGTCCAGAGCGTAGGATTTAAACATTGAGCAGGTTGAAATATTACAGGGGAGAAAGAAATAATAAGTGGAATGAAAAATATTGTACAGCCCTAAGTGGGGACGTCACTCACAAAAACAAAAGAGGCAAGAAGTGCCTGTCCCCAGGGCTGCAGAATGTCACAGCCTCACCTCCACTTTGTCACCACAGACCTTGTCAGTGATTTAAACCAAGAAACACAGCAGGTAACGAGAGGAGGGTTCCCTCTCCAAAACCCCAGCAGCGTGCAAACCCCTCATTCCCAAGCCCAAAAACTCCTTCACCCAAGACTGCATTCCAAATCTGCTCCTTGTGCAAGGAGGAACCAGGCAAGGTGGGATCCCCCTGCTCTCCACCCACACAAAACCAATCCATACAAGCTAGAGGAGCAGGAGATGTGTTTCCACATCCTTAGGATGACGTGAAATGTCTCTGAATCATCCTGAGTCATTCCTGGAAGTTATTAGGATCTCCTCTTCTTGCTCTTCTGGAAGCTCCGCTCAACATCTGCCGTGCTTTCATGGCTGAAGAGGACAGGGAGAGCACATCACTCCCGAGTCTCAGACAGTCCCCCCCTCACTCACAGACAGAAATGCAGCTTTCAGCCCATCTCTGAGGCCCGGCAGAGCTGGGAGCAGGCAGCCCCGCCGTTCCTAGAAGGATCTCCCTCCAAAGCTCCTGCAAGCGGCTCCACACACTTCAGTGACAGCATAATTGTGCATTACCTCCTACCGTCTCACTCTGACAATTTAGGGGACAATGCAGAGAGCAGAGAGACTGTAATATTCATATTGACATTCCCCCAAAAAGCCTCCTTTCGCGGTAAAGCCCTTGGCTGATGAATATGGAAAGCTGCCTGGAGGCTCTGCTTAACGCAGTGTGTTGGTGTTTAATCAGAGGAGGTGGAGCGGGAGCAGCCCCTGCTCAGCAACAGCCCGGCACTTTCCAGGATGTGCAAGACATTCTCCATTTTCATGGACAATTCTGTTTACAATCCCTGCTTTAAAACAGCTCATGAAAGATTCACTCTGCCTCGGTGTTTGAAACGAGAGTTAGTCAGAGAACAGGATTCCGTCTGCTATTCCTTCCCCGTGGGAATTTCTAATGAAAACCATTTTTTTTGTCTGAACTTTTCCATAAGAAACAAAAAGGATTCTTTTTTTGGTTTTTCTTCCTTGGTTAAAAAAAAAGTAAAGACTGAAATACTTCAGCCACAGCCCAACATTCCATGAACTGGAATGACTGCCAGAGTGCCCATGGAGAAGAAGAAGCAAGGGGAGACTTGCACAGAAAGAGCTGGAGAAGGGAAGCACAGTATTCTGTGGATTGAGTGACCACCAAAAGCGATGCCAAGTTCTTGTTGGAAATCCAGTTTCTATGACCTTTGGCAATGACAAGGATTCCAAAATCTGTCTGTGCCTTTGGGTGCACATCTTCCAGGAACAGAGAAAGTGGATCTTCTGAGGGCATCTTCCACTAAGTTGACTCGGAGGACAGGTAAATTCTTGGGCCGACCAGCAAAAAAGAGTATTCCTTCTTCCTTTCTCCCCCCAAGGGTGAAATCCATGGAAGCCTGTGGTATTTTTGTTTGAGAGTTCAGCAGAGTCAGGACTTGCCCCATGTGGTTTCTCTGCACAGCCCATGGGTCTGTCTCCGCACCCTTGATGGACGCGCAGATCCCACCCTGGCATCCACGAGCAGGATATTCCCCCCGGCTCCCTCACTTCCCTCTTTGGATGCAGACGCTGCCGATCGATTGTTTCCCTTCAATGCTGCTGCAGAGAAAGAAGAGTCTGATTTTGACAGATTTATATTTAGACTCACTTTCTCTCCGTTTTGTTTTTTTTTTTATTATTTAAGGATTTCTGTTTACCTTCTGGGTAGAACGCTAAGTTTACCCACGGAAGCAACCATTGAACCATGGAAAACAACAAAAAGTAAAGGATGTACTAAAAAAAAAATCCATAGTGTCTGTAATACCTCAATTAAGGGAGCATAAGTACTGAAGCCTGAAGTATCTTGATAATCTGAGCCATCAATTCTGACAGCAGAAGGTGCCACTACTGGAGCTGGGAAAAAAAACTTCGCCTTTCAGCTCACGAGCAGGGAATCTTTCTCGCCCTGAAAAGACAAAAAATAATAACCACATGAAAATATTATTTTAAGTTCTGTCAAATTCCACCTTTTTTGTGTGACATTCTACCTTTTGGTTTCCTACTGGTAAAACTGTTTTTTCCCTATCTCATGAGCATTCTGATTCATCAATATTGCTGGAAAGGTTTAAAAGAAAAGATTTTTTTTCCACTTCCCTGAGCTGGCCTGTTGTCAGGGATTCAGGGATCTGGAGTACAAAAGGGATAGGCAAACTTTTGGTCATGGGCCAAATCTCAGAGAGCGGGGCAAGAAAATCTGTTCACAGATGACACCAGCGAACTGGAAAACACCTTCAAAGATGGTCAAACACTTCCTCAAAGAGGCTGGGAATGGGAATGATGAGAAACAGTCGTGATTCAGGGAGCATTTTGCTGTCAGGTGCTCTTTCACTCCAGTTCCTCCCTCTGAGGAGCAGCAGAACAGACAGCATTGGTATTTGGAAAGCTTTTTTGTTTCTCCACCCATGAGTTCCTTGGACAAGCACCCTCCAGAAGCTAAATCCTTCCATTTGATATCCTTCCAGGTCAGCAGCCAATCTGTCACATCTCTGGTGTGACCTGGCTTTTTCGGGAGCCAGGAAGCCACGGGGAAGCGCTGCTTTAATCCCTGCAAAGGGCAGGGCAGCAAAGCCCAACCCTGAGGCTGAAGGGCACAGCTCCTTCCTCGGCCACCCAATGCTCTGTCCCAGTGATTCCAGGCAGGAGAAGGGGCTTCTCCCCAGGCACGAGAAGAGGTTCAGCAGGGTGCAGTGGGTGTCTCACTCCTGGCTTCAAAGCCAGGACAAAGGCAGATGCTCCCAGGAAAGGGCGGTGAGCGTCACCAAGAGCACGGAAACGCTCCCAGCCTGCCGGCCCCAAGGCTTGGCAAAGCTGCCCAGACCTGGCCGAGTCCTGCCAGGTTCCCTACGGTTCTCACCTCCTGCTCCAGGCCCTGACTTCAGCCCAGGCAAACACCATTGTCCTGCGGCTGGGCTGGACCTGCAGGGACCTTTCCCCAGATCACTCTGGACTATTGCTCTTCCCAAGAAAAGCAAGGGATTTTGCCTCTTCCCATGCTGAGCTGGATATTGGGACCATCCAGCCAAGCGCAAAGCACAGGCTGGTCCTGCCCAAGGGCCATATGTCAGGAATGGGAAGGACATTCCAGCCCACTCACCAAGGAAATTGTCACTCCGCCCCCGGGCACCAATCTCACACTCACCCGGCACAGGCCCCAGGGCTCCCTGGGACATCAGCTACCAGCCAAGGACACAGGCTCCATTCATCCATGGCTTTCCCGCTAGGTGAGCTGAAAGGCTGGAAACCAAACAAGCACCAGGAATTCACATCAGGTGCTTCTGCAGCTCTCCAGCCTCAATGCAGCGATGGGGCCCTCGGCATTCCCCAAGGGATTCCACTGGGCAACAGATCCCTCATTCTGGGCCACCTGCACTGCTGAGTCCCCAGCACAAATCCCTCATTCTGTTGGCACACGAGCACTTTCTTGGTGGTGCTGAGCCCCCCTTACCCTAAATCAGGGCCTAAATCCTGGCCCTCTCAACAGCAGGGCCTCAGGCAGTCATCCACCCTCCATCCCAGCAAGCTTTCCCCAGGGCTGCTCCCAGCAGCTGAGCCTGTGGGAAGCACCTGGCCTCGAGCCACCCGGGCTAGTGCTGCGTGCTGCAGGATGAACTCGAGAGCCCGAAGCACGGCTTCATTTTATTGCAATAAAGAGGAATCGAGTAATGACAAGGCTAGGGGTGAGCGATGGGGTAATGGGAGAGCTGCCACAGAGCAGAGCTGAAGGAGAGCGGCTCCTCCTGCTCTTTGCCTTCACCCGCTGCCTGGGATCGCCTGTGGAAGTGCCAGACTCCGAGGAGAAAGCTGTCACCGAAGGACTGATTCATGGGCAATTCACAATTTATGCTCGGCCTTTCAGCCCGGCTGCTTCCTCCAGCTACAGAATTAATGAGACCCCCAGCCCTGCCTGCTCCCACCTGCCCAGCCAAGCTGCACCCCTGCTTTGAACTCCCCCCGCCATCAACAGTGAATCAGCAGTGCTTGCTGGAATCACCAGCAAAGGATATTGCCAAGCACAGGGCATTTGCCAGCATGGCAAGGGTAAGGCGGTCCTGCCTGCACAGACACAGCTTTGCCCCGAGGAGAGGCTTGCAAGGGCATGGGTGACACCCTGAGCTTTGCTGGCAGCATGAAGGATAAGGCAGGTTTAGTTTCACCATTCCTTGGCCAAGAAGATTTTTGTGGTACCGCAGTCTTGGCCCTATTAATATCCCAGACAAGCTCAGCTGACCACTTACCCTAAATCAGGGCCATCTCCTGGCCCTCTCAACAGCAGGGCCCTTTAGCAGAGCTGAGAGTGTCCCAATATGTCACAAAGTACACGCAGAAACATGGGAGTGCTGCCAGACTCCAGGGGAAAAAAAATCCAGCTCCACTCCCTCCGAGATCATTTCAGCCGGGATGCTCCTTGAACCGGAACCACAGAAATAATTTGCCAGTGAGAAACCCAGACCTTCGGGTGCAATCCAGGTATCCATCCTAATTCAATTTTCCCGAAGAAGCAGTGTACCGGGACAATCAGAAAAGCAATCTGTAGTTTTCCTCAGATGCCTCACGGCAGCCCTAACGGAGGAACCACAAATGAGATGTCCTCCCCCACATCAAAATGAGCTTTTAGCAAAGCCCACCTCCACAACAGATTAATAAATACGAGACAATTTGTGCCAAAAAACCAGCTCAGATCCAAATTGCCTTAGAGATGGGGGAGAACGGGATGAGAACCCACTTCGTAACCTCTGTGACTGACACCAGTCGCTACAAACAGCCAAGCGCAGACTTCAAAGGGGCTGAGAGAGGATTCAACCCTCTCTTCCCTATCATCTGTATGCACTTCTGATTTCTCTTCCACTGAGGTGCCCAGCTGGATGAACAGGGAGCTGACAAGCTCAGGGCATCACTGGTTTCGTGTGATAATCACAGCAGGCATGGCCCAGCAAGGAGAAGGACCACAGGGAAAGCAGCCATGGACCCCATGATGGAGCCCCCTCCTCTACTCTGGATCATTCCCTTCTAAATGGGATAACGGCGCTGCCTGGCTTCCATGGACCCTGGGAGGAAGGGGAAACGCACTCAGCTGCTCAGGCACTGTGCTCAGAGGAGCCAGGCAGGCCTTTCACCCAAGCAGCACATTAGATATAAAAGAGAAGTCACCACGGATGTTAATGTATAGCATCAGGATTTATTCCCCCCTCCTGTTCTCAGCACCACGTGACGACATTAATTAAATGTGGTTCTGACCCTGCTGCGCTTCTTTAAATATTTGCCATTCTCCACAAGCAGTGTTTGGTTAATGAAATGAAATTAATGAGCTCATTAGATTGTGCCGTAATCTTTCAGATGCGAGCCCGGCGCTCGGAATCACTGCTCCCTTTCTCCGCTCTTGCGCTTTAACTCGGCGCATTCAGCTCCACAAGCAACGGCTGAACAGGGGAGTAATCAATTAACAAGGAAGGGGAAGGAGGAGACACCAAGGCCAACGAGAGGCAGCTCGGCGACTTTCCCACGGGAGCTGCTCCCGCGGTTCCGGGCGCTCCCTGGCACACATAGCTCCGTGTGGCGGATGCTTCTCCAAGGTGAGGCTCAGCTACAACAGCCTGGTGTGGCAGGAGCCAAATCCATGGCTACATCCACTCGGATTTGTATGGGAAAGCCAACAGGCCTTGGGAAAGAAGAGCTGGGCTTACAGTCTCCCAGGCGTGTCTCTAACAGCAGCCCCGGCTCTGGCTGAGGCACAGTGAGGGGCTGCGCTCCAAACCAGCCGAGGCCACGGGGCTGTTCCCCACCACTCTGATCCCTAAACCCCTTCCTGCAGCGAGGAAAGCACGTGTGGCCCATGTCCCTCCACGAGGCAACTCCCCACACTCACTTTGGTAATTACTCACCACAATTCCCCCCATGCTGATCCAAACAACCCTCCAGCATCCAAGCCCTTCCCACATCTCCCCCCAGCCCGCAGCAGAATCCTCATCCCGGTGTCCACCACTGAAGCAAAGCCCCAGGAGCAGCAAGGGAGGCTCTTTGCCTTTGGGCTGCACCACCTCACTAAACCACCACAATTCCCACCTTTTTCTTCCCGAGCAGGAAGGATTCTCCCCAGAGCAATGCTCTGTTTTCCCATTGTCTTGTGAAGCTTCGTCAAAGAATTAACTCAGATCAAAGAGTCTCCGCAGCAGCACAAAATCCCCCAACGGGGAGGGAAAGGAGGAGGGGGGTGGACAATAAGACAAAAAACGCTCCAGTAAGTCTCTTTCCAAGAGAGAAAATAGGTGAAGTTTCTGCATGCACATAAACCCCACAGCTCAGAGCCTGAGTTAGCTATGGTGACTCCCAATAGCTCCAGAGGAATTCCGGGTAGGAAATGTATGCAAATGGAATTCCCTCCATGGCTGTACTCACCGACAGATTGGATCACAAAGCTTTATCAGGCTCCCATCCCTGGGCTTTTGTCGTTTACCTTTTAGCCCAGAAGGCACAGGATGGGGAGCCAGGCCTGCTGGGATAAAACGAGGGAGTGATGAGCACAACCAGGAGGGAACAAGAGGAAAGTGTTCCTACAGTGAAACACTGAAAAATCTCCAGGTCAAAAAAAAGAAGTGATACCCCAAGGCCCCACAAAAGCCTCGAGGAAAGCAATGCCACGGCCACCATCACAGAGCACATGGAAAGAAAAACATCTTTCCGCTCACAGGAAGCGGGACCAAAGCTGGAAAACCCAAACTAATGGTGTTTGCACATTCATCAATTGCACCAATGTCTTGCACCCAAAAGACGCTCTCAGAGGACTCTTGAATTCTCCCCCCTCTACATCTTACAGGATTATCACGTTAGCTTGGAAAAAGGCAGGATTGTCTCCATCTGCTTGTCCAGGTGGGCATCACAACCCCCAAAATGCCAGGCTGAGCTCAAATACCTCCAGGTTAGCCAGGCCTTTCACAACCCTGCCCATCCTACCGGCCCATCCAGCGAGCTTTGACTTTCCTCTCCTTTAAAGGCTCCAAACACCCCTGGCCTTTGGTGAGTGATGATCAGCCCGAGGGGAAAGCACAGTTGACCTTGGAGGGGCTGCAAATAACTCTGATGGCTGATGGCAGCTGCCCTGGCCGCAGAGGGGAGGAGCGGCTTTCAAGGGCATCAGGGAGAATAAACGCAGAGGCTAGGCTGCCAATTGTCCTCCCTGCTCTGCTGCAGAGAGGAGCTGCACACACCTGGCAGGTGGGACACACCCCCTGAGGCAGGAGATGATGCCCAGAGGATGAGCAGGGCTGGAGAGTCACCACAACTCCTGGACAGCTCTGCAAACAGCAGTGCTGGGTCTCCACGGGGTTTGCCACCAGCAAACTCAGCAGCAGAGGTGTGGGAGACTCAACAAAGGCACCATTCATTTCATGAAAGATGCCCTGTGAGATGGTGGTTGCCAGGAATGCGTTACTCCTAAAGGGAAGGCAAGCGAGTCTTTCCACCCCAGGGCAGCACAAACAGCATTTATCAACACATTCATGTCATATCCCTGAGTTTCCAGCTGGATCCTGCCTTCCGTCTCCCTCCAGAGGCAGCCACAGTACAAAAGTCAGGTACCCACCCGCTCACGGAGCTGATTTTGCTCTTTGCAGGCTGTGCAGGATCCATTGACGGGGAGCAGAGCATGGCCAAGCACACCAGCACTGGTGTGTGCACCTGGGAGGGTTCAGTGCCAGGAACCCATTTTCCAGAAGCCAACACCACCCCTCAGACAGGTTTGGGATCCCAGCCCACGTGCACAGAGCAGCCATGCCCCTTGCCTCCATCCTGGCTTAGCTGTGTGGGCAACGCTGCTTCCACAGCTTTGCTTTGTTTCCAGTGGGTGAACAAATCTTCAGTCTTGTTCAAAATCAAATCAAAATTCAAATTTTGGCTCAAGCACCGCAGCCTGCTTATGCTTCAGCCTGGCTCCTACAGCCAGAGCAAACAAATGCCCCCATCCCTGTGAGTGTCTCCTGGCTGGTGACTTTGCCCTCACCCCTTGCCCTCTGTTTTTCCCTCACGGACGGGACCTGCAGGGATGCACGGCAGCCGAGCAGGAGATGCTTTTGTGGCAGCTGGAAGCGGAGCCAGAATCCACGGGGCGGGTTTGGTACAGATCCTTACAAATGCGACTGCACTTCCGAAGTGTATTTATATCTTATCTGTGCTGTTTACCCATATGTTCAATAAATCATTATTCATTATCTGATAAGGTGCTTGCAGGGAATTTCTAAGCCAGGCTTACAGTGAGCACGGAGCGGGACACGCTGGGAATACAAATGGCAAAATAAACAGAGCATCTGTCTCCAGCGAGGCTGCTGTGCTCCCGGGGGACTGTGGTGACATTGCCAGCCAGGAGACCAAAGGCTGGGTGACCCGGCCTGCTGGGCTGGGGACAACAGGCCTGTGTTATGTAGAACAGCCTCCTTTCCAGCTAATTACACATCCCAGATCCCTCCCGATGATAGAAGTGGCACTACAGAGCCAGCCGTGTTTCCTCTCTTCTGCTCCTCACTCATCTCTGCCCTGCCAGGCCCTCACCACAGCCAGGCAGAGACAGACTCTGCTCCTCAGCATCCACAGGAGCCCTGCAAAAGCCTCAGACTGGGAGCAAACGAGGGAAAAACAGGGAGCGTAGATCCGAGACAGCCTAAACAGAGAGGGAAACTCTTCTTTGTGCCATCTGTGGCCCAGGCATGAAACCAGAGGAGCGAGATTAGAGCAAACCCAGAGCCCTCTCTGACCCTGTCCTCTCCCTTTGCCTCTTCCAGCATGAACAGGAGACATGGGGAGCACCTGGAGATGTTGGTCCATGGCACATCCCAGCTCCTGCTCCCTCCAACACCAGGAACTCAAACTGGCTCAGCTGAGGCCAGGCAAAGCCTTGCCATGGCCTTCAGTCCAGCCATGGCCTCTCCCATCTCAGCTAATCCAAGGATTAGCGGCATGGGATGGGTATTTCCATGGGGACTAGCGGGAGGAAGGTGGAGGGAGAGGGTAGGGAGCCAGGTTCAAGTCATGTGAACAGCAGCCCCAGCACATCTTCAAAACAGCCTACAAGGCACTGTGACATCCAATTTCTTGGGAAGGGGAGGCAGAACGGTAATTAAATTTCTGATCTTGTTAGCCAATTGCTCCAATCACTGCCCCCAAACTGCAGAAGGGGAAGGGAGAGGGGAGACGTTTGCGTCAGTGACGCTTGTGAGGGAAATTAGGTTTTCACGGATTATTGGGTTAGTTCCACTTCTCCCACTTTTTAATTTATTTGTCTGTATGTGCTGCCGAGCTGAAAGGCCGAGAATTCCCCCACCCACCCCCCTTTTTTTTTTTTTTTTTTAAAAACANGAAATCCCCCCCCCCCCCCCCCTTTTTTTTTTTTTTTTTTTTTAATTAAAATCTGTAGTTTTGGAAGATGAAAAGTTTGGAAGGGGTGGGGGACGAAGCTGCAACAATATAACCATGTCAGCCAAAATCTGCTTCCCTCCCAAACTTTTGTTAATCCCTCTTCAAAACAAGAGCCTAATAAGATATCTCATTTGAACTCAAAATAGCCTTTGGATACTTTTATAGAAGAAAAAAAATTGTCAATGATCTGAAAAAAGAACAGAATTTACTTGCTTACTGCTACTTGCAGGTTGAGGTTTGGGTTGTTCTTTTTCTTTTTTTTTTTTAATTTTCCCTTAATGCTACAAAAGAAATTCCAGAATTGCTGCCTGCGCAACCCTGGGCCTCTATTATTTCTCAAAAGACAGTAACACTGCCCCTCTTTCCAATTTCTTTAGAAATAGAGGAGAAGACTAAAATGTGCCTATGGGCAGTGTTCAAGTAAATTATCTGTATGATTATTTCCAACTGCCTGCTGAGTGGTTTCCTAGGAACAATGCCAAGGGGCTATTTTGTTTAAGGTTTCTGAATTTGGGATGAAAGAGAAACAGCGCAGTTCGCACACAGTGCCCAGACTTCCACTCTGATGAAAGCTTCGGAAAGTAGGAATGGCTGCACGGATCACCCTGAGCTGGAGGAGGCTTGCAGGGGTATCTGGGAAGCCAACACAGGCTGGAAAGAGCAGCTTGTGGAAAACAGAGCAGCACAGCTGCAGTGTGAGAGAGCTGGGAAAGGCTCTGGCCAGGGAATCATTGAATCGTTAAGGCCGGAAAAACCTGCAGGGTCATCGAGCCCAGCCTTCAACCAAATCCCACCGTGCCCGTATTTCCAAGTGCCACATCTACTCCATTTTTGTGGATCTCCCAGGGATGGGAGCTCCTCCAGGTTTTCTAGTGCCTGACCACCCTTTCAGTGAAGAAATCCCCCCAATAGCCAACCTGAACCTCCCACAGTGCAACGTGAGGCCCCTTCCCCTTTTCCCAGCACTTGCATCCCACAATAGCCAAGGATTATTGTGTGGCACTGCCTGGGTGGGGTCAGGAGCCTGTGGGATGCTATCACACCTTCGGGCAGTGCTGGCCAGGCTCTCTGAGCAGGCCCATCCTCAGGTATTTGGAAAGCAGAGTCGGGCTGGTTCTTTCCCCTTTGCCCACTGAGGATCACATCCACGCACCACGCTGCCCGTGAGGGACACCCGCACCCATCCCACACTGAAATCTCTACAGACAAAATCACGTTCATTCCTGGGACCTTCTGTAGGGACAGACCCATGGATGAGCCCCCTCAGGTGCCACAGCGAAGAGCCCAAGCCAAGATCACACAAACTTTCTACGCAGCTAAGAACAAAAGCCCAGAATTATCCCACCCAAGTCCATTTTCTATGGAGAATGGAGGGGACACCTCCAGGAGTGGCAGAACTGACCAAATGTAACTTCTAGAAAGGCTTTAAGCAAAGCCAAACACACACAAAAGCAGCACCCTGCTCTTCCTTCACAATCAGGGGTGAAAACTGTGGCTGGAGCCCTGATTAAGATCCTCATCATGGCCAAGCTCCGAGCTGACCCGCCCTCATCAGGCTTTGCACTCTGGGAAAAGCTAATTCCGATGGCAGCAGAGAGGAAGGGAATTTACGCTGCTCTGCCGTGACCCAGACTTCACAGCCATTCAAAGTGAGCAGCCACAGCCATTAAAAACTTCACTTCATGCGCTGAAGGGGCTCATAAAGAGAGTGTGAATTCACAGAGCACTGGCTCAGAATGCCCATTCCCTGCCTGTCCCACAGCCTGCTTTTGTCTGAAATATGGAATAAAAGGGAGGTTCATATTTTACCTCAGACTTGTTTCACTCTCCCCTTGTTTGCTCTGCAGGCTGACTAAAGAGGAAGTGATTTATAAGGGGAAAGCAAGGGGAAGTGGTTCTAATTAATTGGCCATAACGTTACAGCTGTACTGTCACCCAGCAAACAGAGGGCAACAGTGCCGAGACAGAGATGCAGTACCCTGAAAGATTCCCCAATAATCCTGCTCCAAGGCAGAATAAAATTAACTTTTTGCCCTCACAATTCTGGTACAGACCTCTTGTACAAGGCTGCTGGCACCTGAGCTGTTGTTTTACATGCAGAGTCAGCAGGAGACGGGAACTTAAAGGGGGTGTCCCTCTTGAACCTCTCCTTGCAGACCCTCCTTTCCCTCTCCAGAGGGCTCAGAGTTCATTTTCCCATCAGCTCAGGGTGCAAGGAGCGAGTCCAGCTCAAGGAATCTCAACCCCAAGCCCAGGATGAGAAGCTTTACCAAAGGCTAAAGCTCCATCTCAGCCCCTGCCATGTCCCAGCTGGGAGGGGAGCAGGGGGCTCCTGGGGCACTGCCGAGCCAGGGCAAACAGAAAGGCTGTTCTGTGTCCAGAAACAAATGTGTTTGTTCTGCTTTCAGCAGCGTTATGGCCAGGAGAACCGGCCTCGGGGGAGCCGTAGATCACACAGTGCAGGTGCCTGGCTTCAGGAGGGGGAAACGCTCCAGCTTTCCTCACTGCGAGTGCCAGAATTTCTGTATCCAAAGTTCATCCTGACCTCACAGGGTTGGCCTGCTCCGTGGGAGGAAACAAAGCCTGGGCATAATCGGAACAAGCTCATAATTAAAAGCGCTTTAGCCTTTCCGAGCTCCCAGGTCGCAAAGCTGCCGCGGGAGAAGCTGTTTCCATTTTACCTCAGTGCAGGGGCAAGGAGCAGCCTGGCAGGTGCCAGAGCCTGGTGTTTGCAGAGAGGGCAGCGCTGCTGGGACCCCACCAGGTCACCCCTGGGAGTCTCTGCACAGGGATTTTTATGGGCGGAAGGTGTGGGGAGCAGCTAACCAGGACAGCTTTTAATCAGGGAATCGGGTAATAGCAGGGGGAAAAAAAGTGCAAAATTCAAATAACAGTGGGCATTCCCATTTAGCAGGGGCGTCGTGTCCTCGGGAAGAAAGCCAGGCTCCTACCAGCTGTCCCACAGGAGCAGACACTGTAGCTCACAGAGTGTGATAAGCTCCAGCTTCTGTAACAAGTTAAAAAAAAAAGACACCAGTGTTTGCCCAGCACTTTGCTGGGGCTGAGCTCGATTGTGCTGTGCCGTGAGAGATTAACACAGCCAGATTGCTTTGTGGACTCACCGCTTCCCCACGGCCCCAGGCAGATTTTCCTCTGCGTGCTTTGGAAAAGGTCTCAGGACGGGAACTTGCATCCAGCAGGGAGCCCGAGCCGCTCCAGGGTGTTCTGATTTCCTCTCCACCTGGGATCCAGGCAAGCCAGCACCTTTCCCAGGGAGCCTGGCTGATCATCCGCTCCATTTGGGACCAGGACAGCCACAGGCACGACTTTGTGTCTCCAGCTCCCAGTGCAGCCCAATGTCTTTGGGAGGTAGGGAGCACCTCTTCCAGGTAAAAAATTCCAGCAAAGCCAGAGTTCCCGGGAGGAACAGCAGTTCCCAGCAGCTACAGGGATGGGAAAGCAATTTCTGTGCCTTCTTGGCAGTTTCTGCTGTGCCAGTTGGAAAAGCACCAGCCACCCAAAAGAAAAGGCCACTGTACCTGGCCGGCGTGATGGGATGCTCCTGCAGGGAGGGAGGTGCAGCAGGATCCGTAGGGAAAGGGGAAATGGCTCCAGGTGGAAGAACCTCACGGAAGTACTGAGGGCACTGTCACAACCACCAAAGCCTACGCTGTGTCACCTTGGGGGACTCCAAAACAGCTGAGGGGGAAAAAGAAGAAAAACAATAATTAAAAAAATAATTAACCACTGCTGTACTTCAGGGACAGCCCATGTGCCGTGCAGGCAGCCCAGCATGAATGAGCCCTGAGACACAGGGGACACAGGGACAGGGGACAAAGGGATGCTCGGCAGGAGACACCCACGGGATGCTCAGCGAAGGGGAAGGATGGAGCTGTCCTGGTGTTAAGAAAACTGAGTTTTATTGCAGAACTCAAAGGAGACCAAGAGCAGTGTAAAACAAGCTGAGGGACAAGCACTCCTCCAGGAGTGAAACAGCTCCCTGTTGTCAGCTCAGGGTGTGGGATAGAGCCCTGGTCTAGGCAAGAGCAGTGGAATGCGACATTGCGCAGAAGTCAGACAAAACCTGCTGCTCTTAACATGGCAAACAGGCCTCGTTACAGGCAGGTGCAGGGGGAAAGTCCTTCATCCTCTTCTCCACAGAAAACTCAAAATCAGTGCCTCTGCTGATCCCTCTGGAGAACAGGGCCTGGCCTGTTACCAACTCCAAAGTATCCAAGTGATACATCAAGGATCTGGAGGGACCAGGGATGAGCAGCAATCACGGCTGGCTGCCCCTCTGCCCCTACAGCAGGGACAGTACCCCCAGCCGGCCACTCCTGGCCAGAGGCAGAGGCTGTTTGGCCCTGAGGTCAAAGTTGGCACCACTTTGGAGGCTCAGAGACTTCCAGGGCTGGAGGGGACGTTCCGGGGAGGAGAAGCGCCGAGGAACGTGCAAGCGGCTGCCGCTGTGTTTGCTCAGCTGCTCCCGCCGTGCTGCTAAACCCCTGCCGGGGGAAGGAGAGAGGCTTTAGCCCAGGGCAGTCGTTCCTCACGTGTCAGACTCCAAGCAGAGGTTTGGAACGCTCTGTGTACGCTCAGAACAGCACCTGGGGAGGCCTCATCCCGTGCAAGACGAGCTTTGCCAGGATGTGATTCCTGCTCCTCTAACAAGCGAGGCAGGTTACTCACGTTGTTGGCGAGGAAGGGTGAGAGATCCATGACCAGCAGCAGAGCTGAGGGCATGGGAATTGTGCTCTCCTGGGCTGTGAGCAGGTTTGGAACCCACAGCCTTCACCTGGCTGTGCTGACCTTTATTCACCACAAATTCCCACCACTTTGCCCTGCCCCATGCCAGCCCTTGCAAGGCTGGAATTGCAAACCAGCAAATCCCAAATGCCCTCACTCAGAGGGCAGGTTCGGCTTTCAGAGCCGTGCAGTGGGAATGCAGGACAGTTTCTTGCATCCCACCCCTCTCTGCAGCTCGGCCTGCAGGTGCCAGGACACACAACCCACCCACACAAGGCTCCTCTGGCCCAGGGAAGCCCCCACCCGTTCCCAAAGAAAGCAGGTTTGGAAAGAACGGGAAGATTTCTCTCCTGCTAGAAAACAGCCTCGAGCTGTGAGGAGGTGGGATGAGGACACGTCAAGATGTGAAGGCTCTGCTCCCAAGGCACAGGCACGGCTGGACCGTGGACATTCACCAGCTCTCTGCTCACACCAGGTTGCTCCTGAGTGTCTGAGAAGCTGAGTAGGGTCAGCCACAGGTGCACACACTCCTGAGAAGCAACTGCAAGTTTACCAAGGCTCTGCCAGGCCAAAACCCAACCACTGGGGCTCAGACTTCCACCAAAAAAAAGTTCAAACATGAGGCAACCCTGGGTAACCAAGTCCTTGGCCTGCACACCCCTCGCTCGGGCAGAGCCTCTGCTGAGCAGGACCACAACTGCTGTCATGGCTTGTGTGGCACAAGCACCCAAGAGAAGCCACCCTCGTGGGGAGCAAGGGGCTGGCTTGGATGATGTAAGCCAGAAAAGGGTGTTCCTGAGCTCAGGAAGCACCAGGAGATGCAGCAAATTGGTGACAGACCTCCAGGACCTTGTGTTGAAAGGAATCATCCTCTGCTCCTCTCCATCAGCTCCTGCTGAGTGCCCCCACTGATTGTGCTCCTCAGAGGACCTGGAAGAGTGGCTCAATCAAATCTCACCCAGCATCACTTGTTTTTCAAAAGATTTGGGACATTTAATCAAACTTTTTATATTCCACACACACTTTTAAAGCATTTTCCCAAAATCCTGGAGGCTTTCACTTCACTAGCCTGGCAGATGGGGACATTTCCACCTGCCACAAGTCGAGCCCAGTCTTGTGCAGCCCTTTGTACAGGATTCTGTAGACAGCACACAGGGAGGGGCAGGCTCTGATGCACATCTGTAACTTTCTAAAGCATCTTTTCAATCCCTGATTACATCAACCCAACTGTGGTAAAATGCACCAGGCAAAACTGAGGGGAAATACATTTCGCTGGAATCATCTGGGAAGCCAATGAGTGCACACAGCAGATGCAGCTTGTCTGGGGAATCTCACAGCCAACAGAGATTGGATACTCAGTACAGGAATCCCCGACCCAGCTTATTCCCGCCTATAATGAGGAAACAGGATCCCACCCTGAGCTCAATTTTCCGTTCCATGCACTGCCACCAGTGCCAGCAGCGTTATCCTCCACAAAACCTCGTCCTTATCACACTCCTCTCTCTGCAGCCACTGAGGAGGAACTAAGAGCAGCTCAGCTGGGAGGAACCTACAGCCATCCTCTTGTCCCAGAGCCACTTCAGGGCTGACCAAAACTTAAGATGTGTTATTAAGGGCATTGTCCGAATGTCTCTCCAACACAGACAGGCCTGGAGCAGCTTTCACCTCTCCAGGAAGGTTCTTCCAACACAGCAAGATTGTTCCAGTGCTTGACCACCCATATTCAAGTTCCTGAACATCCTTTTCCAGTGGCGGAGTCCAGAACTGGGCACAGCACTCGTGCACCACCTCTCAACACAGAGGGACACCCACCTTTCCTGACCAGCTGTGTTTTCCCTGCCCAGGATGGGGTTTGCCCTCACGTCTGCCATTGGCTCCTGTTGAGCTGCTGCCACCCAGCACCCCCAGATCCCTTTGTCTCCCACGTTATACTTAGAACTGTTCTCTTGTCCCTCACGACGGTCGGCAGCACCTCCCAGTTTATCGTCATCAGCAAACTCACTCCTTCGGCTCCTGTATCCAGATCACTGATAAAAATATTGAACAGAACTGCACAGGAATGTGAATCCGTGCTGAGAGGGCCTAATGATTTCACCATCCTTTAAATGCCTTTAATAGTGCCCGGTGTGATCCTCTCCATTTTATCTTTCCCAGGCACTGAGCTTAGACTAACAGGCCTTTAGGCTCCTGGTTCTTCCCTCATGCCCTCCTTGTACACTGGAATAATTCCGGCTGGTTTCCAGTCAGCTGGGACTTCCCCAGACTCCCAGGGCCTTGGTTGAAGAATTGACCTTGACCCAGAGAATTGATTGATTAATTAATTGGAATTCCTGTGGTTTGCATGCTCCCAGCTCAGCCCCACTGGCAGGACACACCTCCCCACCCCACCCCACCGCACCACGGGCACCACAAACACTGATCCGTGCTGCAAGTTTTCCTCCCAGTAAAATCTGGAAGCTCTCTTGGCCTGACACCGAACAGGCAGCAGAATAGCCTCCCTAAAAAGGTGCGTTAGAGCACTATTGATAAATCCGTTTTAAAAGAAAACCATGAAATACAGCAGGGAAGCTCATCCCTGGGGAACCTCCAGGGACTACAGCGGTCCCAGCAGGATACAGCCAGAATTTGTGGACGCTGAGAGCTGTGAAGAGCAAAGCCCTGATTCTGCAAGGTGTCCTTGGAGCCCCATTATTTGTGATTAATAAGGCATGATGCAAACACTTAGTTAAATCAGATTAGATCAATAGTACACCATGAATCACTTCTATAGGTTTCCTATAATATTTATATAGACTGCAGTTATCAGCAAGACTCTCCTGTAAAATTGTCTGCGCGAAAATTTATTTGAAAAAGTACCTTTTATACTCTATTAAAAAAAGCAAACTGACTTTTTTATTCTCTCGTAGAGCTGAACTTCCCAGGCAAAAGCTCGGGGAACAGCATGTGGCTTTGCAAAACAAACATTTTGAGACTGCTGCCTGTTTTATCACCTCCTGGAATGGGAATTCCACCTCCATCCCTGTTCCTCCTCAGCCTCGTACGCGCATGCACTGGAAAAGAAATGTTTTAGCTGTCTGTGCTCACTGTTGGGAGGGCACAAGCAGGAGCGGGACAGGGCCAGCAAGGGGTGGGAAAGGCCAGCACACTCCACGCTGGTCCAGTGATGACAAAAAAAACACCGTGGCAAAGATTTTCATGGGGTGTCAGAAACTCCTTGTACACTAAATCAAGGCAGCGAATTTACAGCAAATTAATGAAACTAATTTTCTGACTGGAATCATCATCTGTGAATTATCGTGTCTTTACTCATTAAATAAATTATCTGTGTCTTCCAAGACATTAAGAATGCTTCATAAATTACAGCCCTTCATAAATAATTTGCTTTTTGCCTGGGTTTAAATGTAGAGGGAGAATGAAGCAACGGGAAGAGAAGAATGCAAGGGATGAGGGAAGCAAAGAGGCAAAAAAGAAAGCACAAAGAGAAGGGAAGAGAGTGAAACCGAGAACATAATGAGTGAAGGGAGGAAAAAAACAGGTGAAAATGAGACATATGTCCAGCTCAGAAGGAAAGGAAATGAGGAAGGAAAAAGGAAGCGAGGGATGAAAGAGAGACAGGACAAATAGCCCTGTGCAATGTTTCAGGTCGGTGTTAATTGCGACGCGGGGAACATGGCAGGAAATGAAGCGCCAATATCCAAAGGCTCTCGTGACTTTTATAAATGATTTCATTGCCGTTGCGCTTGTTCCGTGTCAATGAGTACAAACATTCTGTCCAAGAGATCTCTGCAGAGGGATGCCAGCCAGGGAAACACACTTTGTCATGGAGCAGTGACAGCACTCGCTGAGAGGGCCCCAGATTTGTACATGACAACAGAGGCCGTGGCTGACTTGTCAGAGAGGGGCAGAGCAACACCCTGTGGGTTTGTCCTGTGGGATCCTGCTCCAGGCTGGGCCAGAGCAGGCAGAGCCAGATCCCATCCCTGCCCTGCCTCCAGCCTGGCTCAGCTCAAGGGCACGGTGCTGAGAAACACCTGGACACGGGTGAAACCTCCTTGGGACTCCAAGGTGGCTGAGGTGCCATGATCCAGCGGGATTCCTGACACCATCCAGGACATCCCTTAATGCTACAGCCTTGCTGAGGGTCACAGAATAACCTGAGCTGGAAGGGACCCACAAGGAGCAGAGTCCAACTTCTGGCCCTGCCCAAGTCACTCCAAGAACAATTCCAGCTTTTCAAACTCACCAGAGACTGCCAAGGAACCAGCCAAGCCACTGGCCACAGAGTGGCCACAGAGTGGCCAGAACAGCTTCTTTCTCAGTCAGGCCCTCGGCTGTTCCCAGGTTCCTCCTCAGTTCGAGGGCCACCTGGACAGGGCTGGGCATCACCAGTGGCATCCCCTTCCTGCCACATTGCAAGACACGAACTCAGCTGAGTGAGGAACAGGCTTGGTGCTTGTTTGCCTGCACTCTGTGAGAGCCTCTCTGCATGGAGAGCATTCCCACTGAGTCCTGAAAAATCCCGAGCTGCAGTTTAGGGAGATCTCTGATGAGAAGTGGGATGAAGTTTAACAGCCACGATTCTGGTGGAGAGGCCCATGGGACACAGCACAGCCACCTGACTTCTCACCAGCAGATCTGCGCTTGTCTGAGGGGACCAGGAGTCCTGCAGGAAAACCAGAGGAGCTCCAAGCCAAGCATTTTGCTCCTTGGTGGAACTCCTTCGCTCAGCGCCACAGACCCACAGCCACAGTGACCTTTCTGTGGCCAAACATCTGCCTTCAAAACCTGACGTGGTCATTCCCTTCCTGAGCCTCCCCAGCCAGCTGTGGTTTCCACCCTGGCCTGGTGACGCCAAGTCTCCCGTCCTGCATCCCGGGATTTGGCTGTGTCAGCGCCGCAGCCGGGCTGGGGACAGGGCAGGGTCGCAGCAGCTGGCTCACCTCTGGCTCCCGGCAAGCTGGAGGGTGTTTCTGCAGGAAGCTGGAGGGTGGCCAGTCCTGGGAGCTCTTGGAGAATGAGCACAATGGCAGCTGTTTCCTATTTGGAAGTGGAAGGGCTCTGATCTCAGCCCACGGGAGTCACCAGTCAGGACAAAAGGAATGTTTTCCGTCTTTTTCCAAGTCCAAACCCAACGCAGGGTACGCGGAGCCTCAGAAAGTCTGCAGCCATCAGATCTGCTGGTTAACAGGTAACAGCACCACCAAGGCAACCATAAAGGTGAAGCCACAGCAGGGGAAGCCCCAGAAGATATAACTGCAATCCAAGAAAACATCGCTGGGAAACTCCTGTCCAGGTGGCAGCAGACATGGCCTCATGATAGAGTCACACAGTGCGTTGGAAGGGACCTTCAAAATCACCTCATTCGAGCTCTGTCTCACTAGAGCAGGTTGCTCAGAGCCCCATCCAAGTCAGGGGCTTGGGTTTATGAGAGTCCACCAGCTGTATTTGAAGCAACTCCGTAACAGCAGAGGATTGTGGCCTTTGGTACACAAGGACCTCCCTGCTGCAAACATCAGAGACAAATTCAACATTTCTGCACAACTTTCACATCACCACAAACCTGCCTGCTGACCCAGGTGTCTTCTGCCCCGAACTCCCTGTGCCGTGCACAGAACATTCCTAAGCGTGAACCACTTCAGCACGACCCTTTCCCCGTTTGGATTTACCCAGTTTGAGGCTGGAGATTGTTCCCCCAGCTCCTCTGACCGTTAGCACAGGTTCAGTGCCTCTAGTCACCACCTGGGCATCCCGGATGCTAAATCAAACATTTTGGGTGTTCAAGAGGTCCTGAGCAATTCATCCAGGAGGCAGGAGAGAAGGGAAAGAAGAGGAACCCAAACATCTGGCAGGAAAAAGGAAAGAATTCAGCCTCCTCTCTTTTGGGATGGAGTTTAGCTGGGTGAGCGACTCACACGCTTCCCCCCAGCTCCCTGGAGTGCCCGCTCACAGGGCTGAGCAGAGGGGCTGCTGCAGAGAGCACCCATCTCTCCCCTGGCCCCAGCCAGCCGCCCCAAGCAGAACTGTGGTCACACAGCACCGCAGAAGCTGTCCTTGCACAAAAACCCTGTCCTTTCTCTGCCCACAACATCCACGGGGTCACATCACACAGGCTTTTCACACCTCTTAAACGGCACAATTCTCTCCCGCTTCCGACTTGGCTGCTTCTCAAAGGAATGACCCCAAATCCCGTGCAAGCTGCAATATAACCCCAGCCTGCCCTTTCCATCCTTTCCACCCCAGATGCCAGCAGAACACCTCCACTCCAGCTGCTCTTCCCGCAGAAGTCCAGCCCAAACTCCCAAATTCCTCCTTGCCCATGCTGCCGAGCTGTTCCTGCAGTCAGCCAGCCCTCGAGGGAGGTAACATTTCACCAGCTCCAGTAACTCAGGATGGAGATCAGCTGGTAATGGAAAAGCCTTTCCCAGAGCAGTCTCCACCTGATTTTGGAAAGGGTCAAGGCAGCCAGTCTGGATCCCACCACCTCCCTGCAGTCAGCAATCTCTCTGGAAACATTTACCTCCCTTTTCCTTGGGTGAAGGCTCTGTTCTGCTCTCGGGACGCTGCCCAAGGGCTCTGCAGAGGATTTTTTCCACCACCAGCTCAGACTGTTTTGAAACCCCGCTCAAAACAGGGGATTTTCCATCAGCTCCTGAAGCAACAAGTGAGTCCAGCCAAGTGTGAAGCAGGTCACTCTCATCCTTCACAGCTTTCACACCATGTGTTTCATGTCAGGGCCGTGACAAGGGCTGGCCTTGGGGACACGGAGGAGGTGGCTGCCGCAGCCTTTGTGCGCCGGCAGCTCCCGAGCCAGCACACATCTGCCCCACAGCAGGAGCGCCATTCCTTCCTCCCGATCCAGCAGGATGGAGAGCCAGAGATTTATGTACTCCGCGATTTTTATGTGCTCTCAAGAAGGGCTGCGGAGGGAAAACTCCTCCACTCACAAAAGCCTCCATCTGTGAGTTTATTTATCCGTGCTGGGAAGGCTGTTTATTCTGTTTCGGGGTGGAAACTACACTGGGATCGCAGCTTAATTGTACTGTTTGTTGAATTAATTGCTCTGTTTGATCGGCCTGTCTCCCATCATGCCTGGGAACGGGATGGCTTTGCTGCAATGTGGGAATGGAGAGGGCTGGAGCTGTTTCTCCTGGCAGCAGCGTGCAGAGAGCAAGAGGGGCTGTTCTGGGGACAGCACGAGGGGCCTGATGCAGATCCAATATGAAAATAATGCTGGGGTTTGCTCTGCATCCATGATCCCTCTGCAGATCTCACTGCAGAGGGTTGAACATCCTGGGAAAAGGGTGTGGGCCAAAGGCAGAGGAGCACGGGGATGTCCAGGATGCTGGGTTGGCCTTTTGGTTCTTTTTCCAGCTGATCCCTGCCCAGCCAGCACCCAGGATCAATGTGCCCCAGGAGGGAGCTGCTGTCCAGGCTGGCCCCTCCGTGACCGGTGGCCTCTAACCACCTCTCCTGCCGTGAGAGCCAACATCGTGAATTTTCCAGGTCACCTAATGAATCATGGGATGCAGAGCAAACCTCAGCATTATTTTCATATTGGAACATTCTTCCCCTCACTTTCATTCACAGCTTTTTTTTTTTTTTTCCCCACTCCTTTTCTTTTCCCTTTCACATTTCACCAGCAAATATCCAGCTCGAGTTAAATCCAGCTCATTTCACACTCCTTTTTTCCCCTTTCGTAATCACGGCCCTCAACTTCTTGGGTTTTGTTCCTGCCTCTCCCACTTCCCACACATGCTTCCTTCTGCCCGCTGGCCTCGGGATGAAGCACAATGACCAGTGGCATTTCCCACACACATCTTTCACTTCCCCTCTCTTTCCAAAGCGAAACAGCATCAGGATTCCATGGGGATGTCGTCACTCTTCTGCCAGCGCAGACAGGACACCTCTCCCTGAGCCACACCTGCCTGGGGAGCCTTCCCAACACAAGAACCAGGCACTGAAGGGGATCAACCCCATGGCCACCTTCCCACCCTGCTGGCAACATCTCAGCACTGACAGCAGACTGATTTCTGCCACTAATCAGACGTCCCAGGAGAGTTCAGGGAGTATCTCAGGCCACGAAGGCACAATCCCTGGAAGACCAACCCTCCACACCTCATCCTGCCCCTTTCACTCCTATCTGCAGGCTCTGGGAATCTGCCTTCCATCTGACAGAGAGTGAGCTGCTGGAGACAGCAAGATGTTTCAATCAGCAGATCTCTGGTGTCTGAGGCAAACCCATCCCTTGCTGATAAGGAATGAATGCTGTCTGTGTCTGTCCGGGTACGTGTTTCTCTCTCTCTCTATTTCTCTTTTCTCCTTCATAAAGCTGTCAGACCAAAAATAACATATTAGTGGAAGGAAGGAATGTCAGCTGTAATACAATAACGTGGTTGGGAGGCTGGGGGATGTGCGTGCCTGGCTGCTGTGCCAGAGTCTCTCTGTGCTGAGCTACGGCTCAGGAGTGCCTTTCCCTCCTCCTCACCTTGCTCTCCCACCAGACATGGAAAATGGGATGATAAATAGGAGGGAGTGCTTACTCAGCACCACTCTGCTGCCAAAAGCCACCTGTGTGACACTGCAGGAAGATCCCACATCCCCAGGCCCTAGACTGAGGAGTATCAGTGCACTGATAATTCATCCCTGGAAGTGTTCAAGGCCGGGTTGGATGGGGCCCTGAGCAACCTGCTCCAGTGGGAGATGTCCCTGTCCATGGCAGGGGGTGGGATTGGGTCATTTTTAATGTCCCTTCCAACCCAAACCACTCTGGGATTGTGTGAATGTGGCAGGAATGGCCAGACCACACCAGGCTCAGGCTGGGGTCACCGACACAGGGCACAACTCGAAAACCCAGTCCCCAGCGTTGACTGGAACAAGGTCTGGGACAAAACACCTAGTGAGGGCTCCACTGCTGAGATCACCTCTTGATCTGAAGACCAGGAGGTCCTGATGCTGCTCTCTGGCCTATCCAAGCAGTTCCTGGCTAAACAGCTTCCATGGAGAACCAGGGGACCTTATCTTGTCCACAGGTACCCAGCATCACCGGAACGGTTTCCAGCTGGACAGAACCCATTGCATCTGCTGCTTCTCTGTTCCAGCACCCAGAGACTTCTTCTGCAAAGGCAAAGAAAAAGAGGGGATGCATAAAGAAGGAAAAGCCTCCTGCCCCGACAGGAGCCTCTTATCTTCACCTTGAAGGGCCGGTCCCACACTGGAGCCCTCAGGTATCAGGTTCTTGTCTCACACCTTCCACACTTCAGGAAGCAGCACTGCCTATTCCAGCACTTCCCATGGACCCACCCCAGAGCACAGCACTATCCCATTTCACGTCAGTGCAGATTTCCCAGCCCCAAGCTCTGCCTTGAGCAGGGCCATGAACTGAAATGGCTGCAGGAGAGCCAGGGCTGGGATCCAGCCCCATGATCCGTTCCGAGTAGCCCCACTGGCTCCCAACCCAGCAGAGATGTTCCTCCTTCCCACTCCGTGTTCTCCTGTTCCTTCCCATTTCCTCCACCCTGCCACCACGAACGCAGGACCAGAGGATCTGACAGGCAGGAGCGGGCACATGGACATCTTGTCCAGTGTCCAATTTGGGAATGTGCCAGGCTGAAGGATCAGATTCCTACCGACAGCACATATGCAAATCAGGACTTCTTCTGCAGTTTTTAATAGCCCAAAACTGATTTAACTCTTCAAACACGGAGACCAAAATCCCTTTCAAAATGTGTATTACTGTTCCAAAAATTCTGGCTACTTTTGATATGCAAATACCAACCCAGCCTCCTTATAAAACTTGCCAAGTTCTTGATTTCATTTTCTTAGTTCCATCCAGTAGCACTGAAGTTGCACAGAAAGATGCAAAGCGTTTCTTTTAGCAGCTCCTAATTAATTCAACGCCTGGTCCCTTCTGAGGGTTGTTTTCCAGCCCCCTCCTTTTCAGCCTGGTCAGTTGTTGGAGGCATCTGAGGTGTCCGTGAAAACTAATGGGGCAGGAAAGTCACTGTGATGACTCTTCAATTAGCTGGACAAGGATGTGCAGCGTCACGGAAAAATGTTTCTTCTGCTAATGAGAACTAACGATGCCCTACCTGGGGGATTCTGCACTCTGATCAAAGGAGCCCAATCAAAACCTCTGCAAATTTCTGATTAAACCAGACAAAAGAGGGGAGAAAGGCACCGAGTCAGATGCTGAATAGATAATAAAATTCGCTTCCCCTTTTTCCTTGCCAGGAAATGGTAAATCTAATGGGCATGACTAAGCAGCTGTGAGGGAAGATGTGAACAAATTTGTAAAGCAAAGGGGAGTTTAAAGTTCAGCTCATTTTCCCCTTCTGCAACATTGTCTGCAATCATATTATGATTTAAAGGCCACCTTTCCCCCAGTGGGAAGCGGGTGAGAAGGGTATGATTCAATTTTGCATGCCAAATGTGATGGGAGAAGGAGAAAGGCCAGGAGGCACAGGCAGAACAGCCACATCCCCTTGGCACTGTTAAATGTGTGTTGCTTTTTCCAGTTCCTCAAGGTGCAGGGGGAAAAGCAGAATAATGGCACAGTGGCATTTTCTGTCTCAGTTTGTACATGGAAAAACTGCACCTTTCTACCACCGGGAATGGAGCCAGAACAAATCCTGATTCAACCAACACCAACCTTGGGAGACCCTGGTCCACCTTGAGAAAGCCCCTGGAAGCCACATGACAACCCTGCCCTTTTCCAGGAGCTGTCACCGGTCCCCGCTGCATTTCCAGCTCACCAGAAAATGCTCCCGCTGCTGTTGGCTTACACCTTTCTCACTTGCCAGCAGGATTAATCTCAGCTCCCTGCCACAGCATTCCAGGGTGGCAGCTGGGCTGCTCCGATTTGAGGCAATAGGAAAGGATTATCGCAGAAGCTGCAGGGGAAGGAAGCAAAGCAGCATGAACCCCCTGCCCAGGCATGCTCTGCCTGCCCCTGCTGGCCCCTAATTTCTTGGTAGGTAACGATTTTCCCCCAGATTATGTCCAATTCCAAAAGCTTCATGTCCATAAATGGCCATGGTGGTATTGAACCACGAGAAGAGAGGCATAAATTGAGGGAAGGAGTTGTTTGACGGGGAAATGGAAGTGCAAGAGATTGAAGACAGAGGTGACCTTTGGAGAACGGAGCAGATCTGGATGCCAGGAGGTCTCTCCAAGGTCGGTACAGTCAGGTGGGGGTCGGGCTCTGCTCCCTGGGAACAAGGGACAGGACAAGAGGAAATGGCCTCAAGTTGCTCCAGGTATGGTTCAGGTTGGACACCAGGAGGAATTTCTTCATGGAAAGGCTGGTCAGGCCTTGGAAGGGGCTGCCCAGGGAGGTTTGGAGTCCCCATCCCTGGAGGTGTCCAAGGAATGCCTGGATGTGGCACTCAGTGCTCTGGGCTGGGGACACGGTGGGGATCAAAGGTTGAACTCAACAATCCTGGACATCTTTTCCAACCTCAGTGATTCTGTGGGTCTGCCTGGACACCCTTTGTCACTGCCCTCCTGCAAGTCCACAGGCAAATCCCTTTTCCTGTCTCCAATTATCCCTCCCCTCCCATGGTGGATTCCCCTGTTTAACAGCACAGCCCAGCGCAGGGATCCTCCTCATGCCAAGCACAGCCCAGGTTGTGCAGGCGCGCAGTGGCCGGAATTCCCAGTGCCCACCATCCCGAGGGGCTTCCCCCCAAGGAATGCTGGGAGAAGCCACCACTCCCCGCTCAGAGGGCAACCCCAGCACGGGGAAAGAGCAGCTCACGCTCCCTGGCTGCACACACCTGCATCCCCAGGCTCAATAAAACATCATAAAAGCAGAGAAGTTCCACGATAAGCACAAATAGATCAATAGCATTAGAGCTGCTCTTAATGGCTGCCTCAGGCTTTCCATGCGACGCCTTCGAAAATGTCCAGTAGTGGGTAATTAATGACCAAACCAAGTAATTGCTTTCTTGATTTTTCTCAAAACTAGAATTCACCGAAAGAACTTAGAGCTTTACTGGTGCTACACAGTAAATTAATTCAGTAAGTGCTGATATTACAAGTCTGGGCTGCCTGTTAAAAAAACACAGCAGTGCTGTAGAGTCTGGCTTTTCTTGCTGTCTGAGGTAACCCTTTCCTGTCTGCTCCAGCTGCCTGCCAGAAAGCAGCTCAGCCCTTACTCTTCTGCACATCAACCTGCACAGATTTTGCTCCTGGGGGTGTAGCTTGTCTTAGAGGAGATGCCAGGACCTCACAAACGGGGATTAAGGCAGATCTTCCCCTTGCACCTTTCTCATGGCAGTGTGGGAGTGGAATCAGGAGCACAGGGGCTTCTCTGAAGGCACACAAAATCCAAGAGTGGGACCCCAGTGACTGCCAGACACCTCTGAACTGTTTCCAGCACATCCATCGAGCAGGGCAGGATGCTTCCCATGCAACTGGCAACTTCAGCCTAAGCTAGGGACTTTTATCCCTTGAGGAGAGGTGAGAGAGAAAACAAAGGGGGTGACAAAACAGCAGCAAAGGAGGAGCACAAGGGGAGCAAAGAGGAAAAGGCAGAGATCAGAGAGCCTCTCTGTCTCTCCAGCACAACGCTCCTGGAGAAAGAGGATGGATGTGGCTCTGGTTTCTCGCCACATCTTCTATTCCATATGCTCAGTTTCTGCTGAATGACACCTCTGAAAACAGCCTGAGGTGTCACCTCACAGGTGATCCATCACTTGTCATCTGTGCCTGCTGATCCACAGCAGAAACACAGGACACAGGCTCCTGGAAGCCCTGGCACACCCTGCACACAGCTGAAAGCAAACTCTACAAGAGGATTCCAACACGTCCATTTTTACTCCTTTATGGATTTACATGGCTACAGCCACCTTCTACCCCCACACCACAGGAGGAACTGCACACAGAGCTCTTCCCAGGCAGTGATCAGAGGCACAAGCTCTGATCTGCACTCACACTGCCTGCCTGGCAAGCTCGCACCACCTCAGGCACCCCAGGAGGAAGAGGATGATGAGCAATTCCAGACACCCATCACCCACTGCACAGCCTTGAGAGAAATCCACATAAAAGTCCAGGTCCTAGGCAGGGAGTAGGGATGCGAGTCCAGACCTTCCAAGACCTCTGGCCTTCCTCATTTTGCCTGTCCTGGTGACCACAGGGAAAGCTGTCTGAGCTACCCCAACAACCCTAAATTTCCATCCCCTCCAGCATGAGACGCTCACAAAATGAGAATTGTGATTACGTGTGTGCGTGTCCGCACGAGAGAGAGCACGAGGCAACGAGCGAATTACTGAAGTAATCCTTCCATCCCCACCGTAATGAATGGCTGTTTCCCTGCTCCCAGGAGCATGGTTGTAGCCTGGGAGCTTAACATTCTATCTGACATGGACCTGCAGCACGCACTGTTAATCCCTCTAAGCACAGTGACAGCTCCCAACAACCCCCTCAAGCAGAGGAAGCGCCGCGTTTCTTCCCCATCTTTCCATTACCATATTTTTAATTGGCTGCGAATATCCTTTTGCTTTTGTCAAAACAAGTTCTGCTAAACCACCGCTTCGGATATGAACGGGGGAGCCAGGAATCGTGAGAGAAGCCAAGAAAATCCCTGTGTAAATGAAGATTTGTGCCGAGGGAGGCACAGCCAGGAGGAGCGGGAGCAGGGTCTGCTCATCCCTGTGGCATCACTGGCCAGGCGAGCGGTCCTGGGACTGCAAGAGTCCACCCAGAAGTTCAGAGAGCTTCAGCTGAGTGAGACAGAGCTTGGAGTACAATGAGCCCATAGCCAGTGCTACACAGAAATCAATTTTAAGCACATTCGAAGCAGAAGGCCCTGGAAGGGAGATTCTGTCAGAGGGAACGTGGCGAGAGGAGAAGAAAGCAAAGGAAAATAGCACACAAATCATGCTCACGCACACAGGTACCTGACATGAGTTAGAGGCTTCTCCCTTATTTCCTCTCTCCACCTCTCAAAGGAAAATGAGGTCTTGACAAAACCTAAACTTTATGAAAAATCTTCCAATTTTCTGTTTCTTGCTTTTGGTTTTAAAGGAAACTCTTTCCTTTTTGACAAAGGGAAAAAGGCTTACCTCTTTCTTCTGAAGAAAAACATTTTTCAGAGGCGTGTCATGGAAAACAAGCCCAGCTGAAGCTGCTGGCCAGGCAGGGAGGCAGGTTTCTAACCCAGCACCCATGTCCTGGATCTCCCAGGCCGGCTGCTCAGCATGTCCAGCAGGAAGTGTGAATACAGCCCATCCACCTTCACAGCTGAGCTCAGCAAGGAAAAATGGGGAGGCTGGGAGACTCTGCAGGGTAGCAGAGGCTCTGAGATCAGCCGCTGCTGAGAGGGGCAGCTCCAGCAGAGCAAAGCCTGACTGCATTCCCACGCTGAAATGGGGGCAAAACAGCTGTGGAGAGGACCTGACAGTGCAAAGAGCATCCAAGGCCAAGTTGGAGGGGACTTCGAGCAACCTCATGTAATGAAAGTTGTCTCTGCCCATCCCTCTGCAGGGAAGCTGAAGCCAGACAATGTTTGAGGTCCCCTCCAACCTGAACTATCCTGTGATTACCATCAAACACGTGTTTCCAGAAGCTTCAGTGTGGCTGTTGCAAGTCCAGGGAGGGTTGGCTTTGCTGTGTTCGAGTGGCTCTTTTTTTGTTCTTGCATTGTTTAGCACAAAATGAGTTCTAAATAAATCAGCAGCGCACAGGATGTGTACGGATGGAGCAGCAGGGCCACTCCAGCAAGGCCTGAATGGCTCCGTGTCCTCAGGGATGTGGGAAATAAGCTGCTCCAGGAAGGTAATTCCCCTGCCCTTTTATTCCAGCAGGCAGCCCTGACGCTCGTTTGTGGCTCACACAGCAAGGGCTGTACCCACTAATGTGGGCTCGGAGAGCTCTTGATATCCCTGCTTTGGCACTAGGGAGGAATGTGGGACAGACCCGAGGATGTGACCCTCAGCCAAGCGGAATTCCCTGCTCCACGAGTCGCTCCCACAGCCCAGCAGCTGCCGTGCACCAGCACTCGCTCAGGAGAGCTGTAAAATACGGAGCTGATTCTCCTAATTTCCCCGGCATTGAAAGGCTGATTAGCGCTGCTTCTGAGAGAGCTGGGCCGGGGACTAAAGTGGCCCGAGACAGCTGGGCCAGGATGGCAGCGCAGGTGTCAAAGGAGATGCTGCCAGCACTGACACCAGGCTCCATCCTCCTCCCTCATCTCTTGGCTTCGACCCCAAGCCCTCAGGAGACCCGAGGGGAACTCGCACACTGGAGACACAAATCCTGCCCCTGCAGATCGGCTCCTGACCGCTTCCCGTGCTCGACAGAGTCCTGCCAAGGCTATTTTGCACAGGAGCAAGTTAAGCAGCCTAAAGTTGGAGCAATTCCCATGGAGCCATGCAGGTGAAACCCTGCACACGGAGGGCGGCCCTGCCAGCCCAGCCCCGTGGCACGGCTTGGGGTAAGTCACGCCTCGGACACACCAGGGAGTCTTTCTGAGCACCAAACCTGTTCCTCTGGGTGCAGAGTTTGACATGTTGGAGTTTTTCCCTTCAGATAATCCTGGAAAGAGGGTAAAACACACAGGGAAAGGAGGACAACCAAACCTTCCCAGAGACTGCTGCAGAGCACACCTCCACCAACAGTGACAGAGAGAAATTGGAGATAGAAATGGAGAATAGAAATCGGATATGGAAAAATTCCCAGCACAGAGGACTCCTGCCATCATGACATCCCCAGACAAAGTTGCTAATCCAGGTTGCCAGCCTCAGCCTGAAAACAGGTAAGCCATACATTACTGGAGAGAAAAGAGCCGGATCTGCCTTTTTCCAGAGTTGCCTGGAATAAGGAGGTGACTTCATCAGCAGCTGCAGCACAGAGCGGACAGCGTTTGCCCTGCAGCACAAAACTCAATATCCCCTCATCGGAACTGCAGCCTTATCTTTGGAGGGGCTCTCCATCCTGGGAACACGTGCAGCCGGGGCTGGCAGCCATCCCAGGCCACACCTGCCCGAACACATCTGCTCTGCATCTCTGCAGCACAGAGCCACAACAGGTGGGCTTGGTTTGGACCTCAGCGGCTCCCTGGGGAGGATTTCCCCTCTGGGAGCCCCTTCTGCCCCCCACTGAAAGCCAAGGCCCCAGAGCTGGGGTGCTTGCACCTCTTGGGGTGCCCCTCACAGAATGACAATGGGAACTCGGGGGACAAGAAGTTCATGCTTGAGGCTTCTGGTCAGCATTTTTTTGGCCAAGGCTCAGCTTCTAATTCGGAGAGCTCCGTTCCTTAGAAATTTAATCCCTCTGCTGAAGCTGAACACCGAGAAAAAGCAGCCAAGCTCACTAACCTGGATTTTCAGAGTGAGAGAAGCAAATCCTTCCTCCTCTCCTAAGGGAGCCAAATCCCGATCCCGCAGAACTTCCGAGCACAGCCCACGCCTGCTTCGGCCACCGCTGACCAGGAGCCCATGTGCCCACACCCACACAGAGCCATTCCCAACCTTCCGCAGCAGCACCCCAATGCTGTGCCATGGCCAAGCTCTTCCAGCCAGGAGGCAGAGTCCTGCATTCGAGCCCTTCCCACTCCGACAGGATCCTTCTGTGCCTCCCATCACCTGCTGCCAAAGCAAAGCAGCCCCTGGCACAAACCCCTACCCTGGGACCGCAGAAAATGGCTTTTTGGAGATGCCAGTGACAGCTCCGGGATGGGCACAGCTTCGCCACTCAGGAAGGCAGGTCAGGGAGATCAGGGAAGCACAAGGGGTAAAAATAAATGCTGACAACTCCCACAAACAAAGCAATTATTCCCTCAGGCTTTTCTCCCTGGTATCCAGCGGTGGGGTGAGCGGGAATGGCTCAAAGCTGCACAGGGAAGGTTTGGACTGGACATCAGGAAGCGCATCTGTACCAAAAAGGTGTTCAGTCCCCAGCACAGGATAGTTCATTTCTCAAGCCTGTCCATGTTTAAGAGGCGCTTGGCCGTAGCCCTTAGATTCCCAGGATGGGTTGGGTTGGAAGGACCTTAAAGCCCATTTCATTCCACCCGCTGCCATGGGCAGGGACACCTTCCACTATCCCAGGTCACTCTAAACCCCATCCAACCTGGCTGTAACTTTTGGTCAGCCCTGAAGTGGGCAGGAGGTTGGACTGGATGAACATCACAGGTCCCTTCCGGGGAATATTCTGCCCTTTGCAGGCACTACTGCTCCAGGGCAGCAAGAATTGCCAGGGATTTCAGCACAAACCCAGAAGAGGATTTTCTCCGGATATTTCTATGAGAGGCTCATTTCCACTATGAAAGTCTGAGAGGTTTAAGCATGGGTTGTTCCAGCCCTGGCAGACGCTCGGTTGACAGCCCTAGAGAGAAATTTTGTGTGCATAAGAGGAGCACAGAAAACCCACGTTATTTTAGCCCCACTGCAGAGATCCAGAGGATAAAGATTACCAGGACAGGCCTTGGGAGCTCAGCTGAGAACCCTCCAAAGAGAACAAATCTCTCACCCTACCTGCTGTGCTGCCTCCCCTGCAGCTGAGCTCCATCCTCTCTCACTGCAACCTGTTCTTCCATCATTTCTCCACCTTTTTTCGAGCCTAAATTACAGTTTCACTTTCCTGCAGCTCAGAGATTTGGCTCCTGACCTTACATCTTGCATCTCCAAACTACAGTCACCTCCTGTCTTGATCTCAGCTTCCCAAGCCATTTGGGAATGAGTCTGTGCCCTGACAACAGCAACTTCGCACCATTTGCTTTCCTGAATTTATCTTTGAGTTACTTCCCTGAATTTTCTCTTCTGGGAATCAAATTCCTTCTTCTTTTGCTCCTTCCTTCTCTCAACAGCTGCTCCAGGGTGCTGCAGGGACAGCATCCACCCCTTTTGCTCTGCTCACACCCTCAAATCCCAGCAGTGAGCCCTGAGGAGCCCCTTCCTCCTCTCTGAACTCAGCACTCCTTGAAGCCAGGGCAGCCATAAAATTGATTTCTACAGTCCCTGCCTGCAAAATAAAGCGAGCCACCTCTCCCATCCTGCTTTAAGCACCTGGCCAAGGGCTTGCCATGTATAACTGATTGAGATGGGCAGCACTTGCCCAGAACCCGTTTCCCCCTCAGCCATAAATCACCATGGCTGGGAGGCCCTGGAGCAATTGCCTCCTCATTTCGGGTGCTGGGAGGGGGCCAGGAGATGGAGTTTGTACCAAGCACTGGTGCCCCGCATTTCCCAGTCTGTGCTCACATCCCAAAAGTCCTGACCTGCCTTCCCAGCTGCTGGTTTGGAGCTGAGGGTGGAACCAGCTGAAGGTTCAACCCACAGTGGCAGCTCCCACCACCACACTGCAGCCAGATAAAACAAAATAAACCTGCTGAGGGTCTGACACGGGTGCAGGGAGAGAATTCAGCACTCTGGGCACAGAGACGGGCTCGCCTCCTTCCCGTGGATGCTAAATCTTCCCCTATCTGCCATGTCCATCACGGAGGCTCTGGGCTTCAGCAGCTGGAGATCTGTTTCCTATAAATTTTCTGCACAGTGCCTACAACAGTTGTAGTCTCTCTAAATAATGATTGGAGGGTGGATAGAGGAGAACAAACAGTTCAGCTGAACAGTTTATCTGATGAATTTAGCCTCTTCTCCTGTTCCTGCAATATCAGGTGGACAAATCCAATTTCCTCAAATGCATTTGTTGTTTGAGTTTATTTGACAAATACTTCCCCAAACAATTGCCTCTACATTCACTTAGCAAATATTTAAAATATGAACTGCGCTGTTTAGTGAATCCCCTGGCACTGCTCTAATCCCCAGTGGAGCAGAAAAGTTAGGTTTTCCCCCAATATTAGTTATTTCTGCATTCCAAATTAAATTTTTTGCCAGCTCTCATTCTGTTGCTGATAACACCAGATGATTTGGTGGTGCTTATTAGGAAAGGAGCTGGTCAGTTGTCTCCCAGTGAAATCGAGTTTTCCTGGGAAGCAATAACCCATTGAAGCAGACAGATTTCATCAGAAACACCCCACAATCAAATGTCTTGCAGCACCCGAGGGAAGAATGCCTGGCAGGTCGCTCTCCCAGGCTCAGGCCGTGCGCTGGTGTCAGTCACCCGCCAGCTCCACATCTCCAGCTCAAAACTGGGAAATTGTGGCGTGGTTGACCTTCCCTGAGCTGGGGCAGCTCTGTGACAAGCTGACAATGTAAGGGACCCAGGAAAAAAAGGTGTCCCAGGCATTTTTTGCCCCTAAAGGAGGCTGAGGGAGCTGGGCTTAGGGACGCTCAACAGTCTAACTCCTACCTGGAGTTAGCAAGAAGCTGGAGCCAGGGGTTTTCCAGGGAGAGGGAGGTGGGAGAGAGACAACAGACCTGAACTGAAACAAGCAGTTTAAACACTGGGTATAACAACAGCCTCCACGAGGATGGGCAAACGGGGTGCAGGTTGCCCACAGAGCCTGTGAAGTCTCCATTCTTGGGAGGTTTTCAAGCCCTGGTCTGATCCCAAAACTAACCCAGATGCAAGATTTTGGACGAAAGACTTCCTCGAGTCCCTTTCCACCCGAATTATTCCAGTCTGTGGCCCTGGGAAACCCTGTACAAGTACAGATCAAGTTAGCAAAAATGAAGGTTACGCAGAGTTGGAGGGATGTAACATCATACCTTGGCTAAAGTTTAGTTCTAGGATTGCCTGTTTATAGCAAGATTTGGGAGGAAATAATACTGACATCCAGTTTTGGTCCAAACTGGACCAGAACCAACACTTGAAGAAATGCTGAGGAGCAAACATCTGCATTTCAGCAAACTCAGCTACAAAGACTCATCATTTCAGACCTCGGGAAAATCAGTTTCTAGGTCTCATGATTACAGAGAATAACCCAAGCGCTTGAAGAGTTCAACCAGAACCAGAAGGTAAATGAAAAGAAATCACAATTCATTATTCATCAAAATCTTCTCCAATCTGTTTTAAGACCATGTCAGGATATTTTAGCACTGCAGGTATCAATAGCGGTAAAAAAACCTGCAAATGTGACTTTGAAATTTGCTTTTTTTTTTTTTCCCCCCCGTTTTGTTTTGTTTTCGGCCAGCAAAAATCTCGTTGCTTGAATGTTCTTGGAAAGTCACCAGGGAAAGGTTGGGAATATCGCCCAAGCAAATTCACTTAAGAATTCAAATAAACACATCAGGACACAATTTTGCTTTTGTCACCCAGCTCTGAGGGAAAGCTTTAAAAACCCAGCTAGGGAGAGGGCAGTAAAAGAACAAATGCTTCATTAAACCTGGTTTTGGGCAGAGGAACAACAGACAACCCATTACTGGAACAGCCTCTCCTGCTCTCCACTCAACCAGGAGCCTTTGAACACGACATTGAGTTGGACAGCAGCTCTCCATATCCCAGTTATTTATTCTGCCACTCGGAGGGGTGCAGCCAGGGCAGCCCATCCTTCTAAGCCGTGTACCAATGTGGGAGAGGGAGGAATTTCGTATTCTCATTCCACAAACTCCCACTCACTGCCAAGAGCAGCAAGTGACACACGAGCACACGAGGCAGGCAGACAAAGGGAACCAAACAGGCTATTGGAGACACCAGGAATTCCTTCCCTGACCGCCAGGACCCTTTTCTCATCCAGAAAAACCAAAAAAAGGGTGCCAGGAGGTGGCTCTGGAAGGGAATTTTTTGGTTTGTTTTTTTCTGGGTTTTTAACCTTCAGACCAGCCATGTCAAATGCCCACAGCACTGGGTAAGGGGAGAGATGATGGGTTGGGGTTTTCGCTCAGAGCTCCATGGCCAGGTCTCACTTCTGGATGCAGATCCAAATTCCTTCCTTACCTCAAGGGGAGGCAAAGCACCCCCATCCTTGCTTCAATAACCACTGAGTTTTTCTAGACCGGGCTGTTGGGAAGTTTTCCTGCAGAAAAAGGGGTTGTCAGCCAGGCATGGAGCAGCACCATTCCTCCAGCAAGCACCCAGACCTTCAGCTGAGGGCTCCTCACCTCCTGGAAGATGTGAAAACACCTCCCACCAGCTCATCTCTGGCCTCACAGAGCTAAAATAATTGGGACCTACAGCTCTGAAATGAGATTTTCCCAATTCTCCATCCCTGGGAAGCTGGTTTTTGTTAGGTGTCTCCGAGAAGTCGTGCTCTGTTCAAAGCAGCTGCAATTGCTCCTGGATGTCCTCTAATCCTCGGCTCCATCTCTGCCTCACCCTCTCCAGAACACTCCGTAATGGACTGGCTCACTCTGGCTACATCCTTTATATCTCTTTAGCTCCATCAGCAGATGGAGTCAAGGGACAGCAGGATTTATGCTTCTTGCTCGAGTTGCAGCTTGGCTGGGTGGAAATAAAAAACGGGAAAGGATGGGGAAATGGCATCGTAACAGCATTTACCTGCTGGGCTTTGGAGCCTCTGCCTTTACCTGGGTAGTGTTTGTAACGTCAGCATTAATCCTGTGCCTTCCTCCCCAGCTGGGGAGGAGGAGGAGGCCCCAGGGATGGTTCTCCTCCCTAGCCCATGTGACGGATGGATGGAAGGAGCTTCCAGGAGCGTGGAATACTCCGCTGATGGAGCCTGTGCATCAGTGCCAGTTTATAGCGGCAGATAATCCAGCCCAGACCGTTTCCTTCAGGGCACGCAAAGGAAAACCAGGAAATGTTTCTGACCTCTGAGGGCTTTAAAGGGAGAGAAAATGAGGCAGAGGGATGAAAGCAAGCAGGGAGATTGACAGGGGCTTGGGAAGGAGCAGCACAATAGGGCCCTAAACTCTTTACCTTTCTCCGTGTTTCGTACAATCGAAGGGGAGAAACAAAATGAGGAGAGAGAGGGAATTATAATGAACATGAAAGCTTCCAGATTAATTAATTACCCCTTTTAGTTTGTGAAAAAGGAGGCTAGAAATATCCACGTCTGCTCCTCTTGGAAGGCAACCCTGGCACTTGCTCCGAACATCCCCCCAGCCCGCCTGCGCGCGGGGATAATTAATCCATTTCGGGATGGATCCTGCCGTGCTGCTGTGAAAAAGAGATCTATTTCTCCTCCGCTCTCCCCTCCTCCCCGAGGAGACATCTGAAACGGATCATGTAATAAATGTTTCTTGGATGGAAGGAGAGGTATTGTTCTCTTGCCGTGGAAACAATCCTGGCAGTGGGGCCAGCCAGGAGGGAGCGGGGCCGGATACTTCACTCGGCAGCTCTTACGACATCCTGTACGGCAGGGCGGCCTCCGAGGGACACGTTTGGGGATGTCCCCTCTGCAAAGCAGCGCTCAGGAGGGCAGGGTGGGCTGGTTCCAACCGAGGGGGACAAGCCCAGGCTGCTCACCGAGGCCTGTGGGGGCTGGAGGTGGCTTCCCTCTGTGGAGACACTCAGGCCCGGCCTGGCAGGCAGCGGGACACTCTGGGGACAGGGAGGTGGCTCAGAGTCCATCACAACACACCTAAAAAACACCTCCAACCACGTCCTTCCAAGCCTGCTTCCATCCATCTCCCTCACAGCCTTCCAACCCTGCCTCCATCCATCAGGCCTCGCTGGAATGCGGCCCAGGTTGGGAGCAGCCGCTTTGCCTGGCTCCAGGCAGAGATCAGCCTTCCCACAAGCTCCTCTCCTCTCCGCTCGCCTCTGCTCCAAAGGCCACGGAAACAAACTATTCTGGACTCGCCGTGTCCGGCTGTAATAGAACAGATCCTCCCCCACCAATTATTTTTCACTCCTGGCCAGCCATGCTCGCTCCCCAAGGTGAGAGGTTTCACTCACCTTTGTCACCCCTCCTGCCCCGCATTTGGAAGGGCAGGAGCTCTCTTTTGCTGCACACACAGCACAAAGGCTGCTACAGCAGGGGATGGATTTCCCCCTCCTCTCTAATTAACAAAACCCACGTGCTGTGCTCTTCATTCCCTTTGCTGGTGTTTCTGGGGAGCAAAACAAGTGACTCCCTGAAGGGTTTCCCAAGGAGGATGGGGTGGGCTGCCCAACACCTTCGCTCTGCAGTGGCTGGGTACCCTCACAGCATGGAAATCACATGAGATCAGAGCTTCCCAGTGCTGATCCCAGCCCTGATCCCAGCATCCCATTTGCACCAGTTCATCAGAAACATTGCCTCATGCTGCTGAGCATCCCAATATTCCTTGCATGGAGGAGCTGCTGACATTTATTCCTGACTTGCCACATTGCGGGAGCTTTGGCTAGGATTCGTGTTACATGGGAAGAGAGAAGGGACCTTGTTGCTTGGTGAAGATAAGTCTTCTACAGCCTCTCAGTCTAGATTAGATTTGGGTCACTTCGTTTATTCTTCTCCCTGGATGATTTTTTAAAAGCTCTTTCATAGAAATACTCGAGCTCTGTACAATGTTCTTGATTGCAACCAGAACTGGCTGAAAAACGCTGAACTAATTGAAAGAAATTTTCTTATTCATTCCTTCCTCAAAACATTTCCAGGGTTTCTGGTCAGTACTTGGAACTGTGAAAAATCCCCCTGGGCTCCGCTGTACAACAGCAAAAGCTTTTTCCACGGCATCAGCAGCATTTCAAAATCCTGCGAGCTGATCTTAGGGCTGCAAAGTGACTTCTCTGTCTATCAAAGACACAGGGATGTCACAACACCTGTGTGTTTTCATCACAGCACCCCTCACACCGACATCCAGCTCATGGAGAACAGTTCCCCCCACCAGGTCTCCATCAGCACATGCTCTGAGCATGTCCTGAAGTTCCCTAAGAGCAGTTGGTATCATTAGTCCTCACTCTTTCATGGGGAAACTGAGGCATGGGGTGGCAGCAGCTCCCACAGCAGGGAATCATTGAATCGTTAAGGCTGGAAAAGAATTACAAGGCCATTAAGTCCAACCTTTGACTGAATCCCACCATACCCACTAAGCCACATCACCAAGTGCCACATCACCTCATTTTTTGAACGCTTCCGGGAATGGTGACTCCACCACCTCCCCGGGGACCCTGTTCCAGTGGTTGACCACTTTTTCCATGAAGAATTTTGTCCTAATATCCAGCCTGAACCTTTCCTGGAGGTGGAAATCTGCCATCTCCCAAGTCCCCGTGGGGATCTCCACGTACTAAACCATGGCAGGAGATCCCACCACACACAAACCTCCTCGTCCCCCCTAAACCACAACACAAGACAGAGCTGGCGAGTCCGTCTGTCCCTCTCTGCCCCATGGCCTCCTGCTGGGGCTCTCACTGGCCCATTCCTCCTCACCAGCATCCTCCTCCATGGCTTTCAGGAAGATGGCAAATTCCACCTCAAGCAAGAAGCAAACCAAACACCCTCCCAGCCTTGATGCCCAGGCTCTCTGGCAGAGGAGAGAGGTTTCTGCCTCGCTCATTTTCTGTCAAGTTAACACCAGATGAACAATCTCCTTTCTTACCCGTGCATTGCTTCTCCCCGTGGCTCCCCCTCCCCTTCCTTTCTTTTTCCATTTCAACCACTTCAAGCAGAAGGCCCTCCGAGGCACTGGTGACTTCAAAGACACCAGGTCCAATGTGCAGCAAGTGATAAAAACCCACACAGCATGTGTTGGGCAAATTAATATCCCCTCCAGAGCCACCAGCTCCCCGGTCCCAGCAGCCCCATAATGAGCTGTTGTGCTGAAGGGGAGGGGGAGCTCGGTGCAGAAGGGGAGATGTATTTAATGTATGCAAATTGACTCACATGCAAATTGCCGCTAAGTTAAAAATAACGCATTGCACGAGGTGTCGTCTTTTAAAACATTTGTTTATTCATTAGGGTAATCTCTGTTATCACTCACCTCGTTTCCCTGCACATTAAGTGCTCCGTTTTAGGGAAGTTTGTGTATTGCAGGTCCGGGGCACGACTGTGGCTTCATGCTGGTCTCAACCACAACGTAACAACCCCAGTTTGCTTCCCTGCTTTCTCCCTCCTTTCCGCTCATAGACTACAGGGATTAAAGCCACCTTTCCTCAGAAGGGAGAGGCTCAAAGTGATGAACTTCAAGGACAAAAGCTGTCAGAGCCACCCAGAGCAGCTCCTGAGAGCCAGAGCCTTCTCTAGGGCTGGACCAGAGCATCTGTCCCAACTGGGCTCAGCTCAGGGTGACCAAGCCGGATGCAAGGTACAACATCAGCCTTGCAGCATCCCTTCCCTCTGCTGACCAGGGACAGGACCCAGGGAACGGCTGGAACTGGACCAGGGCACGGCCAGGTTGGATATCAGGGAAAGGTTAGTGCTGGGCACTGCCCAGGCTCCCCAGGGAATGGGCACGGCCCCGAGGCTGCCAGAGCTGCAGGAGCGTTTGGGCAGCGCTGCCAGGGATGCCCAGGGTGGGATTGTTGGCATGTCTGTGCAGGGCCAGGAGCTGGATCCATGATCCCTGTGAGTCCCTTCCAGCTCAGGACAACCTGTGACTCTCTGTAATAATGGGGTAAACGCCTCCTCCCTGGCTCAGCTCTGCAGGACAGCCGGTCCTCTGGCCACAGCTGGCACAACTCATCGATATCAGACACTGCCAGTGATGCTGAGCAATGGAAAGCTGCTGGCAGAGGCCAGAGTATCCAACTGATCCTGCCTGACTGATCTCATGGCAAATCCGCTGCTGATCCCACCGGGCATTACAAAGGAGCAATGGGGTTTTGAACAGTGCGGGATGGGAAGTGCGGTAAGGATTGGGTGGGTGCCGGGTGGGTGCCATTCCAAGGTGATGGGTGCAGTCCCACTGCCTGGGGTCGCATTCAGAGACCAAAAACATTTGCTTTGTCCAGAGTTTGACACTGAGCTTTGCTGCAGGCTTGGGAAGGGTCTCAGGTGGGATCCACACGGACAGCAGTTCTCCATCCAGCCGTGCTGGAGCGTGTGAACACTTTGCAGGCTGTACACATCCAAAGGCCTGGGAGATGGAGTGGGGGGGATTCCCACTGGACTGAAGCACAGAGGGAGCCCTGGTGTCCTGCTTTCACAGGGATAGAGTTAATTGTTTCCTAGTAATTGATACACTCCCCACCAACTGCAAAGGTCTTGATGCCCAGAAGAGGATTGGCACTAGACAGAAGCTCCAACCACCCCCAAGCAAGAAAACAAACCAGACAAAACTCTGCTTTGCCTCTGCCAAATTGTCAGGGTCTGAGCTGCCATGGCTGGACCATCTCCAGGTCCCAGAGGAGCATGTTCTGCCATTCCTGTTTTGATAATTTCTTATTGCTCAGCCCAAGATTGATGATGTTACCATTTTAGCACAACCCTCCAGCACCTGCCAACGAGCAGGAAGTTTCTTACTTCATTAGATAACTCTGCCCCTCTTGGGAGCCTTGTTCTTCTGTCCTGTGCATGTCAAGAGCCGTAAAACCAAACAGAGACTATAGGGAGTCTAAGGACAGCAACAAGCATTACTCATTTTCTTTCAGCTGGAATTCTAAATCAACATACTAACAGAAAACCAGGATTCCTGCTCCGGGCAAACAGGAGCGGCAGGGCCGAGCTCCCCTCTCCAAGCACTGCCCTCTGGGAGCAGCCTGCTCCTCCTCTGCCTCACCAAGGGACAGACCTGAGCACGGATGGTGATGGAAATCCATCCTCCCACCAGCAAGGGCAGATTTAAAGTGATTGGGTTAAACTGCATTAACCTCTGTGTGGACACGGTCACTCCAGATTTAAGTGGCCATTGCTCAGTTTAGCAGAAGCCTCTTCAGTGTGACCTAATTCGCCACCTGAGTAAATAAGGCAAACCAAATAAAGGTCAGTGGCTGTGAAGAAGAGGCTCCCCAGAGGAGAGTGACCCACTCAGAGCTTACCTGTCAACACAGATTAACAGCAGATGTCATCTCTCATCCCTCTCCCTGGAACTCCAGCTTGGAAGAGCCACTCAGTCCTGGGTGGGAGCAGGACACCAAGGGTCAGGGGGTCACCCTTGGTTCAGGCAGGAGCGAAGATCGCAAGTCAGGTCAGCAAGAACAAACTCTCAATTCCAGGAGCTCAGCTCTTGCCTCAGCCAAGGAGTTTCAGGAGGCCAAGAGATGGAAACAGAGCAGGACGAGGAGGAGATGTTGGTGCAGGCACTTCCCACACACAAGGACATGGCAGAGAACCTCACTGAGCCCCCTCAGATGCCAGGTTATGGCCATGCCAGTCTGAGCTGGAGGATGCTGAAGTTCATGACCTGTCATGAAGATGCAGGTGATGATGAAACAGCTGTGACCACCCTGTGACGCTCCCAGCCTTCCCAATCTCCTTCATGGGGAAGGCTGGAAAAGGGAGGCTCTTTGGATGTGCAGACCTGATGGTACAACACCAGACTCAGCTGGGGTGGGGGGAATGAGAAATTGGCATCAAAGTACAGGGCCAGCAGGCAGCAAAATGGGATTAAAGAGATTCACGGACCAGAGATCAAAAAACAACAGAGATTACAGAGACAAGACAGAAATGCCTTCTATTAACCCCTTCCAAGGACTGGGGATGCTGGGCACAACTGGAATGGATGGGAAGAGAGACCATTCCTGTGTGTTCCCTCACAGGGCAGTCGCCACTGCTGCTGCTGGAGGCAGGGGCCTGGTTTAGGCCACCACTGCTGTGTCCCAAGCAGGCATTCCTGTCCCAAATGGCCCATCTTGCCATGGGGAGGCTGCTCCCCCCCACACCACTCCATGTCCACGGCTCCTGGCCCCAGACAGCATACCCCCACTGCTGTGGTGGGCATGAGTCTCTGGCCTGCCTGTCCAGAAGAGGACGGAGCACAATAATTATTTATGCAACAGCAGCTGCTCTTCCAGCTTTCCCTGAGCTCAGCCAAGTCAGATGTTTCTTTTCCCCATGCCATCCCCCTCTCCCTTCCCCGTGCTCCTTCCCCTCCAGTTTGTCCCTCCCAGTGACATGCCCCAGTGGTGACCGAGAGCTGGTGGCCGTCTCTTTCTGTCACCGAGGGTCGAGGTGAGTGATCCTGCCAGGTGCTGCATTTTCCAGAGGATGAAGAGCGGCTGAGCCTGAATCCTAATGAGCTGTCCCCCCTCTGCAAGGGTTCAGTGATGCTTTCCCAGTGTCAATCACGCAGAAACAGATTATCCTGCCCAGCCTGAAGTGCATTGGCCTCCCTTTCCCATTTGTGAAGCCCCAGCAGCTGCTGGTGAGAAAACACAGAATAATTGTTCTCCAGAACTACCTAAAAGGAGGCTGTAGCCAGGGGAGTGTCAGTCTCTTCTCCCAAATAACAAGTAATAGGATGAGAGGAAATGGCCTCAAGTTGTGCTGCAGGAGATTTGGGTTGGATATTGGGAACAATTTCTGCACAGAAAGGGCTGTCCAGCACTGGCACCGGCAGTCAAGGCAGGGGTGGAATCCCCATCCCTGGTGGGATTTAACAGCCACGTGGATGTGGCACCTGGGGACAAGGGTCAGTGGTGGCCTCGGCCATCAAGGGTCAGTGCTGGGTTATGGTTGCACTCGATGGCCTGAGAGGGCTTTTCCAACCTAAAAGATTCTGGGATTCTGTAAGGAGTACACTCAGACTGAGTGTGGAGCTGCACCTGCTGCCCTCACGGCACGCTCGTGTCGGAGGCACCTTCTGAGTGTGGGAGCTTCTCCTGGAGCTCCAGGGCACAGCCCAATCCCACCACAGAGCTCAGCTGATCCCAAAGGACGAGCAATGCACTTTGCTCTTTGTTATACCCAACTAATCTGTGCCCCCACAGCTCCCAGCAAGAGCTGCTGCTGCCCTGTTGGGTGGAGACCGCTCGGAGCTGGTGAGGAATTTGTTTCCCCATGAACCCTGCATCCCCCATCCTGCTCCGATTCCTTGACCGAACTCACAGCAATTCCAGGCCAAGGACAAACCAACATCTCCACTCTCACATGGTTCTTTCTTTTCCATTCACTGGTGCCAGTGATCACAGGAGGGCCTGCAATCTTGAGACTTAAAGGTTAGAGTATGGTGAATTTGAGCTCATCCCAAATTAGGGAGCAGTATCAGGAATTCCTGCTTTCCCTGCAAGATCTGTTCTCTGCTAGCATTGCTGAACAGCCTGGATACGCTCCCCACCAAACGGCACAAACTGGAATCCTTCCTAATTAACTGCATGGCAGAGGATAAAAATTCCCTGCTCCCCCCAGTCCTGCAGAAGTCAGGGATGCGAGGAAAGACAGCGGAGCAGGAGAGATGGAGTGGCTGGGGTGGAACACATACCCACCAGCATGGCAATTCCAGCTTAATCACCTCGGGCTCATTAGGTGGCCGTTTCCATGAGGTGGAGCACGCCCACAGGACCAAAAAGTAGGGCCTGAAAATTGGAAACGTCACAGCTCGAGGCACAGGGATGTGCTCTGCGGAAATCTAATTGCAGGACGCTGGGCAGGACTGTCAAACAGCTGGCACTGCCACCCTGTCACCTCCAGGCCTGCTGCTACCTGACCCAAGCCTGCAACCACGGCATCCCTTTCCAGACCCATTAATTCCTGCCAAACGCAGCAGCTCTGGAGAACGGCAGAGAGGAAAGAAGGCAGCTTGCTAATGCTCATCACATCCCCAGCCCAAAGCTGCGGCAGAGCTCTCCACCAGCCCCACACCCAACCCTCAGCTGCTGGAGAGGATCTGATTTTTGAAAGGATCTGCCACTGCCCCACCTTTGGCTCAGGGTCACAGAGGGCACAGTTAAGGAGGTGCCGGGCTCCTCGTGGCTGGCGCTGCTCCTTGCTGAAGCCGTTTCATCCCGGCTGCTCTGGTTGCAGGAGCCGCTGCTGGGTTCTGCTCCCAGTTTTCCTTCCCACTGCACGTCCTGCTCTGACAGGGAAATCAAGGCGCCGCAGCAGCAATGAATTATTGCTCACAAAAAGGGCCTGGAGCCCCGCAGTTCCGGGGTGAAGTGACCTCCATGAATACCTGCACTCACACTCCCTTTGAGGGTTTGGTGTGGGAGCACCAAGGCTGCACAGTAAACCAGAGATTAATGCACAGCTGAGCAGCGCTTTCCTAGGCGAGAATACAAAGCAGAACAAAGGCCTTGTCATGCCTTCGGTTCCTTCCCCACAGTTTTATTTTATTTATTTCATTTACTTTGGAAAAACTTCCTATGCACAACTTCCAGCTTACAGCCCTGGCTTTGCAAAACTCAAGCATTGCAATAGGAGCCTCCTTCCTTTGCAGGAGGCAAAGCTCCTGGAAAGACAAGTTCCCAGCAGAATTTCCAGGCAGCCAACACACTCTGGAAGCCTCACGCTGCTTCTAGAGGCTCTGTCCAGGCAGAGTTACTTGGGAAATCTACCCCTTAATGCCAGCGATGTGCACCAGGGAGTCACAGCGAGGTCTAGAGAGCACCTGGTCATTCAGCAAAAGCAGTTTGCCCTAGAGGTTTTCCTTCCAGAAAAACATTTTCAGGTCTTCTCCTTGCATCCACACAACACAGAACCACAGGATTGTTGAGGTGGGAAAATCCCTTTAAGACCATCAAGTCTGACTGTTCCTCCAGCACTGCCAAGGCCACCACACACCCCTGTCCCCAAGTGCCATATCCACATGGCCGTTAAACCCCTGCAGGGATGGGAACTCCACCACTGCCCTGGGCAGCCTGCCCCAGTGCCTGACAACCCTTTCAGCGAAGAAATTTTCCAGAATATCCGGTGTAAATATGATCCTAAGGCGGGTTTGGGGATGGCAGGTTGGGCGCTGGTCAGATAATCCCCTGGCGAGGGGAGCACAGACACACAAACACACTTGTGCCTGTTTTCCAAACAACAACAAAGGGTGGAAAACGCTCTCCTGGATTTGGATGGCGGAGGAGCTTGATGCCAACACAACAGCTGGGCCTGACCTATTGACATTTCTGCAGGCTCCCGATTCCTGCACGGGGGCTGTCACTTTAAATTTGAATCGCCTGGGTTTTTTCTATCACAACAGCCTGATATTTTTTGCTCGTGAAGAATAAATATTTACAAACCTTCACTCTCGCCAACAAAAGCATTCTGTTCCAGAATTTTCTTGGGTTTTTGTTCTGTTTTTAAACAGTTTTAGAAATCGTTGCCCAACAGTTTAATTTCTGTTATTAAAACAAGCGAGACAGTAAAAAGATGCACGAACCAGGGGAAGGACCATGGCAGCTCTCAGTTCACGTTCAAGGGTTTGCAGCAACACGTTGAAAAATGGCCCTGAGCATCTGCAGGAAATCCAAGGGATAATAGCACAGTAACTCCAGCCAAGGACAGGTCACCAGGCTGTAGGAAACGCGTTTTCTTGGTAAACTAATGAGTGTTCAACGATTTCATACAATGTGAAGTCGTAAACAGATGAAACAAAACGCGGCAGCGCTTCTCCTCCAGCCAGAGGAGCCGACTCCATGTTCCTCAAACGTCTCAAGAGCTGCAAACAAAAGGAGAGCCCAGCAAAGCAGTGACCAGCTCACCCTCTATCCATCCCAAAGTCTGTCATCCCCAAGTACCCGACAGCCCACCCGCGTGCGGCGTCCCTGCCGAGTGCAGCTGACGTCAGTGTGACGTGAGGGGGCTCAGCGAGCGAAGGTCAGGGTGGGCACCTGGCTGAACCCGAGCTTCCAGCACCCAGCTGAGCCAACCACATCCCCGTGCCCCGTGGAGCACAGAGGGAGTCGTGTTGCACCTCTCCACCTGGTGCTGGCAGACACGTCGCGTCCAGCTCTTGTATTCACACCCACAAAAAGAAGTATTGTCGGAAACAGCGAGCTCAGACAATAGCTACAACAATAAATTTGGGATGTGAAAAACCAGCCTCAAGGTGAGAACCTGAAAGAGTCCAGACAATTTAGTTTGCTGAGAAGAAGGTTGAAAAGCAAATTGACTCTGGTCCATGCATTGCTACCCAAAACAATGACTAATGCTAGCGGCTCTTTACTCTTGCTCACTGCAATCCAACAGCCGCAGGCTGGAGTTGTCCAAATCCAGAACCTGAGGTGAAAATTGTTGCCATACGGGTCCGTGAGACTCAGATGTCTTTCCAGAAGAGATGTTCCTACTCAATTGACCACACAACCAAAATCTGGGGGTGTATGCTCCGGCCTGCGTGATGCTGAAGCCAAGACAGCTCTTCCTGATTTCCCCAGAGCCTCATTCCTCACCCATCCCAGCTCCAGAGGTGATGCTGGAGACCAGCTCAGACCCTAAATGGGCTGCAGAGACCAGGGTGAGGAGGTCACCCAGACCACACAGCCTCAGCGGCCTCTGCTTTTGCGGGTTTTGTTGTAGGAAAAGCAGTGGACAAGCAAGGACGTGGCCGTGGCTGAGCTGCTGGGGGACAGCCAAGGGACACCCAGAGCATGAGGAGAACTCCAGCTCATTTCCATTGCAGCCACTGCCAGAAGAGAGAAGCCGGAACGGGCAACCAGGCAGCTCCTGTGGACAGAGAGATGGAGAGCCCAGGCTGGGAGCGATGAGACAAATTCTGAAGACAGATGATTTATTGCGTAACTCCCACAATATGGAGCTGCTTGACTCTATTAGGTGGATGGATGGCAGGGAATTTAAGAAGAGAAATAGATTTTTTACTCAGCTAATTAGCTAAAAAGGCTTGTCTGGAAACACGGGCCCCATTGTGTCTGAAGTCTGCTGACACACGGCTCAGAGCCACATTTTTCTTCCCTGTTATTACTCTGCCTCCCAGAGCATCTCTCAGAGACACAGAGAGTTGGGTGGGATCCCTGCACCAAGCCACCGGCACCCAAGACACCCAAAAATGTCCAGGGGACGCAATAAATACATGAGTTTAGGTGTTTATACAAAAACAGATGCACACCCTTTCAGGTATATGCATGCACCTACAGATATACACAAACATACATTACTTATTAATACGTTCTACACATGAAAATACCAGTGCACTAAAAAAAATAAAGTCCATAAAAGAGCAAAGTTTGCCATCAAAACCAGTGTGCTGCTTTCACATTAGCCTGCCCTGAAATTTAAAAAAAAACTGGGGGCACCTGATGAAACAAAAGGGCTGTAGATTGAAGAGAAATAAAAGAAAAATACGACTTGACCCAGCACAGTCACTCCTGGAATCCACTACCCCAGGAAGTCATGGAGACGCACACCAGTGGAACAGACATTTTAAAGGACTGGATAATTTTATGAGCATTAATAACATTTGCAGCTATGCAAGCCAATAAAATGTTACAAGGGTAATCAAACTTCATGCTTCAATGTGTAAGTTGATCACCTGTGAGCGCTGGGAAGGAATTTCCTCTCTGGTGCTGTTGCACCGAGCAAGTAGCCAGCTGCGCCACAGGGTGCACTTTTAATAAAAAAAAAAATTAAAACACCACAAAAATTACAAATCTGTGTCACTGCTGTTGCTGCTATGTCTTTGCTTTGGTTTTCTCCATCTGCAATAGCTGGCACTGGCCAGACAGACCCCAAATATCAACGAGAGCTTTGACGTCAACTTGCTAAGGTTTCCTGGTGCGGTTTTGGGGCAGCACATCCGACACAATCCAGCAATAATAACACTTGACTCCCAGAGGGCTGTTCCTATAAACTGGCAGCAGGAATTACACCAAGGTCAACCTGTCACCCCAGGACCACGGACCCTACACTGACTCTTTATGTTTCCATACTGGACAAGTTGTTTCAGCCAACAAAGCACAAGGCCCTTGCAGTAACTCTGAGCCCCATCACAGAGGAGCTCCAGGTATTCCCAGGAAAACTTGGCAGCTTTTGAGCTCTCTACCAATTCAAAACTACCCAATACGTTATTTAGAAGGTCTAAGCAGCAACCTTGGTGTTTCCAGGGTTTTCTAGCCTGGGAAGTTAATGCCCTCGTAATTAATGAACTGACAGCAAACGCTGCAATCTGCTGCCACAGGCTTTGCAAAAGAACGACAGACTCTGCTCCTGCACCTACCCTTCTGTTCCAGGGAATCCAGGCTCAGTTCAGCCAGCTGGGGAGGAGGCTGAAGGGAGGATGGGACATAGCAGAAGTGTCAAAATAAACTTTTCACATCAAAATAACAAGCACGAGGGGTTACGGACACAAACGCAAAGGACTGGAGAGGACGAGGGTGTGCTCAAACAAGGGACCTGCTCCAGGAGCCTGCCCTCTCCAAAACAAAGGTAAAATCGGCATTGCATAGAAGGAATACCTGTGAAACACATGCTCTGGGCTCTCCACTGTGGGCAGACCACAACAGGGCCTGGTGAGATCTCCTGTGCAGTGCAGAGCTTGGGAACACGGGATTGCAGCCCCAGGCTGTACCCCCACTCTCCATCCCGGTTAAAACCCGCGTGTGTCACCATGGTAACCAAACCCCAACCATTCACTCAACCCAAGCAGCCAACACCCAGGCCTGGCTTTGCTGCCTCTGCTGCTCCTGCCCTCGGGAGCACCTTTTCCTGGCTCCCAGGGACAGAGCTTGGAAGAGGCAAGGCACACTTTCCCGGGACAGCAGGAAAACCCCTCTCATTAGAGTTACGAGGTGCATCCCTTACCACCTGGGGGATTAGTCACAAATTCCCCTCTGGAGCACAAGGTGTGTTTGAAGGAGGACATGAGGATCCCTCAACCAGCCTGGCCATGCACGAGTCCCTGTTTCCCCTCTTTTCTATTTGTCCTTAGAGAGCATTAGTTCATTCTTTTTTTGGGAGACAGGAGGCAAAGGACACAAGGAGTACACACGTCAGTCACTCTTTCATCCCCAAACAATCATTCTCGCTGTGACAGTGTCCTCCAGGCCACAAAAACTATATTTTTCTGAATACACAGCATTGAGAATTGCACTCGCTGCCCTCCAAAGACCTTTCCAAATGACATTCCCTCCTCAGCCACGGCAGCATTCGGCCTGGAACACGATACGCCCCGAGAAAGCCGTAACTTTTCCATCAGGACAGGAAAGCACTTTAAATCACAGTTAGAAGAGCCCCGTCATCAGAGGCCGGAGCTGACACCCCATGTGATGTCACACACGTGAACCCAGCACGCTGACAGCAGCCATGGGGTTTAGAATTATAGGCAATAAAGTATGACATCATCGTGACATCATGGAAGGAGAAATTCAATTCCCAGCCCAGGGGCTATCAGTTACTGCTTCATTCGAAAACCTGTCATTATGTGCGTGAGCAATGAGCAGAATCCATCACTTCCACGGGGTTTTATGGCCGCCATAAATTTGGAACACTTAGGCCTCAGCCACCTCCCCGTGTCTCTCCGAGCCCATCCGTCGGCTCCCGTGATGCTCCCTCCACATCCCGGCGCTGCAAATCCCGCTTCAGGGGAAATCAAAGCAGTCAGGGCTGCTGTGAGATCACACAGATCTGGCTTTGGGGGGTGGTCAGGTGCCTGTCAGCTCTGCACGTGGTTTCGCTCACCGCCGGGCTGACACAGCTGGACGCACCACGGACAAGCTCTCTGACACCTGCACGCCCTCTAAAAGCCATTTTAAAATCTGGTTTTAAAACCAGGCAGATGCTTCCAGAAGATCCCCCGGTGCAGGCTGCCCGTCTCACCCCTCCCTGCCAAGGCACTTACCAATATATGTTAATAAAGGATTAATTTCACATGGATATAAAACATGCGGCCTAGCAGGTCACAGAGGCAGAGGTGAACGTGCTCTCCAGTGAGGCTGAAGCAGGTGGAATATTTTGGGGTGATTTTATGAGTAGATGGTATCAACCTGTCTACTCTCACGAATATGATCCGGCTCATGTGGTCACACACACATTTAACTCAGTCTTCATAACACCTCAGGCAGTGATAAGGGATGGATTTTTCATAAGATTCCTGATACAGAAGAGGTGTCCCTTGTCTTTGCCTCCTTTTATTGTTTTTATTTCACTTGTTCCTGCAAAAAACAAAGCAGTGCCACGACCCAACAGATATTTCCTGGAGTATATCAGAGCCTCGTGGCTGTGTTATTTCCAGTCATGAGCTGGAAAACTTCTCCATTGCAATGAACCACTACATCCAATTTCCTGAGCTCCATAGCATTAGATTAGGCCAGTCTGATTTTTGGCAGATACCTTGAAACACAGAAATATCCCCTGCTTGCTGCCACCCAGGACACAATTCCACAGAGGTGTTAAAACAAAATTAAAATGACCCATTTCCATCCACTGCAGCTGCATTTCTCCTGCTCACCTCTTACAGGTCCCCTGCAAAAAATGTCATTACATACAAAAGTGATCTCCCTGCATTTTCAAAGTGATGGCCGGTCACTGGGGACCTTCCAGATATCCTTGGCTCAACCCCAAAATCCCTGCTCAGGATGCCTAAAGGGGATGCTTTTAAGGGAGTTCAGCTGATAGACACCAAATAGGATATCAAGTTATGACACCTTTTTAAACTGTTGTTGATGCACAGAATAACCTTGCTGATGTTCAGAAGAACCTTGTTGATGCATAAACCCTGAAAAAAAAAAAAAAAAAAAGAGTCACAGCAGCAGCTGGGCACAAAATATTCAAGTTCTGCTAAGGATCTGGCAGTATCAGCTGGATCATAACCCAGTGCAGAGTTCACTCCATTTTCAAGATATTTCGTGAGACAGTCTTTACACTATCTCAGTTCATTACTTCAGTGGAAAAGATCGAGGATAACACTGGGGTTTGGAGATGAAAGAACTTGGCGAGTCACCTTCTCTTTTCTCACAGGCAGTGTATAACCAAAGAACAAAGCCACCTCGTTTAAGAAGGGCTGTTGGGCAAGTCGCTTTTGAAGGAGGCTGTTGGTATTTAGGGAGGGCAAAGAGCTGCTAAAATTCCTCTCATAACCACTCCCTTCTGTTCCCAGGTCTCACAGTCCCAAAATCCACTGTATCAGTTCAGCTCTGCACCCCTGATGACATGCAGGCTTTCCCGAAGTGAGACTCTGCACTCATACCCAGCACTGAGAACGATTTTAAAATGCCAGTGAGTTTTTCTTAACCCGATTTCCACGCTCCCCCATCAGTTACACACAATTAACAGGTAATTACGGGCAGGTTCTGAGACAGCAGCCTGCATGCAACACTCCCCTTGCCCGACGTGGCCAACACAGCGTGCAGCTCCACCTTTCCCAGCCAGGAGACAGGAAAAATGGGAAAGGGATTGACTCAATAACCTGAGACTCGCTGTGAAAATGTAGCTCCGAGTTAAACATTCAGAGCATACACGACCAGAGCACCAGCAATTACTGGATTTGTTACTGCCTCAACTATCATGACAGGCATTGAAATAAATCTCATTTATATGACATACAGTCATCTAGAAATGCCTTTTTTTTCTTTTTTTTTTTAAGAAATTCTTTTAAGATGTCAATGCGCTACACATGGCTCCGTTTTGAGACCTCTCCAGACTGGAGATCAGACAAGATATACAAGCTTTCAGCCTGCCAAGTTTCATACTTGTTAGGAGTAAGCCTGAATTCGGAATTTTCTACACGGTGCCTCCGTCAATGTGATTAAGGAAGGCCTCTTGCCATTAAATGTTGGCTGCAGGGATCCAAACCCCCCTCTCCCATCCTCCTGCAGTGCTCCCTGAAGGCCAGGCTCATCACGGCTGCGCTCCAGACGTTCATGTTGCATTTCCCACCGTAGCTCAGGCCTGGGATGTTTCTCTGGAGCCTGAACCACAGCCCAGATGTTCCTCCTGGCTCTCCAGGCATCCCCACCCATGCCTGGTACTCCCCATGCCCTCCTCAGTGCACTGGCACAGTCACACCGAGCTGGGAGAACTTGAGCTGGGAAGTCTCTCAGTTGTTCTGGTCCACGGATGCCAAGATCTGAGCAATAGGTTATTGGTGTCCAAACCTGGGGCACGGAGTGGGGTTAAGGTGGAGATCAGGGAAAGGTTCTTCCCCCAGAGGCTGCTGGGCACTGCCCAGGCTCCCCAGGGAATGGGCACGGCCCCGAGGCTGCCAGAGCTGCAGGAGCGTTTGGACAGCGCTGCCAGGGATGCCCAGGGTGGGATTGTTGGGGGGTCTGTGCAGGGCCAGGAGCTGGATCCCTGATCCCTGTGGGTCCCTTCCAGCTCGGGATATTCCATGGCTCTATGAAACTCAGGAGCATCTCCCTCAAGAGGTCCTGCCTCCAAGTTCAGTGTGCTGGCATTCCTGGAAAACACAGTCCTAAGGCAACAGCTTCACTGCATCGCTCTTCCCTTAAAGACTTTGGAAAGGGGCATCCAGGCAGATGCTGTAACTGGGAATCATCCGCCCGCCGAGCAGCATAGAAAACCACTCGTTACCTTCCTCCATTTATGTATCACATTCACAAATTGCAGCTCAATTAGGCTCTCCTGGAATCCATCACACGGCTCCAGGAGAACGCGGTCCCAGCGACTGCGCTCTCCAGGCAAGTTGAGGCAGTAAATAGAAAGGGCTAATTGGGGAAGGGGGGAGACGTTGTTTCCCGATGTAAAAATAACTGACACTTCCAGGAAATAATGGTATAAATAGAAAATGAAGCCATTCCTCCTCCAAAAATATTTCATAATTATGTGTCATAAAAATAATTAGGTTATGGTGAATTAGTACAAATGTTTACAACAAAATTGCCATGCAAAACATTATGGGTAATAACATGCTAATTGCTGTAGAAGCAAAAGCTGATTATGTTTCAGCAATATTAAAAGTTGCCAACTCGGCGCTACCATCCAAGCTCCGATATCTCCCGGCAGCATCTAAGGACACGGAGAACTGCTGAGGAGACAAGGAGGTGGCAGGAGGGCAGACTGTGCCCTGCTCTGCCAAGCCCTTCCCTGGCTGAGAGGCAATTCCTAGAAAGCTCCCGCCAGGAAATCCTCAGGGAGCACACGCGGAGGATGAGGCATCGCCCTCGCTCTCTGGTTTGACTGAGAGAACACGGAGCAGCCAGGAGGGGACTCAGCTGAGGCTGCCCAAGGGGCAGCTGAGCTTTGGGCCGTGCAGAGCCAGCTCCCAACCCGAGCTGGATGGGATCTGGATCCTGTTCTGGACAGATCCTGCTCCATGCAGATCATCACCTGAGGACTGCTCTGCCCCAAGGCAGCCGGCCCAGCCTGCAAGAGCCCGTCCCTGAGCCTGGGCAGGACGGTGCTGAGGCTGAGCTGACGTGGATTGCTCATCCCCAGGCCCCTGCAGGGTGAAGCACTCAGTCGCTGCACATCCCTCTCCTCTGAGTGCCTGCTCCCTGCCCAGCACATCCCAGCACGTTCCTCCTGCTCCTGCCACACAACCTGTCCCAGAGGGATCAGATCCTGCCACCCGAGGATGGTGTCAGCCCCCAGCCGATCCCAAGGCAGCACAGCCCCGCTCAGCCCGGCAGGTTCCGCAGGTGTCCGAGGGCGAGCTGCCTGTGCCAGGAAGCCACCGTGTGACCTGTGGGATCTGCAGTAGCTGCAGCCACGGCTTGAAGTTGCCTTTTTGACTGCATCAATGGCCTCCTGCGAGCTGGGCTGGCTGCAGACCCATCTCCAACCCACTGCTCACCCAACTCACGCGCCTAATGCTTTTTGGGTTGGGTCCCCTCGAACCAGGATGTCTCAGGAGAATTGGGGTCCGAGTATTTCTAGAGCGTGGGCAGAGGTCTTTCACACATCCCAATAAATCTGCTCGGTTCCTTATCCCCTTGTCACCAGATGTGTCAAACTGCTGTCTGACGGGGTAAAGTTAAAGGTGAGAATTTAAAGTACATTGCTTCAAAGTTAGGAAATCCCTGCAGATTGTTCTCACTCAGAACTGAAGTGACACTAATTGGGTTTACCAAGCTCATTTCCAATCCAAATGCCGATAAACCGGATTACATTTCAATGGGGGCGTTCACACAGAACTCCAACACAGTTTAACTAATCCTCTTTCTGAGTAAATTTGCCTTAAACCCTCTGAGTGTCCTATATTCCAGTTTCTCCTGCAGGGGAGGGGAGGTGCTGAGTTTAACCATTGAAAACGTCACCATCTTTGTCCTTTTTTATTAGGTTGGAAATAAATGTCTTTCCAAAAGGCAGAAATTCCCTCTTATCAGTGCCCGGAGTTCAAGCACTTTCTCAGACCATTACAGAGGAGAAATGAGCTGGGAAAGTGGTCCCAAGAGCAGGCACTGCCCGTGTCCAGTGGGAGATGTCCCTGCCCACGGCACGGGGGTTGGAACTGGGTGATGTTGAAGGTCCTTCCAACCCAAACCATCCTGTGATTCTTTGGAGGAGCTGCAGACCCCTGACACCTCCCCAAACCCCGCACATCTCCAGCGATGACCCCTGAGTGACACCACGGGCATTGATGCCGCTCCCAAGTTTGCAAATACCGCATGAAAGGTTCCACGGAAATGATGGCGTTTACTTTCTTTCTCTTTTTTTCTCTTTCATAACAAAGCGTCGTTTGAGATGTTAATTGCGACGCTCGCTAATGAGAGGCTGTGCCGTGAATGGGCTCGGAGCCGGCCTCGCCTCCCGCTCGGCTCCGCGGAGTTGAAAGGCGCTTTGGGCGGCGCTCATTATGCGCCGAGTCACACCGGGCAGCTCCCGGCAGAACGCCGAGACAGAGGTAAACCACTATTTGGAAACAAAGGAGGGCTCTCTCCATCCTAATTAGCGGCAGGTTGCAGGGAGCAGCGGCGGAAGGCGAAGGTCACTTCCCACAAGGCTCAGCTCAGGATGCCAAAACACCCACTTAATTCAGGCGGCTCAGCGGGCACAGTCGGACCAGAGCAATTACACTGCCTGGATTTCCCCACGGAAGGGTTTAACAATGCAACTCTCGGAAAAAAAGGTGACTGCAGGAGCTCTTTATTCTGCCACCTTGGAGCAGGGGAAGCGCAGCCCACCGCGCTGCCGACTCCGGGAATGTGCCTTTCTGTGCCGCCTGTGTCTTTGTGCCCCTGCTCTGGGAGCCGAGCTGGGAGGGCTGGCTTTCTCTTTTATTTTTAACTCGAGAAATGAATAAGAGCAAATTTTAACATTTAAAAGACAAAGACCAAAAAAAAAAAAAAAAAAAAAAAAAAAAAAAAAAAAACCCACAAACGTGAAGATCCTTTGCAGTGGGTTGAGTTCCCTCTGAGTACTCTTCTGGAAGTTTTATTCCAGATGCTGCCGGTGAGAATTAACCTTTAAAGGAAGCATCTAAGCATGAACCCTGGGAGCCTTCCTGGGAGAAGCAGCTCCTCTGCTGGGACAGTCCTTGCGTGGCTCAGCCCAAGGATTCAGCTGCTCTGTTAAATGACTCCCAGCACCCCAGCCACCTCACACAGGCAGCTCTTCCGAAAGGTCACAGCGTCGTTTCTGCACTCAGCTGATTTTTCCTCCCTGCACACACCCCGGGGGCTGTGTGACCACATCTGCCCTCCTGTCGCACCTCTCTCAGCTCCCTCTCAGAGCATCTGCACCGCCCTTGGCACCTTCTGCCGGTGGCAGGAGCAATTCCCAGGTGGGGCTGTGCAGGAACACAACCACCACCATCCCTTCCAAAGACCCCAGAACGGGGAATTCATGGGAATTTTCAGTGGGAAAGGAAGACTGAGATTTTTCTGAAGTTCCTTATTTTTAGCCTGATAAACAAGGGATGCAGACACCATCTGGATCCCCCCTCAAAGGCTTCAGATACAGAATGTTGTCCAGACCCCTCTTCCCTGTTCCAGCTAACAGCAAGCACTCACCAGCACACACTAGACAGGATCCACCCCAATCCGTCCTTGGATGGGAAACAGCTTCAGCCAGCAGCTCAGCAGGAAAAGCAGCTGTGGGGTTAGTGCAGCTTTCTCTGAATCATTTGTGAAACACATTTCAGATCACGACCTGCAGCTCTTTCCCTCCAACACGCCCCACGCTGTGCCACAGCCGTCTCCCAGCATGGAGGAGTCCAGCAGAGCTCCTGCGTTCCACACCTGAGCCACAGCTGCCTTGTGCCCCACAAACCCACCCTCTGTGTCGGGCCAGCGACACCCAAAACATCCTTCAGAGCTGCAGATGCCCCTTATTTCCTCTCCCAGCTGCCGCAGCAGTAACTAACACTGAGCACTGGCATTACAGGGGTTTCCAGCTGCTTCCAAGCAGCCCATAAAATAGCCGGCAGTGCTTGAGAGGGCTCCAGGCTCCGTGCGGAGCAGCCATGCCCACTGTTCCCAGCAAAAGGACCGTGTTGGCCCTGGCACAGGGCTGGGGACACATCGGGCGGGTGCCAACAAGGGGCCAGTCCTGCTCAGTCACAGGCTGGCATCTAGCCTGGCATATCCCTTGGCATCAGGCTGACTTTGCAGATCTGGAGATGAAAGCTGGAGTTTCCTTGCTCAGGAGATGTTTCCAGGTCTTTTCAGAGAGAGCTGAGAGACTGTTTTAGGTTCAGGCCTAAACAGAGATGCTCAGTGGAGAGGGGATGTTTTCCACCAGGGATGTATGGCTCTCCACCAGGCTGGTGATCCCATCACGCCTCCATCGCTCCTATTAAAATGCTGTTTGCCCTCTGGCTGCACTCCCAGTCCACCCTGGCCACAGCGGTGGCCACTGCTCCCATGAGGGATCCCATGGGGATGTCAACTGCTGCCTCTGTTTCTGGAGCTCAGGTTTGCTCTTCAAACCTCTCCCAAGTGATAAAACCCAAAGTCAGCTCAAAGCACATGGGTAGCACCCCCATCCCACCCCCAGCCATGGGGAAAACACACCTTTGCTTCTGTGAGTCCACCTGAGAGCCGGTTATGACCGATCAACCAACACTCACCACAACCAAACTGCAGCCAGGTCCCCCTGTTTGTCTCTTGTCCCAGTTAAAAGCCAGCTCAAAAAGCCACCAAGTACCTCACAACGAGCCATTCCCAGAGTTGGCCCTCCCCAGCCTTTTTCCGCTGACACTCATTGCCTGCAGAGCCAGGATGAAGAGCTGTTTCCCGCTCCTCTTCCTTCTCCACATCTCCAGAGCCTCTGCTCCGACAAAGTTGGAGCTGCTCCGTTTTTCCAGGCAGAACTGGTGCTTCTTCACCCATGTTCTCCCCAGCCCCACGCGATGCTGGGAGGTCACTCAGGAGACAAGAAGCTGCTCTGCTCACAAAGCTCCTCCAAGCTTTGCTCCGGGCATTGCTGAGCACAGCAGCTCACCCCAGCTCCGCTCATGCCATGGTTTTGGTGCATCTCTCGCTTCTATCAGGCCAAACGAGAGGAGAAAATGGAGCAGCGCAGCCCAGCTCCCTCGCTTTGCAAAACACCTGAGCCAGGGAAGGTCCCTGGTGGATTTTTTTCCGAGGACCAATGGTGCTGGCAGGAGATGAACACCAGCAAGGAGCATCCCCACACTGGGTCAACACCACCACTTCCAGGAGTGTTCCTACACACCTGATCCACAGCTGCTGGAAAACACCTGGGAGCTCAACCTGCTCTCCTGATGGAAAGCTCACTGCCTGAGGAGCCCAACGCTGCAGGTGGGAAGAGATGCCCATGCTCAGTGCTCTGCTGACCAGCACAACCTCCACCCTGATGGACCTCGGAAACGCCCCTTCTCCGCCGCCCACTCCCGCTCCCAAGCAATTAAACCCTGGCTGCCAGGGCTGGGCAAGATAAATGGTGTTTATTGGGATGGCCTTCCTGCATGCCAAACATAAAACAAAATGCCAATCGATAGAGCTGCCTCACCTGATGGTTTTATTTCTCTTCTCCTCCCGCCCCCACTTTTAACTTTGCTGTGCTCTGGAGCTCTCGGTGGGGTTTGCACTGTGGTGATAAACCAACAGATCCTCATTAACCCGTGGGCAAGAGCAAGAATTTGCCTTTTCTCTCTCTTTCCCTTTTTCCTTTCTAATTTTTATTTTTTAAAAAACTCTCCCTCTATCAATATTTGATGAGGGTAATTTCAAAGACTTGTTTAGTATGATCTCCACATAAGGAGTCCTTGGGAGTGTTTATCACGTTCAAGGTATAATTACATTCAAATCCTGAGACACAGTTGCCAGGGTTACAGCTGCTGGTGGTTCCTCCAGCTTTTGTGTGTCTGGGGTTTCTCACCGCCCCCCGCGTGCTCGCACGCCCCACGCACTCCGCTCCTCTGGGGAAGCGGGGAGGGGGATGCAGGGCAAGCTGAAGGACCAGCAGCGGCCAGAACAGGTCACACCAGCATCTCCCAGCCTGAGGGAGAGCCAGCATTCCCTGCAGGGTGTGCCAAGAGCAAGGGTTTGGGGTCAGGGGTGGGGTAGGGGGAGAGCTGAGCAGGGAGTTCAATAGTGCTGACAGAAATGTTACAGAAAAATCCTCCAGCCGTTCCCTCAGGTCCTAACACTGAGGGAGGAGGGAGGTTTAGGGTGGAGATCAGGGAAAGGTTCTTCCCCCAGAGGCTGCTGGGCACTGCCCAGGCTCCCCAGGGAATGGGCACGGCCCCGAGGCTGCCAGAGCTGCAGGAGCGTTTGGACAGCGCTGCCAGGGATGCCCAGGGTGGGATTGTTGGGGGGTCTGTGCAGGGCCAGGAGCTGGATCCATGATCCCTGTGGGTCCCTTCCAGCTCGGGATATTCTATAACTTGATGAACCTCAGTGGCTGTAGAAGCTCCACGGAAGGAAAGGGAGCAATACCTTTCCTTCATCCCTGCAATCCCCAAGTGAAATCTGAAGAGCCAAGGCATGAATCCCAGGGATGGAGGCTGCAGAATCCCAAGGGAGAGGTCCAGTGGTGCCAGCACTGGGACCTCCTTGCACCCTCAGCTTTTCCCACCCTGCCCCAAGCTCCTCTGCTCTCACCAGAGCAGGAGAACCCTCTCAAGAGGTGCCTGAGGACACCAACTCCGCCAAAATGGAGACGCAAACTCCAGCTGAGGCACTCTCAGTGATGTTCCAGGCATTAACCAGGCTCAGAGCAGACACACACAGAGACACGGAGATGGATACACACAGATTTTTATTGACAGACACAGGTACATGGATGTGTGATCTGGGCTCACATCCCTGGCCATGCAGAGAAGGAAGCAGCTGCCAGCTCGAGCTCTTCGCTGTCACTGGACCAAGGCCCAGCCGCAGCAGGTCTGTGTGTGCGAAGCCACCTGGCCACCAGAGATGGGAGCATCCCCAGCCCCACTCTCTGCTGCCGGTGTGGACCTACTGGAACGCCCCCCAGACCCTGCTGCAGTGGGAAAAAATTCAGCCTGAGCATTCCTACCACAACACAACATCCCATCCCTGCTGCAGCGGCGACTCAGAGATCTCCAGGCCGAGGGAGGTGCTTAAGGAGATGTTAACAACAACCCTCAGGGAAGCGGTGACCGAGGAAAAGCCATTCCCAGCCCGTGCCCAAGCTCTGGGGCTGAACTCAGGCTGCTCAGCCAGATCCACCTCCTTTCCGGGCCTCCAGACAGGCAGAGGCCCAGCTCCTACCTAGCATTTCCTGGACAGTGTCAGTAAATGCAGTTTCACCCAGACAGCGAGGAGTTGGGATTGCATTGCCTTTGTTCTAGTTCCACTTTTAAATAACATTAACCTTCCTACAATAGGCAGCGTTATCACTAATCCCCACAGCTGAGCCTGAAATAAGCTTACAAACCATGCAGTAGCACTGTGGGAAGAACAATTATTCCAACAAAGGATGGAGAGGGGAGGAAACAACCGTGAGCTCCTTGGATTAGATGGAGGGTGAACACAACTGTTGTCAATTCACAATAAATAAATAATAAAATTTTAAAAGCCACCAAAACAAAAAACAAACAACCCCCCAAAACAAATGCAGCGTGAAGGCCCGGTAAAATATTTACAATTATTTCAATGGAAAAGAGGTACCTGCTACAGTCAATAGGTTGTAAAACAAATTCAGATGGAAGCTATTGTTTACCCCTAAATCAGCTCTAATGCACTGGCAAATGTGATTATCAGCATTCTGTGGGGAGCGGCAGCATCAGCATTCATTCCAGGTGTGCTCAGTGAAGGCTCTCTTGGCCACAGGTTCATTTGTAATTATTAAAATGCACCTTGTTAGCCATGCAGTGAGTCCCAAATTTCTGGGCAGCAGCACATGCAGTGTTTGCTTTAATTTATTCTGCGTGATTCCTGCATTATTTTACTGTGTCAATGCCACGGTGCAAATGAGAAACCCATCTCAAGGCTCCAAAGGGAAGAGAGCTGAGCACTCGGAGCTGGCGCATCCTTTGTTCCTGGGGAAAGCTTTTCCATCAAGGACAAACAGCCAGAGAGCTGGCAGCCACCGGGGCTGTTCCCACTGCCAGGGTGGGGAAGGGACCAGCTCAGTGCCTGGGTGCTCACCAGGGGGAAGGCAGTAATGTGGGGAAGGAAGGAGTTGGTATCACCCTAAGGACACAGCAGTGCACTGCTGAGCCACCCTGATATCCAAAATAACAGCGAATACAGGAAGTGACTGAAAAACAGGGAGAGAAGCCTCAAGATAGCTGGCAGCATGAGACGGGAGAGATTGCAACATGGTTGGAAGGGTCCTTGAAGCTCATCCAGTGCCACCCCTGCCATGGCAGGGACACCTTCCACTGTCCCAGGCTGCTCCAAGCCCCCTCCAACCTGGCCTTGGACACTTCCAGGGATCCAGGGGCAGCCACAGCTTCTCTGGGCACCCTGTGCCAGGGCCTCACCACCCTCACAGGGAAGAATTCCTTCCCAATATCCCATCTAAATCTTCCTCTGGCAGTTTACAGCCTTTCCCTCTTGTCCACCGCCATCCCCAAGCCCTTTTCCTCAGGGCTGCTCTCCATCCTTTCCCCACCCAGCCTGTGTTTGTGGCTGGGATTACCCGACCTGGGCGCAGGACCTTGCACTTGGCCTCACTGAACTTCATGAGGTGGGGGCAGGATGCCTCATTCCACTTACCCAAGAGAAAAGCAAGGACAAATCCATGTGGGAAATCCTGGAGCGGCTCTGCCTCATCTGGAGCCTGGAGCTTGCGAGGAGAGGAGCACCTGGGCACAGCTGCAAGGGAAGATTGGCTCTGGTTGTTAAAGGATCCAGCCCCGGGACACAGAGAGCCGTGGGATCCAAACACCTCCCAGAAATGTCCATTGCCATCCCCAAAGTGGAGGGCCAGGTGGAAATCTGATCCCAAGGACTTTTAAATATAGGTAGGGAGGATGAATGTGTTGGAATGAGGGTCCAGAGTGGTGTAAAGGGCACTGCTTGGTGGCCTCACCTCCCAAGGCAGTGGCACCAGGGACGCCGCTTATCAGAGGAAGGGAACGGGACTGAGGTGAGCACGGGGCATGTCTGAGCATTCAAATTACAAGCAGGGCTTGTAAGGGACAGGATCTGACATTTAATGCCTCTGTTTGCAAAGTGCTTGACATTCACGATAACAGGAGCGGCACAGGCAGGCGGGGAGGGCGCTAGGTTCCCGGGAATGAGTGAAAAACAGCCGCGTTTTCCCTCTGCTCTGGCTGGGAACGTCCCTGGGAGATGCAAAGGCAGGGAGCTGCGTGTCCCACACAAACACCTCCTGGGATGGGCCACCTGCAGACTCCTGGAATAGTCACCTCATCCCCTCGTGCCTGAGCTTTCCTGCCCAGAAGATGGATCATCCTTCCCGCTTGCCGGCTGTGCGGGAGATGTGCCACACCTGTGGAGCACACAGCCCAGAGGAGCCAGGCTGAAATCTTACCCGGGGCTCCGAGGAGCCATTATAAGAGAAATAAAGTTCAGCACTCAGTCTTCTCCTGGAAAGCTGCAGAGTGGATGGAAATAACTTATTTTAGAAGGTGCCTCTCCTGACAGCAGTTCAGGGATGGAAGAGGGGAAATCAGAGTCACAGCCAATGTTTGGCAGGAGCTGGAGGCTTGGAACCGGTTTTAATGCAGGGCTCAGCTCGGAGGTGCCACCACTGGTGTGGGCAGCTCAGTTCCCAGAAAAATGTGCCAAGTCCTGGGAGGTGCCCTGATTGTCTGGACAGGGCTTGGAGCACCCTGGGATAGTGGAAGGTGTCCCTGCCACTGAGCTTTGAGGTCCCTTCCAGCCCAAACCATCCCATGATACCCTTCCCCTGGACAAATCTCCATCCTGCACTGGCCTCCAGAGGTTGTCCTGGCGTGGCTGGAGGGTGACCTGCAGGTGCAGCCCTGTCTCGGGAGGCGTCCCAATAGTCCCGGGCTTTACAGGGCACGGCCTGGCAAAGCTGGGCTCAGGAAGGCTGAGAACAAAACAACTCAGGATTGACACAAAGCAGAATTGTCACCACATGTGAACACTGAACTCCACCGGAGAGTTAATGGACTGCCCAGCACGGGGACAGGACTCGTGTGGTGACAGGGGAGGGGACAGAGCCTGTGGTCCCCTGAGCACAGCACAGATCCTGCTCTCTCAGCCATCCATCCAGCCATATCTTCTCTTAATTACATTAAAATAACACTCTCCCACCTCATTTTTATTATTAGAAATGAACAGATTTGAAGCATTTCCCCTCAAATTATGGTTCACCTGAGTAGATAATTAAAAGACTAAGAAGGAGATACACTTTTATGTGTAATTACGCCTACTTCTGCTGCTGTATCAGGGCTTCAAAAATATTTGCAAAACAACTCAAAACTTTTATTTTGTCAGCACAATAATTGCTGCTTGTCAGGGCTATCGGTGCCGGCATCTGCTCAAACAGGAGCAGCGTCTCCTTGCTGGGAGAGGGAGGAGTGTGGAGCTGCAAAGCATCCCAGGAAATCTGCTGGCAGAACAGCTGTGCCATGGAGCGGCACTGAGCTCACCTAGGGAGCAGCCCTGGAAAAGAGAAGGAGATTTGAGTTTTGTGGGGAGCTGGGACGATGCAGGGAGGATCCTCAGGCTCCTGGCCTGAGCAGGTTTGTTCCCTGTCCATTGTGGCAGTGGACACACACAGGGACAAATCTCCTCCACACGCTGCTGGATGCATCTGGATTGGTTTGGCACGGGAGGCTCAGCATGGAATCGTGGAATCCCAGGATGGTTTGGTTTGGAAGGACCTTAAAGCCCATCCAGTGCCACCCCTGCCATGGGCAGGGACACCTCCCACTTTCCCAGGCTGCTCCAAGCCCTGTCCAACCTGGCCCCAGATTAGGGGATCTGGTTGGCTTCCCAGAGTGCGCACACCGCAGTGCCATGGAGGGCTCACCCACTCCCACCCCTGACACTGGACCCACGAGTTTTCAGAGCCGAGTGACCAAACAGAGACTGAACAGAGGAGGGAATGGGGGTTCCCCAGGAGAACGGAATGAAGGCTGAGCAGGGACCAGCAGCATGGGGCCAGCACCAGGCTGGACATCCCTGCTCTCCTTGCTGGGACTCCTGGAGCCAGCTGATGCCCACAGCCACTGCTGGGTGCCAAACATTCGGGCTGTGGGACACCAGCACTCCAGGCCTCCTAGGGTGCCAAAGTGCTTTGAAGTCCCCAAATCCACGCTTGAGCTGGCTGTGTATGAAGAAGATATAATACCCCCTCTGCCTCATAGGGCATGGGGAAATAAATTCATTAGTGTTTATAAGGAGCTTAGAAACTCTGATTAGAGAGCCAGGGAAAGGGCCCACAAGGGAAATGAATAATTCGGTGTGCAGGAAGGTTCATGGTAAATAATGCATGGGCTGCCATGATGCTGGGAGAGGAAAGGCTCGGGAGCAGCTCCGAGTGCAGCACAGGGCCAGGGACGGAGCACGGCCCCTCGGCTGGGGTGGGGAATGCACCTCCCAGCACCGGGATGGGTGGGTCTTGAGCCAGGCAGCTCGGATATCTCAGGGTTTGGGGGAGCTTTCCACTTCCCGTGTTCCTTCAGAGGGGCACCAGCATCACCAGCGGGTCCACAAGCAGCAGCTGGGGGGACAGCACAGGCAGTTTCCCACCCAGGTTAATGCCAGCACCCCGCTGCACCCCCCAGCAAAGCATTCCCACTTTGCCAGGGCCAGCTGGGTGTGAGAGGTGTTTCCGAGGGCTGGTCCTGCAGGGAAGCATCCTGAATCCTCCCCTGAGGGCAGAGGGCAGGGGCAGAGGAGCAGCTCAAAGGTGCCTTCCATCCTGCCCGGATCCCAGGAGTTGGGATTTGCTCAGCTGGCGGGGTGAGCGTGGATCTGGGAGCTTCATGGAATCCTAGGACGGTTTGGGTTGGAAGGGACCTTAAAACTCATCCAGTCCCACCTCCCACTATCCCAGGCTGCTCCAAGCCCTGTCCAGCCTGGCCTTGGACACTTCCAGGGATCCAGGGGCAGCCACAGCTTCTCTGGGCACCCTGTGCCAGGAGAATTTCTTCCCAATATCCCATCCATCCCTGCCCTCTGACAGTGGGAAGCCATTCCCTGTGTCCTGTCCCTCCATCCCTTGTTGTTCCAAGGCCCTCTCCAGCTCTCCTGGAGCCCCTTTAGACACTGGCAGGGGCTCTGAAGTCTCCCTGGAGCCTTCTCCTCTCCAGGTGAACACCCCCAGCTCTCCCAGCCTGGCTCCAGAGGGGCTCCAGCCCTCAGAGCATCTCCATGGCCTCCTCTGGACTCATTCCAACAGCTCCACGTCTTTCTGATGCTGGAGGCTCCAGAGCTGGAGGCAGCTCTGCGGGTGGGGTGTCACCTGAGCGGAGCAGAGGGGCAGAATCCCCTCCCTGGGTGCAGCTGGGCAGGTTTAATCAGGGTGGCCCCTGACATGGAGCTCAAACCAAAGGCCTGGAGTGAATCCTGCCCTGCCTCATCACCACGGGGCACAGGGAGGATGTGCTGTCACTCAGGAGGGGTCGGTGGGGTGACCCCATAAACGGACATGAGCCCCTTGGCTGGCAACAGGACGTGACTGGGAGGAGATTTCAACGCTGCAGCAGCCTCAGTCTGGTTCCATCCAAGCCCTCCTGGCTCTCCAGCACCGCTGAGCCTGCCTGGCTTGTCCTCCAGGAAAATCCCAGCACTTTTAATAGGCAATGAGGCATCTCCAATAATTCCAGCAGATGCTGCCAGTTAATGTGGGTTGGCACAGAACTTTATCATCGGCCCATATTGCTCCAATTACAATTTAGCCTATGGTCCTCTTGGGCTCGTCTTTTATTTGCCTTTCACTGCCGAGTGTGGGAGGGAGGGGAGGTGGGAGAGGCCAGGGGATGTGTGTCTGACCTCTCCCTCCTTCCCTGCCACATCTCTGCCCAGCCAATGCATTCCCAGCCACTCTCTTCCTGTGGGAAGGGCCGTCCTCAGGCCAGAGCTGTGGATCTGGAATAAGAGCAAGTGTCTCCCACCAGACTCCGCACATGAACGGCCCGGGGAAGCCCCTCATTGCAGCCCACGGAGCTGAGCAGTCCTGGCTCGGTTTTCTCCTTGCAGTGGGGTAAATAAGGATTTATTCCATGGCCAGTACCGGAGTTAGGCCGGCATCACAGTGGTGTGCCGGAGCACCGGGTGCATTGGGATTTCTGGGAGCTGCTGCAGGGTAATTGGAGCCAACACGCCGCTTCCATTTTTCAAACCTGAGAGCCATGAAGGAAAGATTTTTCATTCTGAGGGTTAGGCTCTGCTCTGGCTGTGACAGCCGCCTGTGTCTATATTCAAAGCTCAGGGAAAGTTTCTTTGGATGCTGTGTGGCTTCATAAATGACATCTCAGTCCAGCTGGGACGCAGGCGGAGCTGGTGAATGCTTATCCCGTGGGCAAAATAAAACACAGCTTCCAGAGCCTGCAGCTGCATAAACCCGTACCAGGGAGCGAGGGTCTGTCAGGGACTGCCGGCCACATCCAGGCTCTGCTGAGGGACTGCGGGCTCCCCAAGGCCCTTCAGAGCCCCATGAACCATCACACTGGCAGCAGCGCTCCCCCAGACCCCGTCAAAAGGCTCTTCCAAGGCAAACTGCTTTGGGAATATTAAGCACTGGCTGTAAATGTCTATTGGTTACTTAAGGGGAAAACCTAAGAGTGAGCTGTGTGAAGGATACACCCTCCCAGCGCCCCAAATCCCAGAGGATGCAACGAACATGAACACTCATTTAAACCAAACCAGGAGCCCATTAAATCAAGTGTCTACTCAATTAAGGACACACAAACAACTTCACTCTGCCCTCCACCAGCTGCTGCCTATTTGCATCTTGCGTAGCCAAAGATGGCAGAGACTCTCTGCCCCTGGCCCCTACAGCTGAACCAGCACTTGCCTCCCTCCCCACGGCTCATCCCAAAACCAGGGGCATGGGAATCCCTACCCCCAACTCCAGAGCTCTCCCAGGAGCAGCTCCTCTTTCTGAACCCCAAATATCTCATTGATGGCTGTGTATTTTTAATGGCTCCATTTACAAAACCTTCAGCCCCTGTTTCAGCCCCTGTTGCTGGCTGGAGGATGTTCCCAGTGCCGGCAGGAGCAGCTGCTCTCAGCATCACCTGGATCAGAGAATATCCTGAGCGGGAATGGACCCACAAGGATCATGGAGTCCCACTCCTGACCCTGCACAGGACCACCCCAAGAGTGTGTGTGACAGAATTGGATGGGTTGTGCGATCCCAGTGGGATAAAACACCCAAGCGCAGCCAATGCACAAGGAAGAATCCATTTTCCAGCCATCATTTACAGTAATCCTTCAGGAAAGCAGGTTCAAGGCGAGCCTCAGCCTTTGCATGGACAGGCTCCAGCAGGACTCGGGAAGTGCAGAGCCGCCAGCAGGGACGGAACTTTGATCCAACAGCGCTTCCAGCATGGCTTCCCTGAGCGATCGCACGCGAGGGCTTTGAAGCGCGCTCCGCACAAACACCCGTGCCAGGAAAACTCCTTCTCTCGGCTTTTTCGCTGCGAGCAAGCTCCGATAGGAATCGCCGAGAATAAAGTCACTTCATTTACAAATCAGGGAGCCAAATCTGATAGACATCAACATCCGAGGTAAGTCAAGGAGCGGTGGAGCGCTGCCAGTTCCCCAAATGAATATTCATGGCAAGCACTCCCCCAGCTCTGAGCTGAAGAGAAGCCGGCAGCAGGAAGGCTGCCCCTGGGAAGGGGAAGGCAAGGGACCAGGCTTACTTCATCATTTTTATTGAGTGCAATTTTCTCTTTAGTACAATATTCTCTGAAAGATACTGTTACAAACTCCGACAATTTCAACACAATCAACAAATTGGGGAG
>VZRN01006528.1:132844-208977 GCA_013397935.1 Dasyornis broadbenti
AAAAAAAAAAAGAAAAAACCACAAGAAGCAGGGATTAATTAATATGCTGTCAGAAAAGTGATGATTTCACTGAAAGCTCTCCATTTCTCCTCAGGGGGAAAAGGAAGGAATAGAAGAGATGGATTTCTTTGTGAAGCTGAGTTGCTTCAGGGAGCGGAGGCTGGGATGCGATTTTGGGGGCGGGAGGGTTTCCGTGTCCCCCGGCAGCCAGGATGCCTTTCCCCCCCTCCCACTGCAAGATGAGACCCCTCAGGTGTAAAGCAGGACCAAACCACCAGGCACCCTCAATCGCTTTTTCCAATATACCAAAAAAATCCCCATTTTCTTTGCTGCCAGGAGGAAGCCAGAAGGTCTGGGAACCAGAGGAGCAGCCCCAGGAGCACCTTCTCCTCAGCCTGCAACCAAGAAGTACCACACAGCAGCAAAACCCCATTATTTAGCCACTTTGGAGAGGCAAAGATGCTTTTAACATACAATTGCACCTTGGAAACATAAAGGCAGCACATTAAATAACAAAGCAATTGACTGCTGGGTCCCTTTGCTGGGCCACAGAAAACCGGGGCTCACTGGCTAATTATTGCCGGGCATCCCTGTGCCTCTCCAAACATACCAGTGCTTTCAGAAACCCACTCCAGCTGTGCCTGACATTTCACTCCTATTAAAATTCATCATTCTCCTGAATGGAAATAATTTTTTTCTTTAGCAAACCCAGGTAGTAATGAAAGTTTTATTTAGTAAGGTAGTGTTTGGTGGAAGAAGGGGCAGAGAAAAGGGAAGAGAAATTGAGATTATCTTAAAAAAACAGGGAACTTTAGCTTGGGGAAATGATATTGCTGGATATTTCTTGGGCACCGGGGGCCATTTTCGGTGCCGTTCTTGGAGGTTTGATCTCACAGCTCTCATCAACGTTAATGGGACCAGAACGACGAAACAGCTGGAAAAAAGCAGTAACAGACACACAAGTGATGTAACGATGCTGAAGTCGCTGCTGCAGCCGGGCGGGTCCGGGGATGGGTGCAGGTCGAGCTGGGGTGGCGGTGATTTCTATCGGTGATTTCTATCGGCTCCGGATTCTGCCACGTTAAAGCTCCGGCCCCGGGCGCTGCTCCCGGCTCCGCCGCCGCCTTCCCCCGCGGCATTCCCAGCTCTTTCAGACGTCCTTTCCCAACTCGCCCGACAGCAGCGAGGCTGGGGAAGGGTTCGGGTTTTTTTTTTTTCCCTGGGGAACCCGCGCCCTGCCGGGGGTGGTGGCTGCCGGCTCTGCGCTCCCACAGCCGCTGCAGCCCTTCCCTTCGTCGGGGCTAAACGATCCAGGGACAGCTAAAGATGATTTGGGCCGATCCCAAGGGACCCGAGGGACAGGTCACGAACAGCCGGAGGAGGATGGGGGTGGGCAGCGCGGCTCATCCCCAGGCACGCAGCCACAGAGTCACCCCTTCATCCCTTCATCCCACCTCCTCCTCCTCCTCCTCAACTTATGGGAACCCCTGCGAGGCGGGCGGAGGCCTTTGATCTCAGCCTCTGAGTGCTGGCGTGACACAAATAGCAATAAAAAGGCCACGTTTGTGCGATGAGAAGGCGTTCCACGAGGGAAGGAGTTACGGAGCGGCGTGGTTTGGGATGCGGGCACCGGGTCAGCCCCGGGGCGCTCTCCCTTTCCACGCTCACGGGAATGGACAGAATTGCAAGCAGCCAAAATAATCGAGGGTGGGCGGCACTGCAAACACAGCTGCTGTGCCCGTGTGATGCCATGGAAAAAGGGAGCAGCTGGTGGGAGCGGGGAAGGATGGAGGCAGCTCTGCGAGTGACCCAAAGCCATCGCTGCTGTATCCTGCAAGCCCTCCCTGGGCACCCCGGCACAATTCCAATCCCTCTGCAAAGGGAGTCACATCTCAGCCGCTTCCCCCGGGGCCTCCCAGAGTCCCATCCCCATCCGGCCACCATCAGGGTCACGATGGCGCTGCCACTCAGGCACTGACCCCAGCCTGAGTCCCTGACCACGGCAGCTTCTGGCCGGCTGCCACGTATTGAGGCTGGGGAATCTGAAGAGTTCACCCAAAGCACAGTGAGGAAAAATAAGCAAACCAACCGAGGTGTGCACTTTCCACATCTGCCTGACCATGGAAGCCCCTGCAAGGACCCGATCTGAGGCTCACCTGGCTCCTCAGACAACACTTGGCATGGGCTGCACCTCCTGCTGTCACTCCTGCTTGGCACTAATTAGCATTGATAATTGCACTGATGGTGACCATGATCTTCCTGGCCTCTCTCCCCTACCTTCACACAAGGGTTCAATCGCCTAATGAGACCCCCGAGGATAATCAGAGAGGAGCAGGTTCCCCCACCACGGATGCAGCTCCTGCACAACCTGAGGGGATGGGAGAGTGGAGAGGGGAAAGGCACAGCCCAGCTGCTGGTTGGGGAAAGCTGCTGAGCCTTGTTTACTTGGGGACACAGAGGAAAGTTCACCACAATTAATTTTTTTAAGTGGATGGGCGCTAATCCCCCTACACTTATCTAGAATTAACGCAGCCTTAAGTAGATTTTTGCCTAATCCACTTCCACATCCGCCCCAAAAGGGCGCTGTCTGTTTTGGGAAGGAGCAGAGTTCAGCTAATCCACTTAAAATTCACAAGGCTGGTTTGTTCAGATTAACCTCCTCCAGCATTCCCCTCCAGAGACGGGCCAGGAGGCCTCAACACCGTCCCGCTTCTGCCACTGATGGGGCCACCCCCTCCATGGTTGTGTCACCTCTAATGCAGCTGTCACTGTGTTGGGGTCTGCAAGGACCCAGAGATAACCCAAAACAGCCACCACAGCAGAGCCCCGCGGCAGGGTGGGACAGCCAGGGGCTTCACGGCTTTTTAAACTCCAGTGGCCAGAGGAAGGAGAGCAGAAGCAGCGGCAATGCTGGGACACAGACGGGGAGAAGGGCGCAGCTATGCCCGGGCTGGAGGGGTGCTCACAGTGCTGCTCCGTGGAGAACAGCCAGCCAAAAGTGACGGCCCTGGGACACCATCTCGAGTGCCAGCAGCTCTGACAACCCCAAAAGGCGCAGGCGAAGGGCACCATGGTCACCAAGACAGGTGCACTCCCCTCCCCAGCACGGATCTGCTGCTCTGACGGGAACCAAGAGACCACGTTTATTGCCATGGATGCTCACGGTTCCCACCTCACATCCCCTCCTGCCGGGCAAAGCAGAGCAGGCCCTCTCCTGACTGGAGCAGCTCTCCTTCCCATGTCAAACCCTGGGAAAGCAACACAGCCCATCAGGGTCCAGTAATGCACACAAACCAGCAGATCTCCCCTGAGACACAGAGCCAAACCCTGAGAACATCAAAAATGAGAGAGCACAAGCCAACAGCAGCTCTTACACCTCCCAGACAGGCTTTGGAGGAGGCTGAGCTCAGATGGGACAGGCAAAGCCATTCCCCCATGGCAGGAGGGTTGAAGATCCAAGATGATCCCAAATGACCCCTCTAACCTCCCAAAAATATGAGAAATATAAGCCAGAAGAGGAGCAGCAAAGAAACCACTGAAGGGGTGAAACAACTCGCCACGGGAGTCCCATCAGCATAGACTTAGCCTCTCCTTCATCATCACTCAAGAACGTTCTGGCACTTCCAAAATTCTGAGGAGATTCACTGGGAACTATCCAAGTATTGGTTCACTACGCACCCTGGCAGGATCCTTCACAGAAGAGGCACCACAGCAGAAGATGAGCTGAATATTAAATCCCCCTGCAGCTCCTCGTGCAGTGGGGACATTGGGGCAGCACCTGGATGAGTGTTGGAGCTGGATGTGACTCCCTGGCCCCCGCCCTTCCCACTGGCAGTTCAAGGAGAATGGACGGAGCTACAGAACGCTTCTGGGTCTGTAAATCCATTCCTTGTCTCAGAAGCTGATTGATCTTTTTTTTTTAACTTAAATTCAATGTTTAAGAGTAATGATTTCCAAGTGAACACAGAGTGGCTCAGATATATCGGCAGTTTTTATGGATCAGAGGCAAAAGCCTTAATTCAGACCTTAACAAAGGGAAACGTGTCTGTCCCCAACAGAGAACAATGGCAAGGGCACCAACAAAACCCTTCACAGGTGATGCCCAATGATTTATCCCAGACCAAGGGCCAACTGGGATGTTCCCCTGGTTGCCAGAGGGATGTCCTTGGGATGCAGGCAAACTTATTGATGAGATCTCTGCAACCCAACCTCAACCCAACCCTTTCTTCTCTCTAAATTAAACACCCAGAAAAGCAGGAAGCAGAGGAGATCCCATGGGACTCAGGCTGGTGCATTGGGAGCTCCTGGAACAGAGACGGTGGAGAAAGGAAGGGGGACAGGGGACAGGGGGAACGCTGTTTTCTCCTTGGGAAAGGAGCATTAGAGGCACCAAAAGCTGACAAGCTCAGAAATAATGGTCAGAGATCATTCTTATTTAAAAACCGGCTGCCTGCTGTTTTCATCGTGAGCCCTGCTTTGACTTGCAGCAACATTTAAAATTAAATATACATAAGTGCTTTCAAAGAACTGTTAATTTGAAGGTCATTAAATGGCATAAAATACATTCCTTTTTTTTTCTGGAAAGAGGCACATAATTACACCATTAATACATGCTCTTCCTCCACGTTCAAGCCTTGGATGTGCGAGGGGCTTGAGTTCACCTTCCCTGGCAGAGGCACGACATCTCCTTTTAATTACTGCCATTGAGAAACCTGCTGCTCGTCCATCACACGCAGGGATGGGGCTGAGGAAAAGGCATGGAGGAGCCCTGAAGAGAACGATGCAGCTGAATTGCAAGTGGGGATTTTTGGGGGCGATGAGGGAAGCAACAGTGGGGCTGGAAATGTGAAGCCAGTTGGCAACAACCAGTCCAGTTGCGAGGATCTTGCCCACTGATTATCACACGAGACCTTGAGCCAAGCTCAGAGCAGGGGTTTGGTAGCCAGAAGTCCCTTTTTTTTTAATTTAACACTCCATGCAAAAAGGACAAAGCTAACCCAGACACACACACACAAAAAAACCAAACTAAAAAAGACACAAAAGGGCAGAGGTTTTTACAGTTGCCATAGAAATGGAGAGAAGGAGCTGAGGACTGCAAAGTGCAAAATGAAAGGCCGGGATCAGGGGAGAGGGCGAGGTGGGCTCACCCGGACGAGCGGCCACATCCATGCATGGATTTGCATGTGGGATGCAGCCAGAGGAGCAAGGAACTGTGGCTGAGCTTCACCCTGAGCAGTGGTGAGGGTCAGGATCCAACCCAGTGGGGTCCACAGCAATAGGCACCTCCCAGCACTTCCACCAGCCACAGGAACCCATCAGGACCCTGTGCGGATAGAGGCCAGCTCAGAGGAAAGCCCTGTACAGGTGGCTCCTTTTGATCCAAAACTCCATTTTCTTCCCTTTAAACCAAAACTCTGCAGGGAGAGAACAGTTTCTGAGCCATCCCTTCTCCTCTGGGATCAAAGAAAGGAAGTCCAGCACCAACCAGCGTGGATCAGAAGATGTGGAGCGTTCATGTTCAGACCAAGGAAGAGGCTCTCACCAGAGCAGGAGCAGTAGGGCAGCATCAAAGAGGTGCCACCCAAGTCTAGGTGAGAGCCTCTTCCTTGGCATCTGACAAAGGAGGAGGACCAGGCCAAACACAACCCTGTCGCCATGGCCAGGCAGGGACAGCACTGTCACTTCCAGACAGAAAGGCTTCATGGTTTGGAGAACTGATTTTACTTCGAAGAAAGGCCTCTAGAGGAACAAAATTGTCTGTCGGAAGTCATATGAAATTTTTATACTTTTTTTTCGATATAAAGCAAAAATCAAACATGGTTATTTTGGACTTTCCCTCTTGTTCTCCATTAACAGATGGCCTTTGGTGAAATCTTCCAGTTTGGATGAAAAGACTTTTATTGAAAGGCAAGAGAACAGGTGGCCCGTGGTGACCCTCCCTCAAATATGATCTTGACAGCAACTCCCTTGGCCCACGACACCTCTTCACTGCAAGGATTTGTTTCAGCCACCTGCACTCTCCTGGTTCAGTCCCACCAATCTGCTGCTGGGCTCCTGCATGATCCTGGAGGGGACACGTCCAGGCCCCCGAGCTGGCTGGACACGGCACTCAGTGCTCCAGACTGGCTGACACGGTGGGGATCGGTCACAGGTTGGACTCGATGATCTCAGAGATCCATTCTCACGCCATGACACTGTGGTTCTGTAATAAAGGTTTTACATTAAACCAGGGCTGCTGTGGTGTGGTGGGGCAGGGATGGCTCTGAGCAGGCAGCAGCAGCTGCCTCGCAGGTGCTCACAGGCCCGGCGACAGCAGCAGGGGAGCCGTAAAGGTGCAGTATTGATATTTAGCCTGCGTGGCTGTCACTCGTTCCTTTAAATGCCTTTAGCTTCCTTCTAATAAAAGAGAAATCATAAAAAACCCCACAAAGGACCCTTCAGTGCCGGCGAATACCAATGTGGTGGGGCGGCGCATTAGCATGCGCAGCACCCGCTCCATCTGCATGTTGTGTTCCGTGTGACAACATCCCGGAATACAGATTTGGGCTGCCAACATCCCGAGAGGTATTAGCAACCGTCTATCAGACAGGACGAGGAGCAGTCCCTGCTGTTGTAAACAAGGGGTGTTTTTCTCTGCCTCTTTCTCTGGGGGGAGTTCAGTGAATTGAAACAAGCTCATTCCTGCATCTTGTTAGTGCCTGTTCTTCGGCAGAGCACGGGTCACCTGCCTGGGGCGATGGAAGGGAAAAAAAATGGAAGTGTAAAGAGCACCCCAAAGGGTCCTTCACCTGCTGGTGGCGATGAACCGCGAGCGTGACCCAATCAATGTGCTCCTCATGAACCACCATGGACCAAGGACATGCTCCTCATGGCATACATGGGGGTCCCCGGCACAGGGGACAGTGCTCTCACCCAGGACATGTGGACAGGTGCTGGCAGCAAGCAGAGCACAGGCCTGTTCCCTTGTGTTTGGTGGCAGCAAGCAAATCTGGTGAGGCACAGATGGGAATACGATGGGGCAGACGGATGTGGAGCAATCCCACGGTGGGGCTGGCTGTGGGGCAGCCCCATGGCAAGGACAGACAGGGGGAAAACACACAGCCCAGGTGGGCCTGAGCCATCCTCATGGCACTGATGGATCCAGGGCATCGCTGCAGCACAGACAGATGTGGGCAGAGAAATAAAGCAGCCCCTACAACACAGCAGGATGTGGGGCATCCCTGTAGCCCAGGAAGCAGGACACCCTCAGGACACGGATGGATGCAGGACATCCTCACGGTGCAAGATGGGCATCACCAGGGTGGCGATGGAAGAGCGAGGGGGACAGAGGATGACTGAGGAGGATGAAGGGTGAGTGAGGGGGATGAAGGGTCTCCACACACGCAACCAAATCCCATCTGGGACCTGCAGCCCCCGATGCACAGCCAGCCCCATGGCACCGCTCCCCCACCACACAGGTGCCGGCACAGCGCCGGCGAGAGCGCGGTGATGGATCATCACAACTCGCACACAGCCCTCTAAGTAAAAGCCTTATTAAGAGTTCATTCGTTTTATAAACTCCCGTCGCGATCCGTGGGGGGATGTCAGATGGCCCAGCCTTACAATATTCTGGGTAAACACTGACACGCGCCGGGCAATTTTAACCGGATCAATTTGCGAAGGAGACCAATGGAGGAACCAAAAAAAAAGAATAATAAAGATCAAATTAAACATGGGGAAACCTCCCCTGGGAGAGGCTATAAAGAAGAGCAGAAAAATACAGAGAAGGATGGACGGATGGACAGAGACACACGAGACAATCGGACCTACCTCTGAAGCCATGAAACCTAAGTCCACAAATCAATATCAAAATCCTTAGGTCCGCAAGATGGGGGGAGAAGTCCTCCATAGCCATCTTCCAGACATCGCCGAGGCTCTGGAGGCCTGAGCAGTCCATTTCCCAGAGCATCTCTCCTCCAGCAGCCACCAACAGAGTCACAGCCACGCAGTGGCTCCTCCGGTCCCGTCCCATCCCTGCCGCGCCGGCCGGCCCTCGGCATCCTCCATCCCACGTGCAGGATGCCGAGCGCTTCCTTCAGCACCGGGGGCTGCTTCCCATCCCGGGGGATGTGGGCACAACCCCTGGCCCCCCCGGGCTGGGGACCGGCCGGCCACTGGCCGCAGGGTCAGCACTGGTCTTCGGTCACGGACAAGCAGTGAGTCCACGGAAGGTTGACAACATACACAGGCGCACGAGCGCGCACACACACACGGGAACACCTCTTTCCATTTTCCAAGATGGAGAGTTTGTGTTTTTTTTAATCCTTTTTTTGCCTTTTTGCAAAAAAAATGCAAGCAAAAGAGAGAAAAAAAAACCAAAAACCAAGGTTTTCTATTGAAGGTACATCTCTTCTTCAATATGAAGACATTAACTGGATTGAGTTGGATCCCCCATGCAGTGGTCAGCGAAGTCCTTTGGTAGTTGCCGGAGCGGCACCCAGGTGGGATGGCAGGGAGCTGCGGAGACGTCTGAGGACACTTCCACTCAGTCCGTGAGCAGAGAGGGGAGCAGGGTGAGCCGGGAGGGCCAGGGCAAGGAGGGAGGGCAAAAGAAGGAAAAGGAAGGTGGTTTCTCTGGACAGGATGCTCCATCTCGTGCCTCTCCCTTCCCCAATAGCCCCTTCCTCCTTCTCAGTTTCGACCACTGCTCACTGGTGGTGGGATTGAAGTCTGGTCTCTAGGGTTTGGGTTTGCTTCCCCAACGCACATTGGTCTGTCTTCATTATTTTTTACGTTTTTTTTTGTTTTGCTTTGCTTTTTAAATATATGATTTGTACATATTTATATGTATTTATACGCTGTTCCCCATGACATTGGTAAGTGTGCTTCTGTTGGTGAGGAACGGAAGTCACGGGCCAGAGGTGAGTCCCAGGAACGTCCTCCGGCTGCAGTGGCAGTCCCTGGGCAGCGGCGGCTCCTCTCCCAGCGCTGCCCCACGTCAGTTCCTCCCCTCCCACCTCCGCCCTCCGCTGTGCGCCCTCCCCAGCCCCTCCCCGTGGAACAAGGGACGTCATGCCATCGAGGTCGGAGACTGGCTCATCTGTACTCGCATGGACTGGACACTGTTCAGGATCTTCTTCTGGTGCCCAGCCAAAGTCACCCCTATTCTCAGGAGGTCTCTGGAAGACAGACAGACAGACAGACAGAGGAAGGTCAGTGGGCAGCTGAGGGTGGTGAACCTATTTTGCTGTCGCTAAGGGAGGTGAGGGATATAAGCTCAGCTGGAACATCCACAGAGCCCAAGCACAGCCCCATGAGCATCACTGGCTCTGGAAGTAGGGAGACACCCACACACTGACCCCCAGATGGTGAATGTGGCCACCTCCAGATTCCAGGTGACCACTGTGAGAGATGTTCACTCCTGTCCTTTGCCTTGAACTGACCTCCCCACCTCCCCACCTGGGCAGCACCCTGCTTTCAGGCAGCCCTGGCCCGGCCAACTCACTCGGATGTCATCTGGGCCACCAGCTGCAGGGAGGTGAAGCCAGCGGTCAGGAAGCTGTCCCGATACTGGCTCATCTTCACAGCGCTCAGCCAGTCGTCTACTGAGGTAAAGGCAGTGAAGTCGGGGATAGAGCGGTCGAGGAGGGGCTGAGAAGGCCTGGAACAGGACACACCGCTGGGGACAAGCTTGGCTGGCACCGAGGGCCTGCCCTGTCTGAGCCCGGCCAGCACAGGGACACAGTCCCTAATCCACCCCCAGCACCCCTGTGCTCCCCCCAGCACACGCCCAAGGAAGGCCATGAGGAAAGCCCATCCCGTGGGAATATCACTGTGCTAAGCAGTGCTTTGCAAGCCCACACGTTGTATTCCAGCTGTGGGAGCCACAGGGCTGAGGTGCCGGCAGAGCAGCCACCGCACCCAAATGGGCTCACACCATAAAGAATCAATAGCAAAGAATTATTGGCTGCAAACTGCATGTTCTTTGTCCGACTGTCAGGCAGAGCAAAGACAGAACCCCCCGCCCCCGCCTAAGGATTTATGAATTCTTGAGCTGCTCAGGGAGCCTCTCCCCACAGCGTGGAGCGGTGACAGGGAGCGTCCCTGCGCCCAGCACTCACACAGCGGTGATGGTCGCCACAGTTTTGAGGCTTGCCGGGTTGCGGATCATTTTGTCCAGGGTGTTGACGATCTCGGTGAAGCGCGGGCGGGTGTTGCGGTCCTTCTGCCAGCAGTCCAGCATCAGCTGGTGCAGGGCGGCCGGGCAGTCCATGGGCGGCGGGAGCCGGTAGTCCTGCTCGATGGCGTTGATGACCTGAGGATGGATGAGGACGGATGAGCGAGGGGGAAGGGGATGAGGGACTCGGGGGGGCTCCCTGAGCTGCGCGTGCAGGCAGAGGGGCTGCAGGCAGCCGGGAAGGCAAGGCCAGCCCAGCTGATCAGCAGCCAAGGGAGCAGGAGGAGCCGGGGGCTCTCCGAGGTTAATCTCCGCTCTGATGCTCTGCGGCTGCAGTTCCTCCCAGCGGAGAGCTGCCACTCATTATCTCGGCGGATCTCGCCAGAGTGCAGCAGTCACACTTCCAAAGCTCCTTCCCCACTCATAAACCCTCTGAACATTTTCAAAGGCCCTGCAGCTTGCTGAAGTCCAATTACCAGCCCACTGGCTTTACTTCCCAATTTCCCTCCTTGCATCCTCTCGCTCGCCAGCCTGTTTCATCTCCAAACAGGGTGCTCCCGAGGCTCCCGGAAGGAGCAGAGAGCTCTTCAGGCAGGGATTTCTTTTGGGAAAGAGGACCCCCCCACCCCCCTCACCCCCAGAGCAGCATGGATGACCCCCAGTGCTTACGTCTTGGTTGGACATGTCCCAGTAGGGCCTCTCCCCGAACGACATCACCTCCCACATGACGATGCCGTAGCTCCAGACATCGCTGGCCGAGGTGAACTTGCGGTAGGCGATGGCCTCCGGCGCTGTCCACCTGACAGGGATCTTCCCCCCCTACGGAAAAAGAGACTGCAGCTGAGAAACGTTTCTCTTGGCAGAGGAGCCTGGATGCCCATGAGTCAGGGCTGGGGCCATCCCACATACCCCAAACCATGGGCTCCTGGGCACCCCACCAAGGAGCGGGCAGGTGGCACCCGATGGGACAAGGAGCCAAAAACAACTCCATGAATGTATCTTGTACCTGCCTAAAAGGGCTTAGCTGAGCAACACAAATGGATTTATCCAAGGATTTACCCCACTGAGTGACACCACCCCACCCTGGCTGCCCTGCAGGACCCAGCACATCAGTGGCCTGTCCCTTCCCAGGGAGCCACTGGGTGACAAAGCTAAGCAGGACTGGGCTAGTGCTTGTCACAGGGAAGGAGCCACAGGTATCTCCATCCCTTGGCCTTCAATGGAAACAAGGTTGAACTAAAAGCATCCTCTACGGATTCATCTGGGCTCCCACAGCTGCCAGAAGGTCCTTCAAGCCCCACTTCTGGTGTGGAAGGCAAAAAGTAAAACACCTTTAAAACCCAACGGACAGCACTGGTGCTGGAAAGTGCCTTTGGCAGAGAGCTCCTCATTTCTCCCAAAAGCCCAAAATCAGGCTCAGCATCTCAAGCCACCCTCCCAAGCCAGGGCAGGTCCCAGGGCCAAAGGCCACGGTGGGGGCGCAGGGATGTGAGGAGGGGCAGCACGCACAGAGGGATTGCCCCCCAGGAAAGTTCCATAAAATAACGACCAAAAAAAGCCAAGGGATAAGGAGAACCACAGACACGCACAGGAATTTTCTGGGGGCAGGACTGCGTTGTAAATCGTTTAGCACAATCATTTTCCGTAGCCTTTCCGAGGACACGTCAACCGCTCTTGAAGGATGAATGGCAAAAAATTTGATTTGAATAACTACAAATGGAGAAATTAACTGCTAGGTTGTTTTTCCTGCCTTTTCCCCAGAGCGAAAAACCTGCTGTGGGAGGCAGAGTGATGCAATCGCAGGCACAGCATCACTTCCCAGCTGCCGGGGAGATCTATTATGGCCTAAATTAAATAAAAACACAGATGAGATAATCTCTTTTTATCTCTGAAGGTGGGGAAAAGACTAATTCATGCCTTGTCTCAGCAGCTACCGCTGGGGTCTTTGAAGGAAAAATAAAAGCCGGGTGTCTGCTCAAAGGCTGCTGCCTGCGAGAAGGGTCTGGGCAGGGAGCGGGGCAGGGCCGGGGGGACGGGAACATCCCACTGTGCAGGAGAGGGTCAATGAGGGGCTGCAACGGGGCCAAAACCCAGAGTCAGCCTTAAAGGCATGTCCCTGGCTTTCCCATTTTGGCAGCTGGAGCCAGCCCTGGCACCTGAGCACAGCTCAGCAGCCCCAGGAACTGCTTCCTGGGGCAGGAGCTGGTGCCGCCTCGTGCCGGCACCCACCGCACACTCTTCTGCTTAATCCATTAGATGAGGCCAACCAACTGCTCCTCCCTTTCCTCTCTGACCATCCTTAACACCTCTCAGGGGCTCACAAGCAGGACAATGGCTGTGCTGGGGAGCTGGGGGTCCCCTGGGGTACCAGGAGCAGGGGGAGAACGGAGCTGCCCTTACCTATGAATGAGTTAATTAAGGAAGAGAAGGGTGGCTGGGGAATGGCAGAGCTCCCGTTAGACTTGTTTCTTTAATTTATGCCTGGAACAAGCTTCCAGCAGGGAAAAGCAGACCAGACCTGGAGCGCTGGGGGAAGGGGAGTTAAAACACCATCGCTGTGCTGCCAGGAGTTGCTGTGATCTCCCTGCCTCCCCTTCCTGTCTCTCCAGGGACTCCTCCATGCACCTTTCCTCCACAGAGGAGAGGGAAGAGGCTTATCTGGAAACTGCAGAAGGCAGAAAGGTGCTTAGGGAGGAGGGAGGTGGGAAACTCATAAAAATGAGGAAGAGAAAGGAGGGAAAAGAGGATGATTTGTAGAACCCACAGCCAGGATCTCTGGACCACAAATCTGTGTGGTGGGAACACTCATGAGGTGCTCCCACCTGTGCCAGGGTGTACATCCAGCATCCTTCTCCCAGGTTCAGGGCACAGGGAATGCTGGGCAGGATAAAATCCTGCGGGAGGTACCTACCAAGGAGCTGGTGTAGGTGGGGTCAGACGTGTCGTCCTGCAGGTAGCGCGAGAGGCCGAAGTCGGACACTTTGCACACCAGGTTGCTGTTGACCAGGATGTTCCTGGCAGCCAGATCTCGGTGCACGTAATTCATCTCTGCCAGGTACTTCATCCCAGCAGCAATCCCTCTGAGCATTCCCACCAGCTGGATCACCGTGAACTGCCCATCATTTTGCTGTGACCAGAAAGAGCAGGCACTGAGGTGAGGGTGGGACCGGGGCCACTCACCCCAACCTAGGAGGATGCTGCACCTCCCCAGAGGAATATCCAGCTGCCCTGCCTGATTAAAGCACAGACAAGCACCCCAAAACACACATTTGGGGGATGCATGGCACACTGCAACCAGCTCCCAGGCTAAGCAAACAGGCTGGGATTTGCAAACAGGACACCAATATCTCATTCCCAAATCTCACAGCCCACGCGGCCTTACCCGCAGGAACGAGTCCAAGGCCCCGTTCTCCATGAACTCCGTGATGATCATGACCGGTCGGCTTTTGGTGACCACCCCTTCGAGGCGAATGATGTTGGGGTGGTCGAACTGCCCCATGATGCTGGCCTCGCTCAGGAAGTCCCGGCGCTGCTTCTCCGAGTACCCAGCCTTGAGCGTCTTGATGGCCACGTAGATCTCCCGCTTGCCCGGCAACTTCAGGCGCCCTTTATACACCTCTCCAAACTCCCCTGGGAGTGCAAGATGGAATCATTTAGGTTGGAAAAGAAATCCAAGATCATTGAGTCCAGCCTTTGATCAACCACCACCAGAGCTGCTACCTCCTCCTCCTCCTCCACATGAAACATTGCAAAGAGCAAGGGCTCTTTGCCCAGCTGAGAAATGGCAGCCAGCTCACACTTCAACAACACTCCCCTCTACAAATCTGCCCACCTGTCCTCATCAAAAGGGCCAGTGTCTGCTGCTGGGGACATGTTTAGGTTTGCAACCTTCTCCCAAGAGCCCAGGGTTGACACAGGCGGAGGCTGCAGCCGTTTGTGCAAACCCCCACAAGGAGAATTTGCAGGGAAAGTGCATCAGCATTTAAGGACTACCTCAAATATCAGGTGTCGGCATTGATAATCCTGGCTGCCTTTTCGCACATCACTTATCTTGGGGTGGGAAATAATTGGGCTGTTTACTCCGATTTAAAATACGGAGAAAGCAGGAGAGCTTTCACTTCACCAAAGAAACGTTTGCCTGTGGAGGGATTACATTTAAGCCATGTTTGCAGCCACTTCGCCTTGATGAGCCTAAAGGGCAGGTGATACATTGCTGATCTTGATCCTGACCAAACTGACTCATTGCTTCCTCACAGCTTCCCCTCCCCGGCTTCTCACTTTCTCCTCTCTGAGTATGACACAGTTATTTAAAAATGGCAATAAAACTGCACAGATCTCACACACACACACATACGTGCACGTGTGTGTACATAAACATATGTATGGCAATATGGCACAGGCTACAGCGAGATCTGGCTTTTCTTGTTATCTCACGCAAAAGCCACATGGGAAATCCCAAGAGGCCCCGTGGTCAGTGAATACATTCCTGGAGCCTTTCCCACCTCAGAGGAACTCTGAGAGCACAAAACAACCTCGTGTCCACCCTAACCCATCACAAACCCAGGAAAGCCTGCTGTCTCAAGGCTTCCTTAAGGGCTTCCAGGTGAAGGACCATATGTGCTCCCCCACAAAGTTGCTCCAGGTGGGTGCCTGGCCACACAGGAGAGGGTAGGGAAGGACGGGTAGCAGGAGACAGAGAGACCCACCTGCCCCAATGACTTCTTCAATCTTCACAAAGGACACATCGATCTCCTTGGCGAACTCTCGGACAGCTTCATTGGGGTCCTCGTAGGTGAAGGGGTCGATGTAGATCTTCATCCCTGGAGACCCTTGTTACAGGGAAGACGGGAACAACAGCAAAAGGGAGAGAATTACAGAAACAGAATTAATGGAATGGTTTGGGTTGGAAGGACCATAAAGTTCATCCCGTACCATCCCCCATCAGCAGGGACACCTTCCACTAAACCAGTTTGCTCCAGGCCCCATCCAAGCTGGCCTTGAACAGCATCAGGAATGGGGCATCCCCCCAGTTTTCGGCAGCCTGGAAAACCGAGAGCAGTTGTACCACGGCCAAGAACTGGAGACCCTCCTGTCCTCACACTCTCCACTACATGGCTGCTATCACCGTGCTCACCTGCACCACTTCCAGAGACCCTTATCACCCTCTTTAGGCCACCAATTCACCCAACTCTCCCCTGCAGCCCCTCCTCTCCCTCTCTGCCCTCCGCTCCTCCACCATTATCCTTCCTCTTCCTCCTCCCCAGCAATAGGAGCAGTTACAGACCTGAACTACAGCGCGCTGGCTTCACGGTGAAGGCTTTATGAGGCTCCACGCGTTAGTGAAGAAATATTTATTTACCCAAAAAGGCCTCTGATGGCTTTGTGGCGGCTACTAAATTGACAGAGTGCAGCAATTATAACCAACAACCTGGATGGGTCCTTGAAATATGGCTTGGCCAGACACCAGGACACGCGTGCGTTCCCTCGCCCAGGGCAACACGTGGCAGCATGATCTGGCCACGCTGCAGGGACATGCAGGAAGTGGGCTCTTGCCCTTTTCCAAGGGGGAAAAAAGCCAAAACAGGCCCCAAATTCTCTAAATGGGGTTGCAGATGTCAGGTTTGGGTGCCAGGGGCTTGCAGAGCTGCTGGAGGCATGGCTGTGGGGCAGAGTGCGGTCTCAGCCATCCCCAGGGCTCAGCGGGGCGCTGGTGTTGTACCACCACCCAAAAGGGACCTACAACGGGCTGCAGTGTCCCCCGGGGGGGTTCAGCTTCCTGTGCCCTTTCTCACCCAAAAAGGGGACCATAGATGGCACAGCAGCCCCTCAAGGTCATCTCTGGAGGAGACCAGGAGGGACATCCCTGCCTGGCACCCTCCCCAGGGCACCTCACCCTTACAGGGATGAACAGCACTCAATTACGCTGCTCAGGACCTTTCCAAGGCCATGATCCCGTCACACTGGTGCTTCCCGAAGTCCTTCCAGAGCCAGCATACAGATGGATGCATGGACCACAGCATCACCTCTGCACCAGGAATCTAAATCAGCTCCCGGCTGCGAAATAATTCAGGAGCAGGCATGAAAGCCTCGCAGTGAGCACTGCTGGGGCCTAACAGCCACCGAGGGAGAGCTGCTTGTGGGGTATCAAGGACTCAGGAGGGAGCAGGCAGGAACATCCTCACCCCCCAAAAGAGGCCTTTGGGGCACAAGCTCTGCACCTTGGAGGCAGGGAAGGCTGCAATGAAGCCATCTGTGCATCTCCCAGTTCATAAATCCCTTTATGGCTCTGTCTCATGCACTTTAACTGCCCCATAAATTTTTTTACAAGAGCAGCTGATGCTCCAGCCAGGATTACAAAGGGATTTACAGGATCGTAACGGAGACTGGCTCACTGATCAAAATATTGAAAAAATAGAGGAGGAAACAATGCCCAAGTTTCCTGTCCACTGTCAACACAGGCTGGTTTTCAAACACTTTCCAATGTGCCCCAGGGTCTTTCCACAGGCTCAGAGATCACCAGGGACAGCTCCTCCCTCATCCTCATCCCATCCAAATGAGTGGGATTGGGCACCTAAGCCCATTCCTCATCTCTGCCAGCTTCAGCCCTCAGCTCTTCATTGCCACACTGCCAAAAGTCAGGCGAAATTCTGGGTACCACAGTGCACCACCAAAGGCACCTGTGGGGAGCCTGCCTGCAAAGAGCTTTGCGCTCTTAAAACCATCCCAAGAATCCTGAAAACTGGATTAGGCCATTTTTCACTACTGCAGACAATGGCAAATTTTTTATCGCTCTTCAAAAGTTGAAGCACTCTGCACCACGACCCTGACTCCAGCATCCAATTCCCTCCTGGCATCATTTTTCCTTGGCAATAAATATCATGGGGACAGAGAAAAACCCTTCCTGCTGAATTGCTGGTGCTTCAACAGGGTGTTTTCCCTGTTTCCCCAATCCCAAAGCTCCCAGTGAGACACCCCAGGAGACCCCATCTCACCCCAAAACCCACCGAGAGCACTCTTTGCCAGCAGCAGATGAACCGGGGGTGCTGCTGGGGGGCTGCCAGAGCTGTGCTGGGAGGCTGTAATTGCTGTGCCACTGCACACACGGTGATTTGTTCCAGAGGATGCTCTCATTACTCCATCAGTTGCTCACCACAAATTTCCCACCTGTTTTGCTCCAGCCCCTGCACTGAGGGAGCGCCCGGAGGCTCACTAACCTTGACAGGGTATCGCTGGTGCCCCGGATTTCTGACACCAATCCTCACAGCCCCCAGGTTCAGAAATTCAGGATGGGCACGTTTCATTGCTTCCCTACCTAGTTCGAGTATCCTGGATTTTGGGGTGCTTGGAGCCAGCTAGGGATGCACGTGGAGTGGAGAATGCTTCAAAACCGGGGGGAAATGTGAAGAATCAGTCTGCCTGCAGCCTGACATGGGTTTATCCATCAGGCATCAAATAAATCTTCCCCTGCCCCCTGCAGTGCTGAAACGTGGAGAAAAGAGGGAGGAAAAGCACTGGTCTGTTTTATTTCAGGATCACCCGGTGATGTTTGGAAAACAGGTTATTGTTTGCCAGGAGGTTTAGGGCCCCCCACAGCGCTGCCACCATGCTGGGAGGGTTCAGTGTGATGCCAAGAAGGTCTGAAGAGATCCAGCGTGCTTTGGTGGCTTGGCTGGGCTCTCCTCCCTGTCTCCAATCCCTCTCAGCCCTCCTGTTTTTCTCTGCCAGGCCGATTGCTCCATCTTCATCCCTCCCCTCTGCTCACCCATCCTGCTTCCTGCCCTCGCCACCCATCCTTCCTCCATCCCCACATCCCACACCCCTTTCCCCCAGGCAGGCACCCAGGACCCAGAGATGGTTCTTCCCACAAGGAAGCAAACTGCACTTGGGAAGCATCTCCAGGAGAGCCTAAATGGGATTTACATCCCTCAGGGATGGGGCACGGAGCCTGTGGACCCCAGGCAAATCCTGCCCCCCAAAGCTGCTGCTTTGCCGCTTTATTCTCATTTGCAGTGCTGGCTGCTGGAGGGGCAGCAGAGCAGACATGACACACAAAGACACCTGGAATTAATTCTGGTGCACAGCTCCACCAGCCACGGAGGTCTCCCAGGAAAAGCTCAGGCTCTCCGAATTGTTTGCCAAGGGGATCAGCAGTCCAGAGCCAGTTAAACATTTCCAGTCACTGACTGCACATCCTTCCCAGAGTAGGGTACAGGGCAAGCATTAGCCATGCAGCCAGGACAGCAGCAATGAGCACCCACACCCCAGCCACATTCCCGAAATCCAGAATCCCTCTAACAGCCCAGCACCGATCCAGGTCCAGGCAGAGCCTGTGGCAGATCAGGAGCTCATCCTCCCTCTGAACACCATCTCTCTGTCCTTTACTCCTCTGGGAATCTTCACAGCACCCTCTCCCCATCCCTTGTCTCCTACACCCCCACAAATCCATCATCATTCCTCAAATCCCTCCTGTAACTCTTCCCACCAACAGAGCTGCACCACTGCAGCCCCCCCGCCCCCAACACCAATTGTGGACATCTCCACTCCCACCCCATGGTCCTCTCCATCTGCCATGGGGCTCCCACCACCCCAGGGTCCCTGCTGGGTGCAGGTTCGGGAGCGTCTCCCCTGTCTGCTTTACCCACTTTTCCTGCTCACCTCTGCCGGTGCTGTAGTGCTGCAGTTTGTCACTGTACACTGCCTCCTTGCTGTAGGCGCGCTTCCTGGGAGAACAGGGGAGACAACAGCCAGGCTTCAGGGATCAGCAGCTCCTGCTGGCCCCAGACCACTCCCCTGCCAGCAGCACTCCATGAGCAGTGGCATCGTGCTGCCACACAGGTCCCCCATCCTGCCCCTCCTACCCCTGGTCTGCACCTTACCACCTCCACCTTCCAGGGACACTGAGCCCACTGGGACCCACCTGCTGCAGACAATGGAAATGGCCACCAGGGAGACGATGAAGACCACCCCGGCCGCTGCAGACCCCGCGATCAAAGGCAGCTGCTCTCTCAGCTCCGACTTGTAATCGTCTGCGAGGGAAGAGAAATGGGGTCAATCCTCCCTGGCATGTTCATGGGATCCCACCATGCTCCCTCTGATCCCACGGGTGCTCTCCCATGGTGGTGGGACAGGGGGATCCAGGCAGGGGTTCAGCTGAGGCAGGGGAAGAGCTGGTGCCATGTTGGGATTGTCATGCTTGGCTCACACATCTTTGGCTTAAAGATAGGGGGGGAGAAGATCCTGGGAATGAAGTCAAACCAATGTGTGTGGGCCCAGTTTTCCAAAGAGATGAGGTTCACAAGGTGGTTTTGTCCGTGCCTCTGGCATTTCCCTCTCCTCAATGAATTTATTCATTGAGCAATCCAATCTACTGGAAGGTGTCTCTGCACGTGGCAGGGGGTTGGAACAAGATGAGCTTCAGGGTCCCTTCAAGCCCAAACCTTTTTGAGATTCTGTGATTTAAACCTGTTGGCCACTTTGACCAACTTTAACATGGGGTCTCACAGACACAAAATTCCTACAAGTTCCAGGAGAGGAGGAAACGACATCATTAAAAACCAAGCCAGCCAGGGGATGCTGTGCCAGGACTTCACCCAGCTCAGACATCAGACTCCACCACACAATGGTGAACTTTGGAGTGAGGCTCAAGAGAACCCAGGAACCTTTCCTGCAGGTCTGCTTGTAGGTTTTAACATCTCAACATGACACAAGCCCTTTTTGCCGAGCCATGGCACCCACGGCCTCCCTTCCCCACCGAGCACCCCTCCAACCCCCTGCATCCCTCACAACCCCATGTCCCCTCAGCCACCCCCTGCATCCTTCAGCAGCAGGCTGAGGTGAAAGCCAAAGTGGCACTGGGAGGACTGGATACGCCCGGGGAAACCCCAAAAAACTACTTGGACCCTCCCTGTGCCTCCCCCATTTTCTCCTGCCCCATCAGTGGTGTGGGTACTCTCAACAAGCAGTATCCAGCAGATCCCACACTCCTGGGGCTTCTGCAGCATTCCAGGAACACCCCTCTCTCCAATCAACCCAGCAAGGTCTGCCAGCGTCCACATGTAAGGGTTAAAATAAAACTCATCCAAAAGAAAGCATTTAGCACCCTTTTATCTGTATTTTTCTACTCTGCAGTTAATTACTGGCAACTAGATTTATCTCTTGCATGCTGCTTAAATCCTGAGAAATTCTCATCTAACAATCAATTATTATTTAATAACCTACACAATCCATTCTTATTAAATTTCAATTAATTGCTTATTTGAGGCAGGATTTTTCTTCTCGCTTCTCTAATCCTGAATATTTGAGGCACTGGAAGGGGGTTTATTACCATTTCCTTCCTTTTGGTCGCCTGGCATGGTTTTCCTCTTCCCACCCCAGCTGGCACTCGACATGAATGCAAGCATGGGGTGACCCGTTTTAGGGAAGAAGAAAAGCTTTAGGAGAGAAGAAAAGCTTTAGGAAAGACAGGCAGTGAAGCTGGGAGCCATGGATGCCACCTAAGCAGAGAAGGAACCACACCAGCAGCAACAGGAATGGGGCTCTCAGATGGCGCAGGGTTGGAGGACCTGCTTCACTCACCAACTTTTGGGTTAGTCCTGAAGCTGGGATTAATGGAAAACCCTCCCACGAGTTAGTAGTTTCTAAAGGCATCCAGCGTTTGAGGGTGCAGGGAAGGGCTGGGGCCATAAGCAGCCATGAAGGTCATGTGCTGGCCCAACACAGCCCCTTGGCATGGGAAATCAGCTTTCAGTGATGACTCTGACTCTGAGAATCCCAGCAAAGCATCCCAGAGTCCTTCCCCCAAGGGTCTACACCCCTCTTTCCAGCCCATTGCACCACACCAGATTCCCACCCAGTGCCGGGGGGTTCTGGAGCCCACAAAGTCAGAAATAAACAGCGGGGGAAAACTCAGAGCTGGGAGATCGAGAGCAGATCACTCCTCCCACTGGCGGCTAAGGAGACACCGCTGTAAATCCCCCGGCTCCCGCCACGCTGCCCGCCAGGACAGAGCTTTGTGCCGACGAGCTCCTTCAATCCAATTAGAGCACGAAGCTGGAGGCGCCAGCATCGCGGCCGCACTCACCGTCCGTGAGGGTCTGGAAGCACATCTTGCCGCTGTACTTGCCGTAGCCGGCCACGGTGCGGGCGCGCACCTGCACCACGTACACCATGCCGGGCCGCAGCCCCTCCAGCCGCGCCGTGTTGGTCTGGCTGCGCGCCATGGACGAGTTGTACTCGTTGTGGTCCTGCGGGCAGCCCGAGAGAGCCACGGTCAGTGATGGGGACAGGGAGTGCAGCCCAGCCGTCCCCGCTGAGGGCGGGGATGAGGTTTGGCTGCAGGGGGTAAAGGAGAGGCTCTGCATCTGCTTTTGCTTCAGAAGCATTCCTGACGCAGAGGATCCCACAGGAATGGCTGGGAGACTGGGGATTGATCAGCCTGGGAAGAGAAGGCTTTGGGGTCACCTCATTGTGGCCTTCCGGTACGTGAAGGGAGCTACAAGAACAATGGGGAAGGACTACATGCAAGGGCCTGGAGTGAGAGGACAAGAGGGAACTGCTTCCCACTGCCAGAGAGTAGGTTTAGGTTGGATATTGGGAAGAAATTCTCCCCTGTGAGGGAGGTGAGGCCCTGGCACAAGGTGCCCAAAGAAGCTGTGGCTGCCCCATCCCTGGAAGTGTCCAAGGCCAGGTTTGATGGGGCTTGAAGCAGCCTGGGATAGTGGAAGGTGTCCCTGCCCACGGCAGGGAGTTGAATGGGATGAGCTTTAAGGTGCCTTCAACCCGGGACATTCTATGATTTTATGAAACAGGACCCACAAGGAACTGGGGAGGCCTCTGCAGCAAGTGCCTCCCAGGCAGGCCCCTGGTCCCACCAGAGCAGGGAGCATGAAGTAGCGGAGGGAAACAATAAGATCATCCAGAGCAAAAATAATTTATGAACAACAAATTCCTCCTCTTCAAATCACTGATGTCACTGTGCATTTCAGAAACATTCCACCGTTATGGAAACCTGGTGTCCCTGCCCACGGCACAGGAGCTGGAACTGGATGATCTTTAAGGTCCCTTCCAACCCAGCCCATTCTGTGATTCCACAAAACACCATAATGAACCCTATGAGACCCTGCTCAGGCAGGTTCAAGGGCAACTTTCTGCTAAGAACCCCAGCCCTGCAGTCCTGCTCTGCTGGCACAGATCCTTGGCCTGGACCTTGCTGAAAACCTCATGGACCTCCACTCTCATTTTTTTGCCACATTCCCCAGTGCTTTGCTGGTGAGAGGCTGCTGGTGAGATCATCTAATTATTCATACTTAGAGGAGCTCATTAAAGCTGGCGTGACACAGGAGGGATGGAACAGCTTGGGCTGGGCACGGTTCATCGCAGGGGTCGGGAGCGTGTCCCTGTGGGGCAGGACAGTGCCAGGAACCAGAGGGAGGCAGTGACCCGGGACAGGACAAGCCCCATAACCTTCCCTGCTCCTCACCACCCGCCTCCCCTCCTCCTGACGCCATCCCCATGATTCAGGTCCCTGCTCATCCTAGCAAATACCAGAGCCAAGGCAGCCGTGGGCACTGACGCGCTGGATGAAATGCTGCCATGGGCAAGGAACGGCTCAGGTTGGACAGGGCTCTGAGCACCTTGATCGAGTGAGAGGCGTCCCATGGCAGGGCGCTGCAACTGGATAAGCTTTAAGGTCCCTTCCAACTCAAGCATTTGCAGTCACACCTCTCTCCAACCTCCTGGAGGGTGGGGTGAGCAGGTGCCTGTCCCAGCTGCCCATTCCCAGCAGAGCCCATCTCAGAGCCCATCAATGCCCCCCTGTCCCTGTGCCCCCAGCCCAGCCCCCATGGCAGGGCTCCCCCCGGGCTCACCGGGGCCGGCCTGGAGCCCACGGTGCTGCCGACGTCGGGCGTGCAGATGCGGCTCAGCTTCTCGTAGTAGCGGATCTCATAGTCCAGGATGATCCCGTTGGGCTGCTCGGGCTGGGGCCAGGACAGAGTGATGCTCCTCATTGTGGCACTCACCTGGTGCATGATGGGCACCGTGGAGGGGGCTGCAAAGCAAGCGGGGAGTGAGGGAAAATTAATGGAGAAGGGTAGGAGAAACAGCCCTGAGGAGGGGGAAAACCCCCCCGGCATCCCCAGTCTCCCATGCCTGTGGTTGGCTTCCCCATGGGACCAGCTCGCTCATTAGCAGTGGGAAGAGTGGCGTCTCAGCAGCTTTACATGGAAGCAGAGCAGTGAGCCAGCGAGGGAATTCTGCTATTTAAACCAACTACTCCTTTTAATTAGGGGCTTAGAAATCCTTGGTGTTCCTTCTCCCAGGGACTGCTCGCTCCAAGGATGTCTCCCACGGTGGGACAGACACAGCAAAGCTCTCCCCAGCAGGGACAAAGCAAGGCCTGGTGACAGGCTCCGGTTCTGTGTGACATCTTTTGCTGTAACAGCCTCTCAGGGGAGTCAGCACTCAGCACCCAGGGAGCTGTGCCACAACTGCCACCCCACGTGCTCTCAGGAATGGGGTGTGGGAGCAAAAATCTGCCCACCCTGAGGACAATGACAGGAAACCAGGGCAGGGACACTCCAGTCCAGTTTTGGCTGCAGAGGAGCTGCTGGAGCTGCTCTTAAGGGCTTTCAGGGGATGCTCATCCTCACCACTCAAATGTGCTGCTCCCAGAAGAACAGCAACACTGTTCTTCCACCATCAGGGACACTGAGTCATTAAATTAGTCAGGAGACCTTTTTCTAAAGGCTTTGTGCCCTCCAAGTGATACCTATAAGGGGCAGAGCCAACCAATACAGCCCTAATCCTGCACTCAACCCTATCAAAAGAAAGGTAGCCAAGTCTCTCCACACCCAAAGCGGCGCTGGCACATCCTGTCCACACTGTCAGTTCCCTGCCCAGCCCTCTCTATCCTCCTCCTCCTCCTCCTCACCATGGCCACAGTACGGGCAGTGCTGGGCAGGGAAATGCCACCCTTCCGTGTGAAACCAGGGAATACCTGAGCCAGGCTCAACCAGCCTGGGGCACAGGATCATGGCATGGAGGGAAACTGGGGGTGGCAGAAGCCCTGTTCCATGTGGTTCCATGGAGATGTGGATAGTTCAGCACTGCCTTTGTTTACCCACGATATTTAATCTCAATTTTTTTTTTTTTTTTAATCTCTCCATACCCACTCCAGGAAGATGCCCACGGGCTGAAATTAAGCACTCAGCTTCACTGTTGTTTTATTAACTCTCATTACCTTGGATAGGACTGGGAAAATAGTTGGAAAAACCCACTGCAAAGCCAAAGAGATTTTAGAGGGAGAGCACCAATGCCCTGGATATTCCTGATGCATTTCCATCAGGTTACCCCACAGCCCAGCATTTCCACATTTGTAATCAGACTTTGCAAGACAAAGAGGGATCACTGGGGTACAGACAGACAGATGACCTGGCTTTTCCCAGCTCCCCATAGTGGAGAAGAGCTAAGAAACACCCTAAAAATCTACAACAGACAAAAAAGGCCTGGAAACAAGAGGCAGGTTTGGCTGCACGTGGTTCAGCAGACTGTGATGCCAGCCAAGCACAAGTGTAGATTTGTATTCCCTGGAGCCAGCAGACTGGAATATTTCCACCAGGTTTCTCCACTGTGCTCTTCAGAGGGAGCAGGATGCTGAAGGCTGCCTGCCCTGCACACTTGGCACAAAGCAGGAATTCCTACCCCCTTTTAAAGCCAGAGCACATGGGTCTCCATCCCCTCTGCTCCTCAGTGCAGCCCAGGAGCAGCTGCCCCCTTGCCACCTGCACACCCACCCCACCGGCCTCCCTGTTTGACCCAGAGCTGCTCATTCAGCTCCTGAAGTCTGACTGGGAAAAGGAAAGGGAGCAGGGAAGCCTGGAACAGGAGACAAGAGGAAAATGATGGGAGAGGGATGTGCCCAAGGAGACAGAGCCTGGGCTCAGCCCCGGGATGCTGCTCCTTCTGTGCTGTAACAGTCAGACTGCGTTTCAAGGCTGGATTCACCCCATCTCCCTTCTCCCAGCTGGGGAAAGGGAAAAAGAGGGGATTCCATTTCATCCCCAAGCAATCTCGAGCAGGATAAAAGCAGCTATCGGATATCCCTCCCACAGGCCAACTCTCACCCTGCCCTGGGCACAGGCAACCCCTCCCTATCCCTATTCCTCTTCCCTGCTCTTTTCCCAGCCTTACCCCCACCCAGGGCTGGGGGCACTACAGCCATCCCACATCCTACCACCCCGGGAGCTTTTCCTTTGGGACACAGAGCTTTCCTCCACACAGAGCTTGCAGCTGGCAGGGGGCACAGCCAAGCCCCCGGCACGGCATCGCGCCGGCACTCACCGGCCTGGTTGGTGGTGATGTTGACGGAGACGTGCTGCTGCGGGAAGGGGCTCTTGTTGGACACGCCGTTGACCGCCTGGATCTCGAAGGTGTAGGGGGTGTGAGCCCACAGGTTGCTGATGAAGACGCGGGTGTCGGTGAGCCCCAGCTGGCGCGGCACGAAGTCCACGTTGTCGTCGCAGCGGGAGCAGGCGCGCCGGTCCGAGCGGCACTTCTTGCACACGATGTTGTAGGTGACGTCGTCCCGGCCACCCGTCTCCCGCGGCGGGTGCCACTCCAGGATGATGGACGTCTCGTTGACGATGGAGATGACGTTGCGGGGGCCGGATGGGACACCTGTGGGAAGGGAGAGGGATTGAGACAGGTTCTTGCCTTCCCCCAGAGACTCCAGCATGGAGGACATGCCAGGGCTCCGTCTGCTGCACCATCCATCACCTCCTCCCTCAGGAGGGATTTGGTGTCCACAGCTTTGCTTGCTTCAGGGTCACACTCTCCCCACTGGCAACACCAACCACCTGCACTGCAAATGGGTTTCCCAGATGGAGATAAGGATTCCCACGCCACAAACCCATTAAGCCTCCAAGAAACCTCCATGCGGAGCGCACGCAGATCCATCCGTGATGATGGACCTATTTTAATCCCACCAGGAGATGCCAAGATAACTGCAGTGCTCACGTGGAGAAGCATCTCAAATAGATTATCCCAGCAAGAGAAAAGACACTTAGCCAGCATCACGGAGAACCGGAGGAGCGGCAGGAGAAGAGAGAGTAAAAAATGGTGATTAAGGGTTCAGTATCTCGAGTTCGAAGCCTGGAAATTTCCCAGCATGGAGGAGAGCCGGCACCACTCCATGGTTTGCAAGCAGCTCCCATGTTGGACAAGAGATGAAAATTGCATTGATCAAACCCACCAGGAGCCATCACAAATCCTTCCGAGGATGGGAATTGAACGCGGCTCCGATTGCAAGCACTGCCATATCGGGGCTGCAGTCCATGGAGGAGGAATCCAGCAGAGCATCACTGAGGTACAAACACACGTGTCCAGATCCAGGGAAGGATCTGGGGTCAGCCAGGACGGCTCCACAGCCAAAACCACAAAATTCAGCTACTGGGTTATATTAAATAAAGGAAGCAAGGAATTCCTTGTGCTGGCTGGGCTGGGGGCTGCACTTCCAAGCAAGAAAAAGGACTTGGCCATGATACAGGGAGCAATAAAAATGATGGAGGACTTGACCTGCAAGGAAGGGTTAAGAGAGAGAAGCAGACCCTGTCTTGGGGAAACCCATCCCGGGGGAGCCCTCCACGTGTGTGTGCCAGGGAACATCATTAGGGCTGAAGATAAATTAGCCCCATTAGTGGCCAGAGATGGGTTGGACAGGGGCGGATTCATCAGCACCATGGTGACGTGGCTGGTGGGATGGAGAGGTCATCCTGCACAGAGACACCCTGGGAGCCTCTCTGAGCTGCTGCCATGGATAATGCAGATGAAAGATTTTGTTAAAATGCCCGGAGCAACGATAGCCTTAAAAAAAACCTTAATAAAATTCCATTCCCTTTAACCCTTATCCTATTTAGGAGTAAATGTGTCTGTCATGGAGAAGCCACCAGTGCAGCATCCTCACTGGAAAGGGCTTTCCTGGACCTGAGGCACCGCAGACATTCCATCACCACGCTTCCCTGTGGTGATGTCAAAGAAGGTTACAGGAGGGTGGCAGGGGCTACAGCAGGGGCAGGAGCAGGGGAACAAGGCTGGAGGACTCACAAAGGCTCAATGGGATCAACATTGGTGAGTAACCTCCAAAAATCGGCAACCTGTCTCAGGACCTTGACCCAAATCCTCCCTTCGTATCTCAAGCAGGTAATACCTTTCCATGAAAAAGGAATAAAAACATATTTCTCCCCTGTCCCAATGGCAAACTGCTGCCTCCCCAAATTCCTCCCACTTTAATTGCAGCCCCTTCCCTCCTCTGCAGGGGCACAGGAACTGCAAGGATCACTCTTGGAAGGGCTCCAATCCAGGGCAGTGCCTGCAGCTCCACAGTGATATTTACTCCTCTGACACAGAGAAACTTTGTGGGTGAACAGCTGGCACCTCAAATTGGAGCACTGCAAAATCAAGCACTGACAAGAAGAAATAAAAATCAGCAAAGAGACATTTTTTCCTGTATTCCTACAGTGCAGCACTGCTGTAAATCAGTTACGTAACGAGGCGTAATAAAGATCTGTAGATTATCTGCAGTTGTGCAACCTGCTGAATACCTGCCTGAGAGCTCAGGTGATCCAGCAAAACACACAAATCCTCTCCTTGTGTCTGATGTGTGCTTTGGGCACTTCCCAGCATGGAGGGTCCGGAGCATCCGTGTGCTAAAGCTCCATCATGGCCTGATTCAAGGGCCTGAAGTGTATCTGGGGGGACTTGAGGCCTGAGTTCCCAGCAGGCTGAAGAGCACAGCAGCTCTCTCCTCTCCTCACCAAAAGACAGGCTTGAGGACACTGCTGCCATGCCAGGCAGCTCGGGCAGGCAGCTGAGCAGCGACGCATCACTGAATACCAATGCTTAATGCAGCCTTCCCCCTATTAAAAAATACTCCATCTGCAAGACTATGAACAAGACAGCCAGAACAGATAACTTTAAATCCTAATTTATCCTGGAGACTATCTCCCTGCCATCAGCACCGCTGCCAGGGTGATGTATAAATTCCAGAGGCTGCCAGCGAGGCGGGATGCGGGGCCATCCCATCCCTCCACCCTGCCCATCCAGCTGCGCTCTTGCTCCCATTCCTAGCAGGACGGGGGGACAAAATAGAACAATCCACTCATGGATTGAGACTTTATCCCTGCTGTTGCCCCAGGAGCAAGGGGAGCGAGACCCTGCAGCCCCCAGCCCTGATCCCATACTCACTGGTGCAGGCAGCAGCCGGCGGGTCGAAGTCTGCCCGGTAGTAGCCGTTGCGGCAGGCGCAGACTGGTGAGGCCTCGGTGGTGGAGCGGCTGTTCGGGGGGCACGGCACGCACAGCCCCGCGCCCTGGCTGGCCTTGAATGTCCCCACAGGGCAGGCTGCAAGAGAGAGCAGAGCAGGTGGGTGCTGAGCCATTCCAGGATGCAGGGGAAAGCAGGTCCTGTCCTTGGAATGGGGCAGGAGGAGAGGGAAGAGGAGAGGAGATGAGAGTGATATGAAGAGAGGGAGAAGGGACACAGAAAAGCTTCACACCTGTATCAGAGTTAAATGGGGTAACATCTGCCCATGAATCTTAGGATGGCCAGAACTTTCCATGTTGGCCATGGATTATTCCTGAAGCCACCAGACAAACACTGCACCCACATGGCAATGATCTGTAGCCAGGCAGAGCAAGGGGGCTGCAGGAGCTGCTTCGCTCCCTAGTGCTCACACCCAGGCAGGGGGATGGCAGAGGGCTGTGGGACTCTCTTCCCCAGCAGCACACGTGGGAACATGGACAAGCAGGGCAGGACAGCACGCCCCTTCAGCTGATGTCAACGGTCCCTTTCCACCACCCCAGCAGTCTGGCTCAGGTCCCACAGCTCTTTTTCCACGCAAAATTTAAATATTTAATTAAACAGTTGGTGTGATGCCCATGACAGTGTGTTATGGGTCCATCCTGTTAACCCACCACAGCCTGGGGCTGGAGCTTCCCGGCCTCCGAGTTCATTCAAGCAGGAAACGGCAACTAATTCATAATGGAAAAGATGCGTGTTACAGTGAGGGTTTAATCAGCCACAGGGGAGGTTTCATTAATCAACCATCTCGCTGCTCTGCAGAGAGAGGGCGAGGATGGAGTGACAGGGATGGGGTCCCTCATCTCCACCCCACCCTGCCCATGGGCACTGATGGATGGATGCTCATCCATCCGTGACATCTAACGAAATCCGACAGACGCAAAGGCTGCAGAAGGGAGTATCTGTATTTTGGCACGTGTACCCAAGGGATCAGACTTGCATCCAGCCCAGGAGAGACTGCTCCTGGCCTCACACCAGGGAGCTCCCAGCCCCGTTCAGCTCCCAGCTCTGCCCCCGTGACGCCGTCACCCCCCAGGCACAGATCTGCAGAGAAACACCTGACATGTCTCATAAACACGGCGATGATTGAGATAATGGAAAGTGCCTCTTAGCCCCTGTCTGCTGCATCAGGATATGAGGCATCTCCTAGCAGCCATGGAGAGGAAATTAATAGGAGCAAGCAGGAGTAACCACTTTGGTGCAATTTCCTTGGGAGATAGTGGACCATCTAATCTTTATTGGAGCCCTTTAACCTGTCATTCAAAACTCATGAAGGCCTCCTGCTCACACAGCCTTTCCAGATATTAATAGATGATAGAAAAGAATAAATCAAAACAATATTTTACAATTTTATTATTCAGGAGATTTTTCCCCCCCTAGCCTGAAGCACACAACTGGCTGCAATGAACAGTCTCTTTCCAATGTCCCTGACAGCTGGGTGAGGACGTGGCATTCCAGAGGAACCAGCCACCATCTCCTACTGCCCTTGCACTTCCCCACCACGAGGGGACTGCTGAGTCCCCCACAGCCTACCCCAGCCATCCCATGCGTGTGGCACCTTAAGGAAGCACTCAGGGCCGTAATCCATCACCTTGAGCAGAGGGAAGCGAGATGGGGTCCAGAGGGTTTGATGGGGACATTCAGAAATCTCCAGAGCAGAGGCAGCGGGATGCAGACCCTTCCCTGATCCACACACACAGCCCTATTCCCATAACAGCACGAGGAAGCACAGAGTTACACAGACACACAAGGCAGGAGACAAAGCCACAAGCGGACACCAAAGCTTTGAGTGCATCTCCAGCTCCCCACCTCTCCCTTCCCACCATCGCCTCCCCACCACGTCCCAGTGGCCTTGTGCTCCTACAGGAAGGGTGAGCATCCATGAGATGTGCAGAGGGCTCTGGAGCTGGAGGACGTGTCAGAACAGCCTTGAAACGTGCCAGGCTCTTTGGAGGAGCAGGAAGGGGAGGGCAGTGGTACCAGGGATCAGCCACCTGTGTTTAGTGAAAGAGGATGAAGGAGGGAGAGAGGACAATGCAAGGGTTGCAGTGCTATGAACATGCCTCAGGTTTTAAGCTTGAGGACATGTTGGTGGGTTGGTTGAAGAGGTTTGTTAATGTTTAATTATAATTAATCCAAGCGATGCTTTGTCAAAACACCTGAACATGGCACCCTGCAACCAGTGTCCGCAGGTTTCCGTTATCACTTCGTTTATCCACAAATTCCTGTAATCTGCAGGCACGTGGTTCTTAATTGCTATTATTACAAATTAGCTTTTCTCTCCTGTAATTACACTGTGCTTGCCTAAAGCCTCCCACAGTTTCAGGGAGGTGGATGCCTTCTCCTCCCTCCCAAAGCTGCTGTGGGTGCAGCCCTCCCCTCTGGCTGCTGCCCACATCTCCCCTCTTTCTGGGCGAGCTGAACCGTGCACCTCTCACTGAAAACACAGCACAGACCCCCAGGGCCCTGCAATGCCATGGTGGGATCCACAATCCTTCACATGGCAAACTCACAGCCCGAGTGCAGGCCTCAGATGGAAGGCTCGAGCCCAGGAGGGAGCAATAAATCACCCCACTAATGGCCAGTGCAACGCTCACCCTAATTTAAGGGCTGCTCCAAGAGCTTCCCAGGGCTGGCAAGGTCTGCATCCATGATACTGCGTCAGGCAAGTGCAGGATGAGGCTCTGCCTCAGCTTTCCCTGTGGGAAGGGGCTCTTTCTGCCAGTGCCCAGGCTACAGCACAAGCTGTATCACTTCAGCCCAGAGGAGAATTAATTGATTGTTGATTATGGGGGCTGGATAAGATTAATGATGTGCTTAACTATCCATTTCCTCACATTTAGGCACCAGGGGTGTGTTTGTAAATGCTGAGGCACCGAACTCCTCCTCCATGCTGCTCGGCAGGGAGGATGCTCAGCACTTAACCCCCCCACAGCCCAAAGCTGCCCACGGATCCATCATCCTGCCTGCACACCGGGAATGCCGTGCATCCCAGATGTGAGCTTGCCAGCAGGAGCCCTTTTCCAGGGCTGACATGTCTGGGGGTAGGAGGCAACCATCACTGAGGGGCCGGTGAAACTCAGGCTTCTTGCAGCGAGATGTCATCGTGGAAGACTGGGGGAAATATCGCTGCAAGCTGGCCTCACATCAAAGGGGTGATTGTAAGGATGTGGCCACAGGGCTGGATACAACTGGGGACTCCCAGCCAGAGCTGAACCTCTCCTACCCCACTTCAGAGGCTCAGAGGAGGGTTGTGAACATGTCTCACACAAGGCAAACACCCAGTGAAGGCACCACGAAGCTGTGTCCCCACTGCCGCCTCCCTCCACAGCTCCCATCATCAAAGAATCACGGAGTCACAGAACCACAGAATCTGAGACTCACAGGACCACAGAATCACAGAATCTGGGAATCATCACAAAACCACAGAACCACAGAACCACAGAATCTGAGAATCACAGAATCACAGCATCACAGAATCTGGGAACCACAGAATCACAGAATCACAGCATCACAGAATCTGGGAAATCACAGAACCACAGAATCACAGAATGTGAGAATCTGAGAATCACAAAACCATGGAATCACAGAATATGCTGAGTTGGAAGGGTCAATCCCTTCTAACAATCCCACCCTGTGCATCCCTGAGAGCATTGTCCAAACTCTCCTTGATCTCTGGAGCATTGGGGCTGTGCCCATTCCCTGGGGACCCTGGGCAGTGCCCAGCAGCAGGGGGGATCATGGAAGCAGTTGTGGCACACAGCAGCACTGTGAGGCTTTTCACTGCTTAAAACTCTCCTGTATCCTGCACCATTGTATTCCAGGTGTCAGGAGTCCTAGAAAGAGTGGGAGATAAGCTGGATCTCTCAGCTCATCCACCGCTGCTGCTGCCTGAGGCAAGCCACTGTCTCAGCCTCTGTGGAATAGGTGCAAGCGTGGGGATATCCAAGCATGGGGGTATCCAAGCGTTTCATTCCTCAAACTAAATCCTCTCCGCTAGCACCTGGAACTTGCACTTTTTAATTACTCTCTCAGGGAAGCTTTTGTCAAAAGAGGGGAAAAAAAAGAAGAAAGGAAGAAAGGAAGGAGACATTGCCCCTACATTAACATGCTCTAAAGCTCCCCGGGGATGCAGAGTGGTATTTTTCCTTCTTGGGTTTTAAAATAGGAGCTTCTCCAAGGAATTACAGATTCAGCAGTGATTCAGGGAGCCCTGATCTGCTCCAGCCCTCGCCAGCACCCAGCAAACCAAATCGGCAGTGCCTCATCCTTCCCATACCCCTCTGTCCCTGCTGCAGCAGAGCTAACCCCATTTTCCAGGTATCCCCAAATTCACACTTGTTTTGGGTTCCCTTTTGGGTCCAGGGCAATCCCAGTGTCTTTAAGCACACCTGTGGCACAGCAGGTGATGAAAAGCTGCGTTAGAAGCAGCAGTGCTGCACAAGGTGATGCCCTCAAGCAAACTGGAGGTGTGGAGAGCACTGGCAGGTGCAAAGGCACTAAGGAGCTTGGATCATCCAGCCTTGCTCCAAAAACACATGTGGAGGCACCTATGAGAACCCCTGGGAGACCAGCAGCAGGGTTTGAGGACAGCACAGGTCAGGAAAAAAGGAGAAACTGTGGCGCACTGCATTTGCAGCCTGCTGGAAAAAGATTCAAGGATCACCTTCAAGCAAAAAACCTGGCTCCTTAACACAATGCTTTCTGCAGGAGGCTCACAATTTTTTGATGAAACCCCGAAAAAAAAGTGAGGAGATGCTTGCTAGAAACCCTTTGTGCATTTTGTAGACACCATCGACATAGAATCTATTTTTAAATACATTAAAAAAAATAAAATAAGAAAAAATACCATCAGTTTTTCAGCCTTCAAAGTGGTTAGCCCCGCTGCTGGGTGTTTTAAAAACCTCTCCTTGCCATCCTGCTGTCACCCTGAGCGGCCAAGACACCAGCTAGGACACCTTCCCAGACACTTTCAGCTGAGAGACACCATCCAGGCAAATAAACACCCACACGAAATTGCGTGCTGCAGAAAAGTGTCACTTAGACGATGCTGTGACTACAGGGGCAGGCACTTGGGACAGCTTCCCAGGCTCCCACTTGCCCTCCAGGGCACACACAGACCCCGGGCTGCCACCCAGGCCATGTGTTTGGGCTTTGATGCCTTCGGTACGATGATGCCACAGGCTGCAGGTTGAGGGGAGAAGCAGCAGAACTGGGCAGGCTGTCACCCACAGGCGGGGGCTGTCATCTCCCACCTTCAAAGGGTGACGAGGGCGCTGCCTTCCCACCCTGCTTTCATCTCCCTCGTTATCCTCCCTGCACACATCCAAGCAGGGAGCAGGCGCGTGGTGCCTGAGATTTAATTGCATCCCTACATGGCGCTCTCCTGTCATCCCTTCCCTCCTGCCTCTCCGTTGGGGAGGGGGATGGCGGGTTGTTTTGTGAGGATTTTGCCCCCATTCCTACTTTTTAATGATCTGATTCCCTTTTATATCAAGCCAAGTGTTTCTCCAGGAGCATCTCAGACTAGGATGGCCATGGCGAGCCCAGCAGGCAGCCGGCAGCACTGAGGGGTGCTCTGCCATGCCGCCCTCTCCCAGGCACCCACAAATTAATCCAGAGAGGTTTCCATACTGGAAGCAATGCCAGGAGGGGTGGGAGGGTACCCACCCCACACATCCCACCTTCCTGACCATGCCAAGAAAGGAGATCCGGCCCTGCAATGCCCCGTCAGCCACCAAATCACAGCCTCCAGTCCTTGGTGTAGGGAGAGAAGCGTGACCCAGACAGAGAAACAGGGAAATCCAACCATTCCAGCACTGGAGCATCCTCCTGCTCCCAGGGAGGAAGCTCAGCACAGGATCCCAAGCCATGCCAGAAACCGCAGCACATGGGAATGGGACACCCCGGCAGAGCCTTGTCTCCAGATCCTTGTCCCAAAACCTCATTTTGGCGCAAACTTCACCGTTTTGTAGCCAAACACACAAATTTTGGTTCACCCAGAGTTGCTCCTGCCTCGGGGCCATTCAAATTACAAAGAGCACCTGCCCTGTTGTGTTCCCTTCTTTCAGAAACGTATAGGCAGAAACTCATGAGATAAACTCACGAGATAAACTCATGAGATAAACATGAGCTTCCCAGCATCCGGGCTGGCATCCTGCGGGCACGGGCTCCGTCTCTCCCGCTGCACGGAGGAATGCAGCCCCAGCTCCACGTGACGCAGCCGCTTAATTAAAGCAGCCCTCCACCTCGGGAGGAATGGGCTTAGATCCGCCTTGGGACACGTGTAAATTAAAGCCAGAGCTGGCCTGCCATGGTTTATTCATGGAGGGAAAGCAAAATTCAGTGTGGTTTTACCTTTCTCATGGTGGTTTTTTTTTTTCTGCTTTTCTTCTCATGGATGAGAAATGAATCGGAGCAGGGTGGGATTTCAAAGGTGCTTACAGGGTAGGGAGCTGTGCAAGGCATATTAGAGGCAACGGGATTGGGTGCATCCCTGTTCACCTCTCCCAAAAATCCCACCTCTCATCAACCAGGGATTTGCTGCCTGGGGTGGAGTGAGGTGCTCACAGACTGAAGTGCTCACATAACAAGCCCCACCTGTTTCAATGGAAGCAAAATGCAGCAAATCATCACCCAGAAGCAATTTTTTTGCCTCCATGAAGGCTAGCTTGGAAAAAGCAAGGGTCTCTGGATGCAAAGGAGCTTCCACACCAACTGTTTAGGTGACATCATGGCCCTAAACAAGGAGTTTAAGCCTCGAGCAGGGCATGGAAGCAGCTGGTTCAGGCTCCCACGTGCCTGACTGCTCACCGTCTGCAGCTTCCCAACAGGTCCATGCTCACCCATTTAATCATCACTCTGGGCTTCCCCCTCTCTGTTTTTCATGGTTGGGGGGATTTTGAAGGCCTGAAGAGAAAATCTGTCCCAGATGGATGCAGAGAAGAGCAGGCACGCCCCGGGCAGACGGTGCCATGGGGCTGCCAGGTTGGCACAGAGCAGGGAATTCACTTTGCTCTCCAAAACAGCCAACGGGGGGGGAAAAAACCCAACACTTGTCATGGTCACTTTTGCACATCACTGTCCTCCCACTCAGGTTTTGCTCTGTTTTAGTTTCCACTTGGCTCCAGGCTCACTGCTCAGTCCCACGCCGCAGCTACCTCACCACAGCTCCCCTTCCTTGCCACAAACCAGCCACTTCCAGTGATCAAACTGAATAATTCAATCAAACTCCACACAATTCATACACATACACAGGTTCACAGCAGAGCGAGCAGCAGACGCGTGGCCACAGCAGTACCAGGCACAGGCTGCTCCTCACCATGCTATTGCTGCCCCAGCTCATTATTCTGAGTCAACAAATGAAAGGGCGATGTTCTCATCAATGATTTGAGGCCATTTAACCGCCTTATATTCTTATTTAAAAACAGATTTAGCAGCTGCAGCCCGGCACAGGCTCTTCCCTCTGCCGGGGTTGCCACCCCTGCAAGCAGGAGCTTCCAGTGCCTAAAGGGGCTCCAAGAGCCTGCAGCAACAGGACAAGGGGGAATGGCTTTACATGGACAGAGGGCAGGGTTAGGTTGGATATTGGGAAGGAATCCTTGGGTGGTGAGGCCCTGGCAGAAGTTTCCCAGAGAAGCTGTGGCTGCCCCATCCCTGGAAGTGTTCCAAAGCCAGTGCCTCAGCACCATCTGTCACCCACCACAAACCTCACCATGGCTTTGGAGCAAACAGCTGGGGGATTGAGATTCAGGCCAGGGCTTACATCCCAAAAACACAACCCCCAGAGATGCTCTGCTCTCACTCCAGGTATCAGGCTCCATGGAGAAATATTCTTCTCCCTCATGAACTGCAGCAATGTGAGATTCCAGAGTTGATGGACATGGAGTGGAAGAGCCGATACTTCCATGTCCCACCCAACCCTGCACATCGTGTTCACCCCTCAATGCCTGTGGGAGCTATCGAGCCACCTCATCAACAGGGAAACGAACCGGCACGAAAACTCATGGAGGATCTCCGGGAGAAGCTCTTCCCCCAGCTACTGAGCTGCTGGCAGGGGCTGTGATTAGAAGGCCCCTGGAAAAGATGCATCTTTCCTTTGCAAGCAGGGATTTTGAGAACCACCAATGTCACTCTGTAATTCCAGCCCCTCGTCTGGCTGGGAAATTGGGGTGGTATCACCACTGGGCTCCCCAAAGCACAGTCCCCTCCTGGCTGGGAAGCAAACATCTCCTGTCCCTAACAGGAATTAATTAAGCACCTCTTCCCTCCTTCTCCAGCTCATGCCATGCAGTGTCCCCTCGATCCAGAGAACATCAAGTGCTCATTAATTACGTCTGAAGTGGCTCCTCATTAGTGCTGACACCGTGAAGGAAGAGCCAACCCAGGATGGGGCTGGGGAGAGTTTCAGCCACAGGGCCAGGGACATGGGGACACAGCTCCCCTGTGTCCCTGCCACAGCACGGCAGGACATCGTGCCTCACGTCCCACTGCCCCACCATGGAGCAGGACACTGCCACCCTGGTGGGGATGAGCCCTGGGGGGCTGTGGTTTGGCCGACTGCTTAAGGACTATGCCCAGGAATGGATTTGCCACGGGAGGACGTCCCATCCAAGGCACATTCCTCATCCATCCCAAGAGTGCCATGCATGGAATTAATTAGAAAAGCAATTAAGAGAGTTTCCCTATGAATATTTATAGCAGAACAAGCCATAATTACTATTCCTGGGAGAAAAGGCACCTTGCTATCCAGCTGCAGAGAGGAGAGAGGACACATGGCACCGACCAGGGCAGGTGGTTGGACAGGATGGCCTTTGAAAATCCCTTCCAGCCAAACTATTCTATGCTTCCGTGACTCCCTCACTGGCTCACCCCTATGCCACAGTGGGGAGGGCAGGCAACATGCTCTGGAGCTCCTGGACAGGAGAGGACCAGGATCCTGCAAGTGGTGTGAACACTCTGGCACTGTTGGTGCCACCACTGGGGACAGGAGAGACCCCCAGAGCTGCAGGGTGGGAGAAGGCCCACTGACCCCACCTCTGAGCCCAGACAGCTGCTCCCTGCTGGAATCTCCACCTGTGTCTATGCTGGTGATAGCAACAGGCAGGCACAAAGGAGTGGTCTCCTCCATCCTCAACATCTGCTACACATAAGTCAAAGCCACCCAAGATTGCAGGGATTTCCTGTACGCAGGCAGCTCTGGAAGCTTTTCTTAGCTGTGAAACATAATTTGCACCTTGGGCTCTCTAAGAATAAGTTGTCTTCCATAATAACACATGATTAAGAGCTCAGGAGCAGATCCGATGTGGAGCAGGAGATCTGTGATAACCCCAGGTCTCCCCTACCACTCTCCTCCAGCACTGCCACCCTGGCTTGCCTGGTGTGCTGAAACAGATGCCTGCGGCAGAACCAGGAGATTTGAGTTTAGCCAGAGAGTGATGGTCCCTGGAAGCACCCAGATGGACAGAGAATCTTTCTGCCATGCCCAGAACTATTTCAAATTTCCTGTTTTGCAACAGAGCAAAACCCACAATAATCCCTGCTTGCGAGGAGGTGGCCAGGCTCTCTCTGCACCACAGTGCATCAACCCATCCCAAAGCTATGTCCAGGGCAGGTCTGTTGAGCCTGGATGCAATAGGTACTGAAAGAAAGTAAAAAATTTTAAAAAAAAGTCAATATCGTATCTTTCCTCATGGGCAATTTCCTCTCCAGGCTGCAGACCTGGCAAAGCTGCTTGAGCCAGGATGGAAATTCAATTCATAATTCCCTCTGTATATCCTTTTCCAGAACATCCCTGGTTTTACAGATGAGTTTTAGGAAGCAAAGTCCAGGGAGCAGAGCTGAGGCTGGAGCTCTCCACCTCCAGCTTGGCACACAGTCCTGTGCCCCAGGCTCCACAACCCTTCCCCAGAACAGAAAGGAGAGGCAGAGCTCTGCCTGCACCCACCAGAGCCCCATCCCAGAGAGGCTCCAGGGAGGGAAGGGGTGAGAACAAGACAAGGGCAGCGTTATCCCAGGAAGAGCTCCCTGCTCACAGGGGTGCTGCCTCTGGGAGTCCAGCGACGGCTGTGCGGGATGCAGCCACACTGAGAGCACCCAGGTGACCAGCTCCTACCCCAGCCCATAGCTCTGCTGCCTAAAATCCATTTCATACAATAAATGTGACTCAAGCAGCTGAGTCCTGGGCTGAACACAAAAACTAACTGCTGCACTCCCTCCACGCCATTAATGGCATTTTCTTGGCTGCTCTGGACCCCAGAGTGGGGCAACAGCAATTCCCCCTTGGGATGAGTGAAGAACTTAATTTGGGGTGCCCAGAACTCCAGTTTGATGCCCCCACAGCCAAGGCAAGGATGGTTCTTTGGCCGTGAGTGCTGCACTGGCTGCAGACGGATGGCTTTTCCCATGGCTCCTCCAAAGGCCTGCTGGAGAGCGCGAGTGACGCTCTGATTTAATCACCCCGCTCCTCTCTCCACGGATCCTCTGCGAGCCGAGGCACCAGGCGTGACAAATGACCACTTGTAACACACTCAGAGCTGACACCCACGGCACCGCTCCATTTGTCACCGGCCGGGCGCACGGCAGGGCAGGGAGAGGGGAGAAAATTAAAACCTCAGTATCTGCACTGATTACTTTTCCCTCATCCTAGCAGGCTCCACGCTTCCTCAGCGGTGTCCCAGCTGGCACATCCAACCCACACAAACCTCCTCGGACAGGAGCTCATTCCACCTGGTCCATGGCTTTTTCACCGCCCTGGGTCTCTCAATTACTAAAACATCATCAACAAAGGCCTGTTTCCCCCAGCAGGTGTTGCAGGAGACCTGCAAAGCCCAACTGCAGCCCAACTCAGCTTCCAAAGGGATGCCTCGCACGGGGGAGTGGTGATGAGTTATCTCATGGCTTGGGGGGTAGAAATCCATTTTGTTATTATTGTAGAATCACAGAACCATTAGATTGGAAAAACCTCCAAGGTCATTGACTCCAAACATTAACCCAGCACTGCCAAGGCCACCACTGACCCCAAGTGCCACATCTATACAGTTTTCAAACGCTTCAGGGATGGTGATTCCATCACTTCCCTAGGCAGCCTGTTCCAGGTTTGGCAGCCTTTTTGGTGAACAAATTTTCCCTAATTTTCCAATCTAAACCCCTTGAGGCCATTTCTTCTCATCCTCTCCCTTGCTCCCTGGGAGCAGAGCCTGACCCCCCTGGCTGCACCCTCCTAACAGGAGCTGTGCAGAGCCAGAAGGCTCCCCCTGAGCCTCCTTTTCTCCAGCCTGAGTCCCCCCAGCTCCTTCAGCCACCCCTGGTGCTCCAGCCCCTTACCAAGCCAGGGTAAAAAAGACTCCTTTTTTACGTTTTAAATGATTATTGCTCTCCTACCTGGAGACACACTGGCTCCTGGAGCTTGCCATGGGCTGTAGGGTGCAGCACAGCCCCAAACATGGCTGAGATTCCCACCCCTTGGCAAGCAAACCGCAGCAAGAGGAGCCGTTCCCAAAGGAGCTCTCTCGTGACTGTAAAAAAAAAAAAAAAAAAAAAAACCCAAAAAAAAAAAAACANAAAAAAAAAAAACCCAAAAAAAATAAAACCAAAAACTCAACAAAACACAAAAAGGAAAAAGTTATAGAAAGGCTTTCCAAGCCCCTGGCTGAGTCACTGGGTTTGCCAGGTGCTAGCTGTTTGCAAACACGGGTGAAACAATGCGGGTGCCGGACATGGGCCGGATCCAGCGCTTCCTTGTGGCTCTCCCATTGTCCGGGAGAACAATCCCTGCTCCAGTCAGACAGCAAAGGCCTTCGCTGTGCTGGCAGCAGGGTGAGAGCCAGGTCTCCTGGGCTGGGTGAGTGGATAAGGTTGGGAAAGATGGGTGGGTTTCACAGCCCGCTGCCACAGGGATGCTCATGGATACACGCACATCGAGCTCTGCGCCCCAAAAGCCCCCCAAAATTAATTTCCCCAGGCTCTTCGGCTACCACAGGAAGTTCCCTAATTAGGTCATTAATAGAACAAGGGTTTGGAAACAGTTTTACGCCTCCATTTGCAAACAGTCACAAGGAAAGACCTTTGGGTGGGTGGCAGAATCAAAGGAGGATTTTTCTTCCTGTTTCAAGGCTGGAATCAATGTTATTAACACTCAGAAGTTCTCATGGTAGGGAGGGGAAGTACAGAAACAGCCCATGGAACAATTTAAGGAGGAAAAACATTGATAAGCAGGAAAATAAAGCCATACATGGAAGCTTGTGGGCCATTCCCTAATCCCTCCGAGGTCACTGCTGCAACAGTCCAGCTCGGGAATACCAACCCTGCAATGCTCACCTGGCCTCCACTCACACCCTGCCAGGGGTATTTTCTGCATTCCTCCCTTTTTTCTCCTTTGGACGGGTCTGGGTCACAGGGATGATTTGGGGACAGGGACAGGTGGCTGTGGTGCCCAAGGCTCCTCCTGGCAGCAGCCGGGACTCATGGACCTTCCCCATCCCTGCGCCAGGGGATGGAAAAGGGCCTGAATCCACCAGAGGCACATTTGGGCTGATAATGTCTAATTAAGACTTTCATTAAGACCCATCATACTCATTAGAAAAAAACTTAACAAGGTTTTCCTGGACATCTTCCTTGCAAAATTATTACAGAGGTTAATGGATGCCATCACTAAGGAATCATTTAGGAAAAGTCACACTTCATTTTCTTTTCTCCCCCCTTTTTTTTTTTTTTTGTGATTCCAGTGTTTCTCCTCCACAGCGTGGCCGTGGTAAAACTGGGCTGCCTGTTCCACCCAGTGGTGGAAGCTGGGAGATCGCTGCCAGGCAAAGGCAAAGCCCCTCCAACAAAGGGGAGCATCCTTCCCTCCCTCCTGCTGGCACCACTGCCAGGATTTGGCAGGAGCCGGGAGAGCTTCCACTTCCCAGCACAGCCCGAGCAGGGAGAGCGGCTTGGGCTGATGCAGGATGGGAGAGGGGCAGGAAACTTGATATCGTGCCAGAAAACTAAAACAAAAGGGTGGGGGGGGGAGGGAGAAAAAGGTCCATTTTGAGCAGTTGGAGGGTTGTGGCTCAGCTAACCCTGGAATAAAACAGTCCCTGGACATCTCCACGGCTGTTCAGAGTGAAAGGTGCCCCAGCTGCTCTGATTTGGGTCTAAAAGCAGCTTTTGGGATGGTTAGTGGGGTAGTGTCTCACAGGCGCCCAAGCCCCAGGGAGCAGAGGCACAGCAATGCATGGGGAGGAGGAGATCCACACAGCCCCAGCACCCTGACACACTGCCCAGACACCCCCTGCGGGATGCTGGGCGGTAGGAAAGCCTGAAATCCCAATTCCAACACGAAGGGAAACATTTTTCCCTGGAAAACCACCTAAAGAATCATGAGCATGAGCCAGAGATGCTCTCTCGTACCCAGCTGCTGGACAGAGACCCCGGTGTGCATCAATCGGGAAAACTTCACAGTTCCCTTGCATTAAAGTGATAGCAAATTGTTCTACTACTAATTGCAAAATGTTTGCAATCATTTAAAAAAATCACTTTCTAAACCACATTGTTTCCAATCTTCTCTGATGGATAAGTAGAGGAAATCAATAATTATCACCAGGGCTGCTCAGCAGGAGGGAAGGATAACAGGGGAACCAGCATGGAGCTGCTCACTCCTTGATATTCAAGGTTGGACGTGCCCCTCCCACTGCTCCTTTCCCAAATCCATTTCGCCACACAAAAGGCAGAAGGGAAGGACAAACACAGAAAGGAGACAGAGAAATCAAAGGGATGAAGGAGATCAGGATAAACTCACACAGAGCTCTGGCAAAGGCTGGGCAGAGCCCGGCACATCAGCCAGCGGGTGAGGAAGGACGGGGAGACCCGGCTGGAGACGGGATAGGGGACCGGCTGCTGTGTGGAAAGCCAGGGATGCCTGGAAGCAAGGCTGCTTGATGAGCAGTCTTTGCAGTGCAGGCATCACAGCCCAGCTTTGCCCTTGTTCTGTGGAGTTTAGTTTGATTTTTTCCCCCTGCTAGCTCAGATTTCCAGCTGCTGTAGCAGACAGGCTGGCAGTGGCAGATCGGAGGCTCCCGAACGCTCCAGCACAGGAATTTGCCAGGAGGTGAAAACTGAAAGTGAGAGAAGGCCGGGAAGCAGCAGGACTGCTCTCTCTCACCCCTTCTTCCTAGGTTTATAAATACAACATAGAAATTCAGCACAAAGCTGGCTCAGTCCTAGACTTTTTCCTTCTCCATGTACCCGAGTTGGTGCCCGGCACGGGGAAGGTCAGAGAGAAAGCCAGCGTGATTCCAACAGACAGAAATACCGTGCCCAGTGCTCAAAGTCAGAAGGGATGAAAGCCAAGACACAACTGCCAACATTCTAGTGAGGCGTGCCTTTGCCATCATCAGGTTTCAAGCACCAGGAGAGAAAGGGTTTAACAATCTTTCTTGAGGAGAGCAAGTGAAATCCACCAGCAAGGCTTCCCCGCCTCCCAGTGATCCCCGCTGCTGCCTTCCCTCCCACCTCCTCCCTGGCACGATGATGCATTGGCCCTTGACCACGCAAGGAAGCCATAAAGCAGGGCTGAGGGACGGGGCACAGCAAGACGAATGGATTTAATATCAGCCCGAGCAGAGCGTGGGCTCTCTCTCGCACCAAATGAATTATTCATTTGGGATTCAGGCAGAGCCTCCATTTCGCACTGACCCACCGCCCCCACGGGCACGGGGTGCCCAAGAGGATGGGCTGGGCAGCCCACTGGGCTTTGGGGTGCAGCTGAGAGCTGAGCCTGGGAGTCTGTGCCAAACCAGCCTGCGATGGGAACAAATAACGGGGTTGATCCATGAGTACAGTTCCCGTCTCTCCCACACCCATTCTGGTGGGGTGGTGGTAGCAGCCCCCCATCCCCGTGACCCCAAAACACAAGGATAATCTCCCCGGGGCTCCAAGTACCCCCAATGCAGATGATGCTGTGCCTGTGCCCCCCCCATGAGCCATAAGTGCTGCTAAAAGCTGGGATTAATGAATCCCTGAATGCCCCGAGCTCCCCTGTCAGCACGAACCTGTTCAGGTCTAATGGCCCCATGACAGGCACAGCCTCCCTCCCAGGGGAGCGAGGGATGAGAGGGAGCTGGGGGAGCTAAACAATCCAACCCTATTTTTTTCCCCACCACGCAGGAATTAAGCCCATTTTCTCAGCCTACAAATACTGAAGGATTTTCTTTTTTTGGTTTTTTTCCTTGGCGACAATTCCCACAGGCTTGTTAAGTGGCTCATCTCAGGCTGATGAGGGCTTGGAGCAGATGTCGGGAGCGTGTGCTTCCCAGGAGCCAGGGTGCAATCCTGGCAGCTTCCCTGCCAGGCAAACCGGGCAGGGGAATGCCACCCCTTCAGAGAAAACAAAGTCAAATAGAAAAATGAGGAATTTTTATTTCTAAACTTTTGCAATGTGCCACTTCCTGCCCACCAACCTTTGTGAAGGGCAGCAGTGGGCTTAGGTCTTCCCTTGCCGGCTCTGAGGTCTGTGGGGATACAAGGAGGAGCTGGATGGCCAATGAACTTCCATTGAGCCAGAGTCCAACCCAAGGTCAGATTTTTCCTCAAACACAGTCAATTTTTCAAAATTCCTAATGTTAACCCTGGATCAAGCTTTTAGGAGGCGTTTTAGTGAATTTTCAGGGGATAGGGGATATACTGGATTTGGGTTCCTCAGCAGCATTGAGCAGGGCCTTCAGACAAACAGATCTCATGCAATCCCAGCCTTTTCTCTGTCCTCCTGACTTGGGAACTGGAAAATACTCGCATAGGACTAGGATGGGGAGCCATCAGAGCTCTGCTCAACAGACAGCATCTTACCAGCACCCATGGAACCATCAAACAGCACTTTCCTGTCATCACAGACGTGCCTGGTACCATTGAACGCCCGCTTGCCCTGCACCCACAGCGTACGCCGGTGCCTTTCAGGATCCTACAAGCTGCCAGTCAATCTATAAAGGATATTTCTACTCCCTTGGAGCTGCCAGAATCCCTAATCTTCGCCTCGAGGAATGTGAATACAAAGCACCCTCCCCATGCAAAGACAAAATGTTCACCAGGAGCTCAGCAGTTTCTCCTCGGGGATCAGCGCTGAGGAGGAGTGGGAGCACAGCTGGAGACAGGTATTAGGGCACAGAAAACCCAACAAATCCCCTATTTCCTGGGGTCTGCTTGATGTAGCTTTGATGGCACAAACCCTTCACAACCCTTGTGGAGTTTGCACAAGGAAAGAAAATAAGAAAAGCCATGCAGATGGGTCCAACACCCACCCTCAGCAGGTTTGCTCCCATGCCTCTCATGTCCTGCTGTTCTCAATCCTCTGCTCTTCCCCAAGCATGGAGAAGGTGCATAGTGCTCCTCGTAAGGGTCAGCACTCAAGACCCCACCTTCCTCCAGCTAGCAGAAAGGTCAACACCACCAAAACCCACAGTTCTACATTATCAATGTTTTCCTCCATTTCTGGCGAAGTGACATTACTTCCCAATTGCAGTGTTTAGCTAAAATTAGTATTTGTTTTCCCATGATGAGAAATGTCATTTTGCCATATAACCATGTGCGCTTTCTGTCTGTTGGTTCAACAGCAGAGGAACGTCTCGCCAGAAATGCTTGGTTTGCAGAGAGCCCTCCCTCCGACAGCGCTTCAGCTCCTCACAGGAATCTCCTGGTGGGAACAAAACCACCTCAGGGTCAACCACAAAGCTCATAGGAATCCCCCAGTGATGCTGTTTGAGCGAGGATTCTGATGGTTTCCTGCTATTGGAGCCCTGGCACGGGAAGGTGTGGCCATCCCCACCTTGGCCAGGTGGGAATGAGGCTTTGCACAGTGAAAAGCTACACAAGTTCCCAGGTTTAAGGCAAACCATCAAACAAGCTTCTCCACAGCCTGAATCCCAGCTTTGCCATTTTCCTATATCCAGAGTTACAGGCAGAGAAGAAATACCTTGGGGGGCTCCCCAAGGAGCGTCACAGCCAAGCCTGGTGGTACACACATTCCACCACCTGCACAAAAAGAAATCCAAGTCGGACCTTTCCCCATCACAACCCCCAAAACCAGTCCTAAAGCACTTCGACTTTCTCCTTCTTCTCAACCCTTCCTTGTCCTGGTGATGCTGACCTTCTACAAGCTATTTGGAACTGATGAAACAGAGTGAGCAAAAAGCCCTCTCCTCTCCCCTCATTTCAAGCAGTGTGCAAAACTTCTCTTCATTTGGGAGAAGAGAAGGAAAGGGCAGCCAATAGGAAAAAAAAAAAATAGCCCTCCAATGATATTTGGGAAATATTCATGACAAGGGCAAAAGGAGATGAAAGGAGTGAGCACTGCTTCCATATTTATAACCTCACACTGCATGACTCCAGCAGGCAGCAGCACGCCAGCGGCATGGCCAGGGGAACCCAAAAACCAGCACAACAATTCCAATTAACACCGAGAAACAGAGCAGCCCCACTGCAGCCAGGCCCTACGGCAGCTGCCCAGCTCTGCCAGGGAAATAACAAGGCAGATGAAAGAGCCCGGCTGGTGAGCACGGAACTTTGAAGGCACCACATCACAGAGGTGGCTTCCAGCAGCGTGACAGCGGCACTGGCACTGCCATCCACACCCTCGCCACGCTGCTCACCAAGTCTGGCCACTGCCCACAGCACACAGAGAAGCCACAGGCTGACCACTGCTCCCAAATTCCCGCCTGCTCCTTGGGGCAAAACCACATCAGGGGAGGTACTGCCCACTGCCCAAAGTAGTTTGTTTGGGGACAAACATTTTGTCCTAAAACCAACACAAAGGGCTTGATGCCCAAATCCAGCCTTACCTTTGCAAGCCACGTTGTTCTCGGGCTCATAGCCAGCCTTGCAGGTGCAGCGGCCGATGGGCACCATCCACTCGCCATCACCATTGCAGTACAGTTTGATGGGCACGTCCACCTCCTCGGCGTTGGGGATGCAGGTGCCGCGTGCCGTCACCAGAGACGTGCTCTCTGCGCCCGTCATCGTCTCCGGGAAGATGGCGAAGTTCTGCACCACGCTGGGGCACTTCTTGAAGAAGACCCTGACAGACAGCAGAGACATGCAAGCCCCATAGTCCTGGAAAGCCAGGTAAAAGCCATTGCGGGTCAGGGGCCCGAAACTTCTCACTTCTGTGTTCACCTTCATCAGCCGGCCCCCAAAGTCCACCTGGGAGAAGCTCTCGTCAGCAGCGATGGTGTCCACTTTGAGGTAGGGTGCCTCCGTCCAGAAGGCGGACTTCTTGGTGGCAATGACAGAGTCTGTCTCGTAGTAGTAGAGGTTGAAGGTCTCCTTGCAGGAGCCGGGGACGTTGGGGAGGCTGCTGCAGTCCCGCACGGTGAAGCGCATCTCGGTGTAGATGCGGTGAGCCCCGCGCCGGTTGATGAAGGTGGTGAGGAGCCAGTTGTTCTGGTTGGGCTCGAAGACGTTGCACACCTGGTACGTACGGATGGTGTTGAGGTTCTCGTCGTAGCCACTGACTTCTTCCCACTGCAGAAAGGAGCAGGGAGAAGAGGTGAGAGGGAGGAAGAGGGACCAGAGATGGTCGCTCGCCCTGCACAGGGCAGGGCCAGGAGGACAATTCCAAAGCTCCAAACGGGACAAGGAATGTGGTTATGGACACACAATGTGATGCACATGCAGGAACACCACTTAGGCCAGTACCAGAAGAAATCCCCACCCTCTTATCCACCCATGCCTCTCCCCATTGCTCCCAACTGATGTTAAAACATCTTTTCCACGTGGGCAACTGCCTTAGCTGCCTTGAGAGGATGTAAAAACGGGAAGAAAGATGGCCCAGGCAGCTGGAGGCAGGAGGCAAGGCAGCACATGAGACTACAGCTTCATTAAAGCCCGAGCCAGCACGTGGGCTGGAGAGTGGGCCTGACCCTGAGCTCCCCTCACAACGGGATCATTTCCCCCGGCAAAGAAAACCAACTAAATAAAACATTACTGCTGTGGAGAGAGGGAATATAGATTCGCAATTCGATTTATAGAAGGGCATTAATATAATCCAGGCTACAATTTCAATTAAGGGACAGCGGCAAACTGTGAATGGTCTATGATGGCATTAGAGTCCTGCAGACAGATTTACAACCTCATAATCCATTCATTTTAACTAATCCATGTTTACAGTCTCCTCATAACAGCATTATTCATATGGCAATCTTTAAGCAGCTCCCTCAGTATCAGGGATAATTTCCAGGAGCGATGCTGCAGCAGCGCTCATGCCTGTGTTTACATGGGGCACAACAGGTGCTGCTGTCACATTGCCCTGCCCTGCCACACTGAGTCCTGACGAGCTGATGCACCACAACCAACCCTGAAACCTCATAGATTTTTTCCCTCTTCCCTTTTCCATTGAACAACCACATTTCCCAACTTGTTCCCAACCTTCCCTCCTGTATGCAAACCACAGGCTTCGTGTAACAAAAGACAGGTTTTTGTTTTGTCTTCAAAGCAGGGTCCTCCTCACGCTGCCAACAAGCGCAGCAGAACATTCACTCCTAGGCCCACCTACTCATGCTGAAACCGAGATCAGAGCTCAAGGTTGCACATTGTTGTTAAGCCATGGTTACCACACCAGCAATAAAGCCTCCCTCATCCAGCCCAGTGCTCTTCCTTCTCATCCCAAGCTGTGCAAGCACTGCAAAACCCCCTCTCCCCTGTGCACAAGGCGGGGGGATTCAGTGCTCCTTCATTACCAGACACCTTTTCAGAGCAGAAGCTGCACAATCCTCCCCAGCCATTGTTTGCTGTTCCCACCTGGGCTTTGCATTACAGCCCTGTCTCCAATTAAGGCCACACAACGAGCTCTCCTCCAGCATTAGCACCAGTCCCATGGCTCTGCTGTCTTCACTGCGGGAATCCTCCCCTTCATCTTCAAAAACCTCAGAGCCTCAAAACTCAAAGCCAAAACCTGCCAGCAGACTCTGCTGCACTTCAAGGTTTCCTGCATTTAGGAACAACATGAAATGCCCCTTGGAAAACCCTCCCCAGGGTCCAGGGCCAGATCCTGCCACTGCACTGTGCACCCCTTTGGTTGAGCACTCCTGTTACCAGGCACTGGGAGCAGCAGGTGCCCACGGCTGGAAGGACCCACAGTACCAGCAGCTGCTGCCACCAGTGCTCCAACAGTGACAAATGCATCATTTTGATGAGATGCTACTAAATAATTCACAGGGAGCTGGGGATTAAGTCAATGTTGTTCTCTGTCTCCACTAAGATTTAAAGCACGTCCGTCGGGAAGAGCAGGAGGAGAGCCCACATCCTGCCACAGCCTGTCTTGGGGGACCACAGCCCTGTGGCCTGGCTGGCATCGGGCCCCAGCACGAGCATCGACTGCCCCGAGCCCTGGGGCAGGTCTGTGAGCCGGGGTGAACAGCCCTTGGGGGAGGTCCGCACACTATGGGGAGATAGCCCACCCAAAAGGCCCCAGAGGCTGCACAGAGCCCTTGCCAATGGCAACTACCAGGGTCAGGACAGCTGGCTTATCAAACCCCTGTACCTCTAGCCCTGAGAGAGATGAGAGGAGCCTGGGAGAAGGAGCTGACACCCAGCAGCAGCGAGGAGCCTCTCTTCCTGTCAGGAATGGTGTGACCAGCAGGACCAGGGCAGTGACCATCCCCTGTGCTGGGCACTGCTGGGGCACCTCCAGTCCTGGGGTCAGTTCTGGGCCCCTCATGACAAGAGAGACATTGAGGGGCTGGAGCATGTCCAGGGAAGGGAACAGAGCTGGGAAGGGGCTGGAGCACCAGGAGCGGCTGAGGGAGCTGGGAAAGGGCTCAGCCTGGAGAAAAGGAGGCTCAGGGGGAACCTTGTGGCTCTGCACAGCTCCTGACAGGAGGGGGCAGCCAGGGGGGTTGGGCTCTGCTCCCAGGGAACAGGGACAGGAGGAGAGGACACAGCCCCAAGTTGTGCCAGGGGAGGTTTAGATTGGATATTAGTGAAAATTTGTTCCCAGAAAGGTCTGTCCAGCTCTGTCACAGCTGGCCAGGGCAGTGGTGGAGTCCCCATTCCTGGAGGGATTTAACAGCCCTGTGGATGTCGCCCTTGGGGACATGGGTCAGTGGTGGCCTTGGCAGTACCAGGTTAATGGTTGGACTCAAAGGTCTGAGAGGATTTTTCCAACCTACAGGATTCTGTGATTCTGTGATTTGAGATAAAAGACTTGGTATTTTAAACACTTTGTGGATTTAATACACACTCCTGTAAAGCTGAGGACTCACCAGGAACTCTCAGAGGAGTGAGAATTGGATGGCTGCAGGGATGCACAGAGAGACTGAAGGATGCACAGAGTGGGATGCAGGGATGGGGCTGGGGAGGGGCTTCACTCTGCTGCTCTGCAGAGGGTGAGACCACCATGCCTTACAACACAAGCTCCCTGCCTGCCTTGCACAGGCTTTCAGTGACAGCAGCTGCAGGCAGCTATTTATATCCTGTCTCCATCACCTGCACATGCCCCTCCTGCATTTTTCCAGCAATTTATCTGGGCCCGGAATTTTTCCAAAGCAATTCAGTAGCAAAATGTCCCAATTCAAAGGGCTCTGACATGTCTGGAGTGGATTTCACGCCTGCTGCAGGTGTGGCCCTGCTTTGGTGACGGTGTGCTAAATAATTTCTTTTGAAGACTTGGCCAAGCCAGTGACACAAAGACACAGCCTGGCATCCTTTCCCCTCTGGTGCCACATCCTGGAGTCCCTAGGGACAGGCCCTGCTGCTGCACTCAACTTGTCTATCCCACCGTGCTGCCCATCCATCAGCTCACATCCCCTTCCATCCACAGCTCCATCTCTCACTTTTTCTGCCAGGAGAATGTGAGTCAGGTTATTTTATGCTTCCATTCCTCAAAGGCTCATATTATATAAAAAAGATGTTTTAAGTGCCTCAGGGTGTTTGGTTCCTCCTTACTTCATAAAAGTGACATTAATAGCCAAGGAAGAGCACTGCCGAGTGCAATTATGGATGATGTTCCAGGTATGAAAGCTGTTTGGAGCCTGCTAATGTTTCTTAATTACAAGCCTTTTGGCACTGGGAGAGGAAGGCACGAGCAGGGGGATGGAGAGCAGTGATGGGGCTAAACCCTTCATCAGGAAGGGGAAAAGAGAGGATGGAGATGGACACAAGCTCCATCATCACCAAGGCCTCAGGATTGGCTCCGGGAAGGGATGCTCAGCCTGGACCAGGTGGACAGCGATGCCCTGGCTCTCCACACCAGACCTATGGGGCACCACTGCTCCCACTGTGACTCCCTCGGCTTCCCACCAGCATTTCCCCCCCATAAATAGTGGGGTTAAAAGCATGAACCCCCTCCAGATCATGTAAGGGTCAGCTGGACAAGTGGAACTTACCCCTGAAGGTGGGTTGGCGGTCCAGCCCAGCTCGGCTGTCGCCGTCCGTGTATCCATCAAAGTTTCTGAGGAAACAGAAGAAAAGGAAAGTAAACTAGTTATTCCCCAAGTTTTCCATTACATTATGAGCACAGAGATGTGGAAAACACTCAGTTACTTTCTTGGAGCACGCACCTTGGAGAGCTCAGGAATCAACAGCAGCTGCCCTAACACCCCTAATGGAATCAGGGCAGCTTTGCTCCGGAGCAAACAGTGCAGGACAAGAGTCTGCAAGGAATCACGGCCCAAATCCAGCCCACTCTGACCCTTGCATGCCCAGGAAAGGAAAATACAATCACCAACATAAAAAAAAAAAAAAAAAGAAAAATTAAAGAATGCTGCATTTCAGAGTCACATCATTCCCTACTTTCAGACTTAAAAAAAAATCCAAAACACAACAAGAATAATAGTGAGAGCAACACCATAAAGAAACAGATGGGGAAAACCCTCCAGGTTTTATTTATTTGTTTGCAGCAAGCAGACATGCAGATTAATTGCCTCAATTCCTGTGTCCCAACCAAACAGGAGGAGGAGATGTGCCGCTGGCAGAGCTGAGCATCCCCCATCCCTTCCCTTTCCTGCATGGTCCCAGGTACTCACAGCAGCACCAGGAAAAGGGGTGCGACCAGAGAAATAAAGGTCAGGAAATAAAAATCAGCGCAGGAATCTGCGCTGCCGCAGGGCTGCTGCTTTTAATCTCTCCACGCCTGCTCCAGCAATCACAAGCGGGAAACAAGACTCCGATTAATCTTCCAACCCCTCCCTTTGCCAGCCGCTCCGGGATGCGAAGCTGGAGAAGCGTGACCAGGAACTCCCCACCCTGACACGAGTGATAAACGCTCCTGAAATCCCTCCCAGGGGTGAGCGTGGCCCCCGGGGCACGGAGAGCAAGGCAGCCCCCAGGGACGGAGTGAAAAGGGGTTGGGAGCTGGCGAAACACTCCAAGCACACTCCAGGGTGCTGCAGTAGCACTGCCAGGGGGGTTCAAAGCTCACAGCCCCCCTGCTCTGCACGGTGCCAGGCTGTTCCTGCTCACAGTGCCCTCGGAGAGGAGACGTTTCCCTCCTGCTCCATATGGGAAACAGAAAAGCGTGGCGACCTTCACGCTGTCACACGTCACTTTATAGTTTTGGTCATTTTCCATTTGGCACAAGGCAGCTACAAACGAGGTATCCCAGCTGCAATTCCTCTCCAGCTTGAATCATGGAATGCAGGAATGGTTTGGGTTGGAAGGGATGTTAAAGCCCATCCAGTCCCACCCCTGCCATGGCAGGGACACCTTTCACTGTCCCAGGTAGCTCCGAGCCCCATCCAACCTGGCCTTGGACACTGCCAGGGATCCAGGGGCAGCCACAGCTTTTCTGAGCAACCTATGCCTCACCACCCTCACAGGGAAGGATTTCTTCCCAGTATCCCATCTAACCCTACCCTCTGGCAGTGGGAAGCCATTCCCCCTTGTCCTCTCACTCCAGGCCCTTGTCAAAATGGGGTTGAGGGCTTCTGCTCCAGACATCCAGCAAGTTTCTACTCCCACCACCCTTCACCTTCCCACCACATCCAAGCCTTCCTTCCCTTCCAAACAGCCCAGCCCCTAATTAAACACCCATTAATCCCTACAACAGCCCTCCAAACGAGCAGGCAGATGTGTACAGGCATAAATGGATGTGGAACTGGAAGCGGAAGCAACAGACCATGCAAACATCTCCCAGTGCCTGCGGGACGAATGCTCTGAGAGCCCCTAAAACACTTGGTGTCCTTCCCCAAAGCAAACAGGGTGACCTTGTGCCACGCAGGGAAACTGAGGCAGGGGAGAACAGGGAGACACAGGGAGCGTGGCCAGGCTGGGACCCGAGCTGGCTCATCCACCCTCTGTGATAAACAAGGACGGGCTCCGTTACAGGAAGGGCACTTCTTCCAAGGGTTTACTCAGAAAGGCTTTTCACTCCATCATCTCCCTTCCTGTTCCACACACTTACAGCTTCCTTTCCCGGGCTTTGACAGAGGAATGTACTTTTGATAAAGCACAGCTGCCCTGTGGGACGGCAGCACGCAAGGACCAGCTCTGCTCCGAGGTGATATTCACCAGGACCCCTCCCAAAATGTCACCCCTTCCCTCCTCTTGAGTTCCTCCCCAAAGGCTCCACATTCTGGAAGAAAAGCATGAAGGCACAGCAGCAATGTTGAAGAAGGAGACTTCAAAGTAACTAAATAAATAGAGAAATTAATTAACAATAAATGACTACATGGAAAGGAACCACAGAGAAGCTTTCACTTTGGATGTTTCTGGAGTCCTAAGGGGATTCTGCAGCCTGTGGCCAGGGAGGTCACACTCACAAGGTCTCCACTGCAGACACAGAGCTTGTATTGCAGAATGTGGAATACGGAAAAGTTTTTTAAGGAAGGATGTTAATTAATGTTTGATCTTTGTAACTTTCAAGCATATTTAAAAGGAAAGAGGATTTAATCCGTACAACAGAGTGCAGCTCACAAGCTCCAAGAGAAGTGCAGGTGTTGGAAAAACGAGTTACTTGTTGGTAGAATAGCTTTGCTGAGGTTTAGGGCTCCACATGTCTCAGTGATCTCAGTCCTACGGGGAGGTTGGCAATGCTTGGCAAGACGGATGTGCCACTGAGAGCGGGCACAGAAAATGCAGAATTTACAGGCCACAAGGACATCTGGCAGAACCCCCAAGATAAAGAAGAAACTAATAAAGCCAAATCAGCAATTGTGCTGAAATCAGTCCTGACTGGGTAAAAGGCAATTCCAGCAGGGGCAGATTACAACCACTGATCCAAAAAATCACCAACCCAAAATAAGAGAAAGACTGAGCATTGGGCTAATTAGCATGAGAAATGAGAGGATTATTAACCAATAGAACATAGAATACTAATTAATAAGAGAACATTGTAGCCAATGAACACTTATTCCTTTGATTGCTAGAATGTATAAACAGTAAAAAGTTTTGATAGCTGCGGTGCTTGAATAGCACCAAGAACCCAGGCTTGGGCAACTCTGAAATAAATAATCAATGTCTCTCTCAAGTGTTTAATTATAGGCTTGTTGCACACCAGATAAAGAAACCCATTTTTATGGCCTACACTTGCACTTCCACAGCTCCATGTTTCCAATGCAGTTTGCAAAGCAAAGGAAAAAGAAGACTGGAAGCCTGACTCCCTATAGACCATCTCCTGCTCAGATCCTGCCCTATATCTCCCAAGGACACTGCCATAGACAAGAAGATCCATAAACTGGCAAAATAGTTACTTTGGGAGCTTTTTTGTTAAATACAGTAAGATGGTTAAACACCCCTTTCCAGTTCAAATTCTTGCCGAGTTCACCCAAGCCTCTGACTGCAGAGGCACTGGCATCAGAAGGACATGGCTCAGCAACTTCCTATTGACCTCTCCTATTTCCTCTAGGAGGAAACCTTGGATTTTACTTCATTTTCTGGGATGTAAAAGTGACACCGTGACCTTGGTGGAGCATTTATGGCCAGGCTGCTCGAGGTTAAAGCTGCTGAGCACCCTCCTTCAGCAGGAGAGGGTTTGCAGATCCCAAGTCCACGCAGAGAAATAGGGGACAAGACAGAGATCCAAGCAAAATATCCCTACAGGCAGGGGGACACAGGGATCACTCCCCACCCATCCATCACGTGGGAGCAGGCAAAGGAGGATAGGCAGGGAATGCTGCTAACGAGGGGATTAGTGCAGATCAGCAGCCTTAATGAGTGGAGAAGCCACATGGGCACCTCGCACCTCCCCTCCCATCTGCCTCGCCCTTCCGTGAGGACCAGTCCTCGTTAACTGGCACAGAGTACTAATTAAACCCCCAGGGTACATCCTCTCCCTGCGCCTCAGACATCCAGCATGGCCACATCGGGTGAACCATGTCACCTGACATCATGCCAGGCTCCATGCCCAAGACACCGCCATCCCCTCACCTGCCCCAGGCACCTCTCCTCCAGCCTTTCCTTCCACACCTGCCCACCTGCATGTGGGCACAGCAGGTGCCCAGGGATGCTCTGCCAGGAGACAGCTCAGCGCTGTCCCTGGGAAAAGTCTCTGGGACCTGAAGCTCTGCCGGCCAGGCTGTGACGGCCCAAGCCCTCATTAGGGAGAGAGGAGCTCTGCTACGGAGAGCTGAGCTCTCTTGGAGTGAAGAATCTTCAGCTGTATACAGTAGATTTTCTTTAATGGACACATTACTTTAAACTAAGCCTCCACCATCTGTTCCAGTCCCTAATTATCAATACAAAAACAAACGTCTACTCACAATTACACTCGTAACAAGTAAAGATGCCAGCAATTAGAATGCACCAGCTTCCCCGCGCCGAGCAGCGCATCCATCTGGGATGGCACTCGTGCGATCCAGGCAGGGAGGACTCGCTGATGTCCCGGCTCCCCACACCCTCCTGGGCAAACCTGGCCAGAGATGATGCCTGCGGCAGGATAAGCTGCGCCTCAGAGGAGTGAAGGATGGGCTGGCATCCTTCCAACAGCAAGGAAAAGTAAGTTGTTTAGGCAAGAATAGCCTTCATCTCACACCAGCTGATGCTGTCTTGCCAACCACCCTTCCCGACAGGATTGAAGCCTCTTCCAGAAAAACCTTTCTGAACTGTCCAAAACAAAGCAGAACTTATTTCCCAAAATTCCCAGCCTGAAATCTGTATTTCAGACCTCCCAACACAGCAGGCTCATGCCGACCACACCATGAGAAGGTGTCACTTCTCCCTGGCCAGGGAGCAAGGTCTGGCTGCAGGCAGAGACCCACAAAGGGAGGAGGCCAACCCAAACTAACCCAACCTGATCGCATGTTGACGCTGTCACCTGCAAAGAAAGAGACACAGCAACGAATTTTCTGCTCGGGGAGGCCACAAAGAAACCTCTACAAGTGCATCACTCCTCAATAACTGCCTCAGGTCCCTCTCCTGAAGCAAGGAACAGCAGCTCTCTCCCTCCTGCAAGAAGATAATGGCAGGAACCAGCCTTAGGCACTCGAAAGCAAATGCTTGGGCATATGTAGAGACGCAGGCTTGTCTAAGACAACCAAGAGGAAAAAGATAGAAATTAAGCAAAATAAGGAGAGAGGAGGCTTGATAACAACAGATGGGGAGAGGGAGATTTGGAAAGGATGCCAGCTGCTGGAAATAAGCCCCCCGAGATGCGTGGGGAGCAGAGAGGTGGGTGCTGATAGCTGAGCCTTTGGAGGGAGGGGAGACAGAAGGGCAGCTGCGTGAGGGGCAGGGCAAGGCACATGGGGCTTGGGTCTGGGGAGCAGAGGATGCTCCACAGGCGGGATCCTCAGAGGCTCATCCTGATGTGCCTCAGCACGTGCCAGTGGGGTCAGCACTCAGTCCAGCCCCAGAGCAGTCCCTGGGCAGCCCAGCCCCATAGTGTGATTTTCTGAAGGGGAACAATAGCAAGACTTCTTTTCCATAAGGAAAGCACCATATTTCCCCCTCTATTTCACGCTCATAAATGCCAAGCTTGCTTCCTACCTCTTCCTTCCCTTCTGAGAGCTTCAGCAAAATCAGCCCAAGGCAAACGCACAGCTTGGGAAGCTTCTGTCCAAGTTTGGTGACATTACCAGGGAAAGGGAATGACAGGGAAACAGAGCCAAGACACTTTATTCCCAAGCCTAGTGCTAAATAACACTAACTGCTACGGCATCGCAAGCTCTGCCTTCCCAGGGCTGCCGTGACTGCAAGCCATGCCCATGCCCAGGTGGCACCATGGCTTCCATCATCACCATTCCATACACTCGTGGTGTGCATCACACCTCTCGACGCCAATGGAAGAAAAGTCCCATAGGTGCTGGGGGAATAATCTGAATTCAATTCTCACTGTTCCCATAGATTAAATTATCCTCCACTCCACTCTGGTGTCCAGCTCTGGAAGGCCATGGGGCTGTTGGAGCAAGTTCAGAGGAGGCCAGGAAGATACCTAGAGGATGGAGCAGCTCTGCTACGAGGTAAGGCTGAGAGAATTGGGATTGTTCAGCCTGGAGAAGAAGAGGCTCTGGGCTGGTCTTATATTGGTGTTTCCATACATAAAGGGGCTCCAAGAGAGCTAGAGAGGAACTGTGGAAAAGGGCATGGAGTGACACGACAAGGAGGAATGGCTTCCCACCCAAACAGAGTATGTTCAGACTGGATATTAGGAAGACATTCTTCTCTGTGAGGGTAGGAAGTCCCTGGCACAGGTTGCTCAGAGCAGCTGTGGCTGTCCCATCCCTGGAAGTGTTCAAGGCCAGGCTGGATGGGACTTGGAGCAACCTGGGATAGTGCAAGGTGTCCTTGCCCATGGCAGGCCATGAAACTGCATGAGCTTTAAAGCTCCTTCCAACTCAAACCATTCTGGGATTCTATGACTCCATGAAAGGATTCAAACATAAACCAGGAAGTTGCCTGAGTAATTCCAGGCTCCTCTCCATGACCACACTTCTAACCACAACATCCCACAGACACAGTCCAGGTTCACCTGTGCAAGTTTTCAAACGTACACTGAAATTCGCACTAAGCTGGGAAAAAGCAGGAACACAAAATCCATACGGCTCTGCTGCAGGAATTAAGGCAGTGAGCTGCTGGGGGCACATTCCACCCAAAAAGTCGTTTCTTCCAGAGGACTCCCCATCTGGTTCCTGCTTGGAACTGTGAGGGGAATGCTGCCGTGCCGTGCCGAAGCAGGCAGCTGCGCAGCAGGAACGCTGTGGCATCTCCCAGACGGTTTAATTACAGCACAGGAAAGGTACGAGCAGGATCAGCCTCTCCCCTCCGACAAGAGCTGCTGCTCTTCACAGCTTCCTGAGAGCACCGACTTCCCAAAGCCGCTTCCAGCATCTCTGTGCTTTCAATCAAAAATATTACAGCAACAACTAATTACGTCCCATCATTCCCAGGGCTCTCTGCCTTTAATGGTGCATTTTGCTGCTACAGAACAACGGTGGAACGGCTCTGGAAGTGCATAACGAGCTCTACCCATCAATCTCCCGCGGGTTCGTTATGAAGGATTACCCACCGAGTAACGAACCCAGACACGGAGGGGGAGGATGCACCAAACAACAACAAGTCAACACAAAATATTGCCTTCCTGGATTTTAAGGGTCTGTGCGAACCTCTCGGGAGAGAGGAGCAGCCGAGCCTGCTCTGCAAAGACATCCCAGGCGTTGCCAGCATGACCAGATCTGCGGTGGCCAAAAAACCCCTCACTTCCATTGGGAAAGGGAAGGAATTTCTATATATCAGGCGAGGACGAGCGTGCTGTGTCAATTTGTGACGGGATGCATTAAGCTGTGGCTGCACAGCACAGTCCCGGCCTCCTCCGGGATCCCCCGTCAATGCCATGGATTTCAGCGCGCAATGAAGATGCATCGCAGCAGGGCAGGCGATAACTTAATGAAGCTCAGATTTGGGGGTGTTTGCTCAGCAACTACAGAACAACTTTATCAATAAAGCGCTGCCTGCTGCGACCGCGGGATGAAACGCTCTAATTGCAAGTGGCAAACAGTCCCCACATCAGGATACACTAAATTGAAATGTGCTGGTTGATGTGCCTGAAAGCACCCAATCAAATACCTGCTTCCGTTTTTGCAAGCGTCCGTGTGTTCACACGCACGTGTGGCGAGAGAAAAACCCAAACCAAAACCCCAGCCCAAAACAGTTCAGGCAGTGATGCTAAGTCAGAACCATAAGGACCAAGTCCTGTTTACAACTCTCACTCCACCTCCAGCATCCTCCCTCGGTTTCCAGGCTCTGAAGGGACTTGACCCAGCTTGGGTACTGATGTTGGACAAGCTCAGACGAAGCCATACAATCCATTTATCATAATCCTACCGAGGAGAGAGACAGTAAATCAAAGAGACAACCCGCCTGCAAATAAATTACTGAGGGGAGGGAGAGGGGGAGAGGGATAGAAAGGAAAAGAGAGAGAACTGCAGAGGGAGAGATAAGGGAAAGGGAAGGAAATGACAGAGAATTACCCAAAAATGCACACATCACAGGAAAAAAAACAAACAAAGGGGACCCAATCAAATGGAAAGATAAGAGAGAAAAGATAGGGCTTTCAATACCTTTTGTTTTACAAATTGCAAACCTATTTTAGAAAATTTGGAAACAAGTTTGCAAATATCAGGAGCTCATTTGCTCCTGTCATGGCAGAACCAGTTGCTGATATCACACTTTTTATAATTGCACACAGGCCCTGGATACCCAAAATCCACACACTCCGTACGCACAGATCACCGTCCATACACGATCATTCACAGTTCGGCAACTCAAAGTCAAGCAGCACCAAGGGCTGAGAAAGCACTTTAGTGAACACCCTGACCCCTTAAGACAGACCCAGCTGTGCCAAGGGTCCATCCAGAGCAGGTAGATGACACGGCTGTCTTTCAGGAGAACATTTTCCAGAACAATGTCACTATGCATTTAAATCCCCATGCCTGCTTTCTCAAGGCTGGGTTGCCAGCAAAGCTCTCAGAATGCCGCAGCCTGCCCCAGAAATCACCATATGTCAGGCTTGGCACTTAACTCGCTTCATCCTCCACAAGATGTGCAAGAGGAACTCAGCCAACAAGGCATGGGCAGAGGCTCTCCCAGAAACCTTAACCTCCAAAAAAACTTTGTGAGGCTGCCCAGGAGAAGGTCCAGGTAAGTGGTGGAGAAGGTCTGGTTTGAAAGGATTGCTTAGGTTGGGCAGAGCATTTGTCTGCTCTTCAGCATCCATGAGATCTCCCCTCAGGAGCACAGGGTGAAGCAGATGAAGGCTGAAGGTCAGGTGCCTGAGGATACTCCATCCCTTGTCCATGTAGTCAGGTGGTTCCAGCACAGGCTGGGCGCGGTGGCCTCACATCACTGGACTCCCAGAGTGGACACCAGCTGGCTTGGACACATATGTCACCAGCTGAGAAAACAAGGAGGATCCAGAGCCCCAGCCCATGATACATCCTGGGGGAGCACGAAGTCTTGAGAAGAATCCAAACACTTTTTGGCTGATGTCGTCAACAACTTCCTATTTTCTGCTACTTTTACGTAGCGCACGTCTTGGTCAACATCTCAGTACCCACACTGGCTGCATGTGGTGTGCTCCAGCCAGGCTGAACGGAAGCAAGTGAGCTCACCCAGGAGGACATTCTGACAGGAGCTCTTCTCCTGAGCAAAGGGAACTTCATCACACTATTAGAAAGCAAGGAACTCCAAAAAGAGATAAAAAATAATAAATACTAGCAGCGTCTGAGGTTTTGCAGACAAGGGCCATTGAAGCCTAACGAGTTCCACAGAAGTGGGCTCCTTATCAGCTGGGATTCCCTTGGAAATGAGAGCCTCTAAATACAGAATTAGTCGCCTGAGAAGACAGAGCTGCCATAAACATCAATAGCATCTGCAATTACACGTGCTAGGCTGAATTACAAGGACACACAGTCTCCGTGCCTGGATCCACGGGAGCCATGGGATTGCAGGGGATCTCTCCAGCAGTGGGCACACACGTGTCTTACAGGGGCACATGCTTGGCTACAAAGCCAACTTCCAATGCTGGAGTACGGTGGGTGCACTGAGCTTTGGTGAATTCACGCGCCAGACCTGTCCCCCCCTTTCCCCACAGCTCTCCTTCCCCGCTGGATTTATTTTGCCTTACTCCAGGGTAGCACTGCCTGTGAGGAGAACTCTAAAAATCAAAACATTTATCCTGCATTTCCCTACACGCCATCACATCTTTAGAGATTCAGCATGAGTCACTGTCTTGGACCACGTTCTCCAGAAAAGCTTCGTGCTCGCTACAAAAACAGGCGCCTCGTGGAGCCCTAAATCTGAAATGCCAGCCCTGCTGTCAGAGAGAACCTCGCGCCCAGGGATGCACCTGGCACCGGCCAGCTCCTATTTACTAGATCTTATTTTAAAATGTCAGAGGGATCCTGTGTGAGCCACAAACATGACAGACTGCTCAGAGCAAGCACCGCCAGGGGACTCGAGTTTAGCCTGGGCACAGCAGCTCCCAGCTCAGCCGAGGGCTTGGTGACACCAACACTTGGGGGAAAAGCCTCACTTTTCACCCCAGCTGCAGCCACATTGATCCTTTATTTTTTAATGCAGCTTCTGACACATACTAAAGCCTTCTGGGGTCCCCCCAAAAATTTCATAAGAACTGCTAAATAGCGTTTGGTCCACCCGTGCACTGGGGGAGAAGAGGGAACACAGTAGGGTGAGAGTGGAATCATACATGGATGCTCCGGCTTCGCTGGAGATGACGAGCGAACCGCAGCTGCGGGAGCAGAGCCGTCAAGGAGAGGAGGTGGAAATATTGAACCTCAAACGGAGCAAGCTGCAAAAGCGTCGGCTCCCGCGCCGCCCCCCAGCCCGGCGCCGGCCGTGCCGAGCATCGTCTCTGCGGCTTCTGCACCATATGGAGCCAGCTCGCGAGTGCAAACGAGGCAAAGAGCGCAAGAGGCAAAGAGAAATAAATCTGTGCCACCACAGCAGCGCACGGGGCTGCCGGCAGCACAGGGAAGCCTCCGTCAGGACACGGATGGGATGGGGGAAGGCTCTGCCTGTATCCCTGAGGATGCCATGGTGGAGAGCCCCATTCCCTGCCCAGTCCTCCCCACCATCAGGCTGCAGACAAGGGAAGGGGATGTGGCAAAGCCAACAAGTCCATTGGAAAGGGCAGAGCACCGCATCAGCAGACACTGCTGGGTCTTTGCTCTGGCTCCACATCCAAATGCTGCTTCCCAAAATGCCCTGGATAGTCATCCTGGGCTCTCCCAGCTTTGTCTTTTTCTTTTCTTCTCCACTTTTAGATTTGGACCAAACAAGCAGCAGCCAGTATCTGTAAGTATTCTGCATCCTATCCAAAAAACTTTCCTATCAGTCTGAGCCATCTTTAGATACATACACACACAGCTGGTCTGGTGAGTAAATAACAACATGTGTTTGCCAAGATTTCCAAACACCCATTCACACAAGGTGCCAGCTCCGACAGACCAGTGGAGCTGAGATAAATCCTTGCCCAAATTCACCAACAACTACCAGCGACTGCAATCACCCCCTTGGAAGATGCTCTTCATCGACAGGGGTTCAAGGACCCTTCATTGTAAGCTCGTGGTATGTCATCTGAACGGTGCTGGAATCAGTGAGCAAACTGCTGCCTGCCTCCCCCAGCTCCTATTGGCACAGGAGCAGCACCAGGGATCTCCCCAGGCCAGGAGCCTCTTCTGTGAGAAGGAAGGAAACATGAGCACTGCTCTAAATCAAACTTAAATCACAAGATTTTGCTCAGGGCCATTCTTAGGCCAAGCTTTTCCTGCAAGCTGCAGCGCCCAGCTGAGCTGCTGCAGCCACAGCTCCCACGGGCCCTGGGGGTGAGGAAGGGAAGGAGGAAGAGGAGGATGCTGGCAGGAGGTGCCGCTTGGCAGCCGGCCTGCCTGGCACACCCCTGCCTCCAGCCCCGGCGCCTGCGCAAGCTGGGAAAAGGCTCCAGCATGAGGACGGCCATCTGCGTGCCGGGAGCTGCGCCAAGGTGGGTTCAGGGATTATTTTTCCCCCTCCTCCTCAGGACAGTCTCCTTCCCAAATGCTGACTTTACACACAGGTGACACCTCACCAAAAAACTTCAGCACAGTTGCAGGAAGGTAACCAAGGAGAAGTCCCCCAGTCAGGCAGCTCGGTCGCTGGCCAAATCCCAGAAGTGCCTACGATCCACTGCAGGTGAGGGATGGTCCTGGCACAACCAGCACAGCTCCATTTCATGCAACACCAGCTCTGCTCATTTTTAAAGCACTGCTTGTTGATGATAAAGTTCCCCTGAAGCTCATCTCCATACCCACCTCTTCTCCTGATGATGGTGACCCATCCTCCCTGATTGTGGTTTCCTTGCTGAAATAAATCACTTTAAGTGCACATTGTGCTCTGGGTCTCATTACCGTTCATCATCTTCTGCGCAACAGAGCTGTCACATCCTCACAAACTCTGTCACCTGGGTGACACGGCAGCCATTTGGGAGGGCAGGCAGGTGGGAAGAAAGCACCCAGGGCTTGACAGGGAGCTTCCTATTCCTCTCCTCTGCAGCTCTTGGGCTCACACCTCTCATGGCACAAAAGCTCAGGAGAACAAAAACAAGAAGGTGTAACAAGTGTGCAAGATGGGATCTGTGCACCAAGGCCCCAGAAGGGTGGCACCAGGATGGCACTTGCAGCTCGATGGTCAAGAGGGTCTTCCTTCAGCTGGAAAACCTCCTCCAGAAGAGTAAAAGAAACTCTCCTCCCCCAGTTTAGAGCAGAAACATCAAAAGGAAGGAAGGAGGAAGAGCCAGGCATGGGGGCAGCCTGATGGTCACCAACCCTTCTCTCGGTGGATCCTAGGCAGCACCACGTGGAACTCCCCATCACAGATGGGTGCTTCCAACTCCACGAGGTTGCTCCAGATAAATGCAGAGCAGAAGACCAGGTCATGCTGCACACAGAAAACTAAAAGCTCTGTGCCAAAGCTCCCCAAGGACCCAGCAGGTGACAGCAACACAAAGGCACGGTTTGCCTGTCATGTCACTTTTAAAAGGCAAACACTCAGAGAGAAAGAGAGCAATCAAGGCTGCTGCTGATCCTGGAGTATCCACAAAGACGGGTCTGCTGGGTTTTTATCAAGGACAGAGTGTAAGTACCACCGGCCTCCAGATGGCCAGTGGCCCTGTGAGGGGCTGGGACCTGCCTGGAAGGAAAGGCCTACTCACACAGCCAGCAAGGAGCTGCTCACCCACAGCCACGCAGCCGGTGCCCGCATCCCTGTGCATCAGCACAGCTCCCTGGGGACAAAAGCTGTTTCCCAGCCTGATATTTGGGAGGGTGCAAAGGTTTGGGTTTCTCACTGAGTAACAACATAACATTAACAACACCTCCATAAATCCTGGAGCGTAGCTGCGGAGAAGACACACTGCTCTCACACCTTCCACAAGATGAACATTCCTGCCTGTCTAAAACTCTTCATCTCACCCATCCCATCACACCCTCACAGGAAAACACCCCTCGCTGCTCCCGTGACCACAGCAGGGGAAGACCCCCGGAAATGCAAGTAGGAGAAGAACACCACAGATGCGGGAGGAGATCCCCAGAAACGTAAACAGGAGAAAAACACTACAGATGCAGAAGATCCCCAGAGACGCAGGAGAATACACTCAGACAGGTCATCCATCACTGCCTGGAAGGATTCCCCAGGTGGTCCCAGAGGTTTTGCTCAGCTGTCCCAGCATCCCACCCCACCATCCCAAGCAGCCTGGAGACCTCCATGCCCCCTCCCGACCCAGGGCACTCACACACATGTTCGCACACACCGGCACGGAGCGGGAGGGGAAGCCGGGCTGCAGGAATAACACAGGCACACAAACAAAAGAGCACAAGCCATTAATCTGGGTGAACCAGAGGAAATGAAATCATTATGTCTGCAGCTACAACATCCCGAGGAACAAATTTCCTGCCTGGATAATAAATGGATTCTTTTGTTTCACATTGGCCCCAGCCACGTGACTCTCTTGGCCTATTCCTCATCCAAAACATCTTGCTGTATAAATACCCAGACGGGTTCGAATTTCAGCTGCTAAAAATATGTTTTAATTATAATAATATATAATCATAATAATAACAGCAAAAAAAAAAAAAGTATCTACAGGCTCCCCTCACCTCCTAAACAACCTCTGAAGGCTTTCCAGCAGGCAGGCAAGCAAACAAAAAGTCCCGAAGTTGCCAAAAACAGCTGAACAGCACAAATGCAGCCTTTAAAAAAATGACTGAAGCACCTGAAAGCAGCTCAAGGTTAATGCTTGCAATAAATAACCCCTGCCAGAAAGAAAAATGATGGGTGCATGAACCTTTGAAGCACCAGTGGCCCAGAAGTATCTCCTAAGTATCTCCCAGCAGCAGGACAGGGACCAAAGCCACTCGGCACATCGATGACAGCTCCAACCTTGGGGGTGTGCAGGTTTTCTTCTGAGCCAGGTTTTCTTCTGGTGGCTCACTAGAGCTTGGAATTTACCCCTTTCCAATGAATAAATCCATTTCTTGGGGGAAATGTGAGATCTGTCCTCCCCTGGCTTGGCAAGAAGCTCCTCAGCTGCAGGAGTCTCCAGGGATGCAGATCTCAAAGAGAGCTGCATGAATGACTGGTTCCAACCCTTCCCTTAATCTGCAACTCCATCAGATCACTCACTCAAAACCATTTCTGCATCTAATTGCATATTTTGCTTCTGCTTTCAGCTTCTTTTCGCTCGCCTTCCCAGCTTCACCGACACATTGCAAGCACTGCAACAAGTTTCAAAACAAGACACAGTTTTGAAGCCAAACATCAAAGCGCCTTGGTGCACAAAGTCTAAATTGTTTGGATGTCAAAGAGAGGCCTCCATGCATGGAAACAAGCTCAAAAATTCCCTCCAGCTAGCAGGCAGCCGGGGGCAGAAGATCCAACCAAGCCCACCATGCTCAACCACAATTCTTACTCGGGGTTGGACTTGTTCTCCACCACCCCAAACATCCCAGCACCCAAAAACTTCTCTTCAATTCCACACACACACACACAGAGGAAACCCCTGGTGCATCACACCAGCAAAACCTCAATTTCACTTTCCTTTGAGGGTCATCTTTAATTCCAATTATAATTTGGATGCTGGGGAAAGCGTCCAAGCACAGCTGCTGCCTCATTTCTGTCGCTTATCACCGCTGGTACTTCAAAGAAGGGGAGGGGGAAAAAAAAGGAAAAAAAAAAACCCAGTCCTTGGAAACTAAATATTTATACACCCACATAGGCTAATCCCAGCAGATCCAAGGGTGGGAAGCCTATTTAAAAAACATCCCTAATTACTTTCCCATTTTAAAGGGAATAATCTGGCCATTAGCTTGAATGCTTTACTTAAGTAATCACTTATTTTTCAAGAGGAATTATCTGCTGGTGTGTGCACAGACAGGACAGGGCGCTGAGAAACTGTTTGTATACCCTTTCCTCAGGTACAGCTGCTGACAGTTGAGCGGCACAGCGGGGTTAGAGGCACACAGGGGAGTCAGGGGGTCACCACATGCCTTGGGAAGATGGGGACAGAGCCAGCTCATGCACTGACACCTTGCTGGTCCCTGGACGGCACCACAAGGAAACTTTGTTGGGAAAAGGGAGGGGCTCTCCAGGAAAACATGGGAAAGAAAAACGGGCACAGACCCCAAACACCCTGAAAGGCCATTGGTCCCCTCGATGCCTGGCAAGTGTCCACATCCCTCCTGGCAGTGCCAGGAGCAGGGAAACACAGCAGGCTGATACTGCAAAATACTGATTTATCAAGAGCACCTTTCAACCCCTTTTTTCTGATGCATTAACAAAACATTCTCTTATCAGAAAGCAAAGTGGTTTCTGCCAGAAAAAAAAAATCTCAATAATCCAGACATGGGGATGTGTGGAAGGATTCCCAAAGTCCCCCCTGTAACAGCAGAGCAAAGAGCAGCAATTTGCTAATTGGCAACAGCCACTGCACTGCTGGAGGAGAGGGTTGGAACCTGGAGGATGGGCAGAAGTTTGATTATAAGACACGCACGGCGGATCATTTAGAAAGATAAAACCACGCTCGCTCTGCCGCAGCCAGCTATTAAAAGAGGAGAATGTTATTTCAGGTAATAAAGAGCAAGACCTGAGGACCAGCCTGGGAATTCAAATTTACAACTTGTATCAAATTCATCTGCTGTAAAACTTCACCTAGTTTATAAGTTTCTCACCAACTTCATAAAACATGTTTTATTATTATTGTTTTCTGACTCTCCTGCCTTAATAAAATTCCTCTCCCAGCCTGTGTGGGTGTTGCATTATAAACATTAGCACTTTGATTCATTCAAGACTGCAGAAAGCTTTCAAGGTAACCTATTAGGAATACTTTAAATGCTTCAAAGACATCCCAGTTTCCCCTGAACACTACAAAGCTTTAAAGAACAAAATAAAAACGTGCCTTGCTGCAAACCACCTCCAAAAATTTGCTGGGCTGGTGACTCAGGAGATGGGAGCGACCACACAGGCCAGCCTGGAGGGGTCTAGAGTGGGAAAACACAGGAGTTATCAGGGCACAGGGTAAGGTGGCCACCCACCCATCACTCCCCAAGTCCCCTCGTCAGGGAGCTGGAGGAATTTATTAATAAAATATTCCCTTGGGGATGATGTGAGTGTGTCCCACTGGTAGGAGGCAGCCAGACCATTTTTGGGGATGCTGCTGAGTGGTTCCCACTGGTGGGAGGCAGCTGGACCATTTTCAGGGATGCTGCCAAGCGGTTCCCACTAGTGGGAGGCAGCTGGACCATTTTTGGGGATGCTGCTGAGCGGCTCCCACTGGTAGGAGGCAGCTGGACTGTTTTTGGGGAGGCTGCCAAGTGGCTCCCACTGGTGGGAGGCAGCCAGACCATCTTCCCACAAGTTAAGGATCCAACCATACAAAACCAGGGATTTCCTCACTCCCAGTCAGCCCCGGCGAGCAGAGCCCAGCGTTGGCACACAAAACAGAGCTGGCGGGGGCTCAAGGCAGCGTCCTCCTCAAAGCAGCCCCTTTTCTCCTCAGCCACAGCCCACTGAAGTTAAGGAGCAGCTTTTCATGGCTTTGAGCAGGCTCTAGAGCCAGGCTCTGGCAGCTTCCCCGCCGTGGGCACGCAGCGGTGCCGCCCGCGTGCCGATAACCCACGCACAGCGTGAGAATAAAAGCTGAGTTTTAGAAAGATACTGAACACAATTCGCCCTTGCCAATACTGAACAAAACTGCCTTTGCAGTTCCCAGCAGCCAGCTGCCACCTCCTCTCCTCCACCAAGTTGGCTGCAGCCTCCAGGGGTCGGGAGGGCACTGCCAGCCCACGGACAGAGTGCAGGAGGGCTCGGCCTGAGCTGGGTCCAAAGAAAAAGGCATTGATGCCTTTAATTCCTGCACAGCTGCTGCTTTTCTCCACTTGACTGAGCAAGAGGGAGGTTACCTGGCCTGATGCACGTGGCTCAAAGAGCCACACATCCCTCCCAGGAAACACAGCACAGAACTGATCCTCCTTCATTTCATTAAACCAGAAATTACCACTTTACAGTCCATCTCTGGCCCCAAACATCAATATATGTGACTTCACAGTGCCTCTGGTGAGAGCCTGATGGGCTCAAAGGACTTAGACCTCCACCAGCAATTTCACCTCAAGGAGCAAAGCACAGGTAGCAAAGGCCACAGATGTCCAGGAGATTCACCCACTTGTGTGGAACTTCTGGAGAGCTTCAGTCAAACTCCACAGGCCGGGGAGCAGCTCTGTGTGTCTTGGATTCACTTGCAGCCAGGTCATGCCCACAATTTCCAGGACAAAATAAAAACTGTTTTAAAAATAACCACAGCAGAAGAGCAGGGATGGAGTGGCCATGTGGTGAGGACAAACGCACTCATGGAGCAGCCCCTCCAGCTCCGTGGGTACATCATGGGAGATAAAGGTCCTGGACTAGGCAAAATCATTATAAGAAGTACTTCTGACAGTACAATTGGGACAATTTTGTTACTTCCAAACACATTTGCTTCAAATGAAAAGCAAAGCCAGCACCAAATGGAGCACTCCAAGAGCGTTCCACTCCTGCTCTCCTCTCCCTACACATCCACCCTGTTTTTTGGGCATTTGGAAATAAGAAGCTGCAGGTTTTGAGTGAAAACACCAAGGTCAGCCCCAGACTGTCTCCAGTACACCAGGCTGTCTCCCTCACTATTCCTTCCATCCAGAGGGCAGGGAATGCCCAGTGGGCCCAGAGCAGCCCCCCACAGCCAGCCCCATTCTCCTCTTGCCCCCTGAGGACGGTGTTTCCCTTTCAACTCTTCTGCTGAGTTCCCGGTTTTCCCGGGGAAGATGTAATTCACACCCCTCTGCCTGTTCCGTGGTGATTTAATGTCTTTTGAGCAAAAAGCAATTATCCCCATATCAACAGGGCCCTAGCGAGGATGATAATGAGCCGGCTCCAACCCCGCGGCTACGGAAGCGGCTGCAGCAAGCGGAGGCCTCGAGTAATCAAAGGCCCATCCCTGGCCTCTGACCGCTGAAAAAGAAATGAAAAACCTCCATAAAACTTCAAACGCTGCCATTCCCTGCTCCATCCCTCCACCCGTGGTGTGGGTTTTAGCACCAGGAGACAAAGGGCCAACACCAGCTCTGGGTCTCCCCAGCTTCATCACCCAGCTGCATTTTGAGGGTCAGCTGCCAGGTCACCCACAGCACCCCACGGCAGGGAGAGGGCACGGGGGCACCGGGGCTGCTCAAACAGACATAGCAGCCCTGTTTGCCCAGGTTTTGGGGCTCAAGGAGAAGCAGTCCCCACCCGAAGTCGAAGGTGACCTGCCCTGCCCCAGGATATGCAAATAAAAGTGTCCCCATGCTCTACCCTGCAAACAGGAAAAAAAAAATACAGAAAGAAAGGGAAAGACATGGACATGCAACAGGTCTTGGGCTTTGCAGGACTGCAGAGGTTTTCTGGGAGACAGCAGAGCCAGAAGCAAGGAGCAGCTAGGGGGCTGAGCCACCCATCCCCTCAAAAAAATAATGTATAGTCAGGAAAAGACACCAAAACCCAGCTGTGCTCAGAGCAATCCAAGGAAAATGCTGTCTGGGTTTGAAAAATCCATAGCTTCGTGCCCAGTTGCTGCTGGGATGTGGCCCACTGGGTACTGGTGCATTGGAGAGGCAGGTGGGACGAGAGAAGGGCTTTTGGGGAGGAAGTGTCATTAAACAAGCCTTTGAAGTCATGATGAAGCCCCCATCAAGGATGGCAGGAAACAGCCTGGAAGAGAGGATTTCCACAGCTTCTTACCTATTCCCACCCACCACTTTCATTCATTGCGTAACAAATTAAAGCTTCAGCTCCAACCACCAGTAACCCTGACTGGATGCCTCCCCAGATAATAAACACTTCATTCACCACACTAACAAGCGCATACTTGAGGCTCTACTAATGCCTAATTACTTGGCATGGCTATTTCCAAATTTTAAATAAATAAATCAATGAAATCCTAGAATCCCAGAATAATTTGGATTGGAAGAGACCTTAAAGATCATCTCATTCTAACCCCTTGTCATGGGCAGGGGCAACTTCCATTAGATCTTAGAATTAACCTAAATAACATTAATAGTGCTTAAAATCCCCAAGATTAACTTAATAGCGTATTTTTTTTTCTCCCCCCGTTTGCAAAGACCTTGAAAGGACTCCAGCTGCTTATTAAGGGGAACAACTTAGAAGAGAAAAAAAGCAAATTAACACTTATCAATTAACTAAAAACAATCTTAACCCTCACCTCTTCCAAACGACTGCTTTCCATGACCTTCCATGGTGACACAAGTGCGCAGCACAGAGATGCCAACCATGGGATGCCCTGGGACTCCCCTCCTCCCACACCAAGAGCATCCCTGGTTTAAGTTGGAAGAACTGAGGCTGAAGGACACTCATCTTCCTTGTCCAGGGCTCAGCACAAGCCCCCTCTCCTTTGAACTGTTGTCTCTGTGATTTTTCACTGCGGGGCTCCCAGCAGGAACTTATTAAAGCCAGACCAAAGCATGTCTTGCTTTAATAGTAATTAGGTCACCCTGGGTTGTGGGCTTATCAGGCAAAACCATAATTATTTAGAAACATCAAGTTTAAATGCCAAAGAATCTTAATGGAGCTGAGCTAATTAACCAATTTCAACTAAGTAACTGATTAGCTTAAAAAGAAAAAAAAAGATAAATCAATGATCATAGACAACAACATTTTCTTTTAACAGCCTTTCTTGCAGCAATTCTCAATTGCACAAACTGAGCCCAACAACCCCTGCTAACCAAATATTATTGTAATTAAATATTCAACAGAAAGCCTCTTCAATTATTCAAGAGACTGATAACACTTGGTTATAATTGGGGTGGTGGGAGAGGTTTCCAGAAGCAGGAATTGCGTGCACCATCCGGCTCCAGTCGCTGACTGAAACCCACAGGTCGTGGCATCAGCACAGGGCACCACTCCCATCCCTGGAACCAACCTAGGGGCAGGCGGATGCTCTCCAGCCCAGACGTGAGAAAACAGAGCAGATGGTGCACAGGCTTTCTGGATTCCTGTTATTAGACCAAAAATTTAGGGGACTAATGGCCAGTTTCCAGGTTTCACACCGTCTTCCGATGGTAGCATTATTCCTCTGACAGAGGGCCGGGAGGAAAAGCAGGCCCCGGTGTATCATTATAATTCACTAAGCGGCATTACCGTAGGAAATTACAAATTAGCTTTTCAGCAAAGGACACAGACGTATTTAGATTAGCCAGAGAGAAACTACAGAACCTTCCAGCTCATTCATCAAAGCTCTTGTAGCTCCAACTTTCAGGGAAATGAAACAATAATAAATATTGAGCAGGGAAAGTTAATCTCCCCTGAATGCGCTTTAATAATTCAAAAGTTGTGAGAAATAAATAAATAAAGCACAGATCCTTTCATGCCTACAAAACATGTGTCCTGTTTTTCTCACCATTTGTCATGATGAGACTTGGTGGGAAAATGGATGGTGACCAAAATAAAAGAGCTCCAAAACCTCATGTGGCTGTGAGCAACATTTACAGGGAAGGAGGGAGCCCATCCACATTTGCCAATTATCTGGAAAGCCATGGAACTGATTTGGGCTGAGTTTGCTCCCGTTGTCCCTAAGAAAAGAGCTGTGTTGCCTCTACCTGCTGCCAGCATCTGGTCTGTGCCCGTTCCCTTCCCTGCACACTCCCAGGCAGCCTCTCAAGCTGCTCATTTTTGGTCAGACTGTGGGTTTACCCCTAAAAGCTGGACAATGCAATAACCATCTCAGGGTCCAGGGGATGCCCAAGGTCCCAGCTTGCTCCTGACACTGCTCTGCCATCGCTCCATCCCTTTCTCCATTCCATTCCCCTTCTGCTCCCACACCAACATGGGATCTCTGTAAGCAGCACATACCCAACCTCCTACCATTCCAACTGAGAAGACGCCTTCCCAAACTGCCACCCAGCCAACATCCAACCTTAACGTTTCCCTTGTCCAAAAATTGGTGCATGCAACCCTTGAGAGCTCCGTTTGCAGCAGAACAAGGTCAAATTGAAGTGTGCTTTCAAATCCTAATTAGTATTTGGGGAAAGCATTCCCTCCCCCAACCCCAGCTATTTCCACAGCCTTGCTGTGCTGTTAAATGACTCCTTAAGCCAACACTGTTTAGAGGGAACAAAGCACCTCAGTGCCCTTTGGGCAGCATCACACAGGTTTGGGGTTCCTGCAGGGATGGGGTACAATGAGCTCGGGGTACCCACAGCTGGGAGAAGTAGAAAAGCCCCCTGGTGCTGGCTGGATTCAGCCAGCGCAGTGCACACACAGCACAAGAGCCTCAGCCTTGCTCCGAGCATCACTTCCATCTGTCTCATCCCACAGCAGTCCCGCTGCACCAGGACTGGGGTCTCCAAGACTTTGCTGACCTGATTAGCATTGAGTTACTCATTGCCCAAGGTATCATTTTCCCTTTTTTATCAAATCTGAGCATTTCTTTAGCTTGCAGAAACCATCTCTGCTAGAAACATCTATTATTCGGCACCGCAGCCTGGATCCAGATGCAGGCAAACATATTTGGCCTCCTACATCATCAAACATCCATATTTTCTTCTGATTTCTAAGGTCAATGGAAGGTTTTCACTCTGTCCTGTTGTGTCAGGAGCTACACCCAGGATGGGTGAGCGGCCACCTTGCAAACCCTCTGCAGCTCATGCCACAGCGCTCAGGGCCACTAAACACATAGGAGCACACACAGCACTCCAGTATCCAAAATAACAGGAAAACAAAGATATTTATCACAGACGCCCACCTTCTCTATGAGCAGAGATATCAGGAATTAGTCAAAAAAAAAAGGCAACATAGGCACCTGCAGTGTCAGACCCCTTTTCCATGACTTGACGAAACATTTTCCCTTCAGGCTGACGAGATCTGGGCTCACACATCACACCACGAATAAGGGTTTTCCCCTTAGGGCTTTCTTTTTTCCCCAGACAGCTTGAGCAAAAGAACCAAGAGTAAAGGCACGGCTGGATAGTAGCACTTGCAAATTCCCACCAAGGTTACCAGCACTTGCAAATGCCCTCCTGAAGACTTATTTCTGGGTTCTCCCTGAGAAGTGCTCTGCCCAGGGTGGAGCGGCTGGGCCAGAGGTGGGAGCCCGCTCGGTGCTGCTGCTGAGGGAAGGGCAGCGCGGCTCCCAGCCTGCTCGGCACAGGCACCGCTCCGGCGCCTGGCGGAAGCAGAGGAAGCCCAAAGGATGCCTGCAACAGATGTGTGCATCCCGAGCCAAGAGGGAGGAGAGCAGGCGCCCGGGGCAGGCAGCACGCACGGAGCAGGAGCCAGGGACGTCGCTCTGCAGGCAAACCCCATCGCCTGCTCCTCTCCCAGGCAGTTCCGAAGCCGTGGATAAGCAGGGGAAGAAAAACCAAGCCAGATCAGCCAGCCCCAAGCAGGGCTTTCCACCTCCCCCCTGTGCTCTGTTTATCGTGATGCTGCAAGCACGGAGAGAAAAAACTGGATTTAAAAGAGCAGGCGTGAGGCAGGGAGATGATGGAGAGGTGAGCAGGCAGGCAGGTGAAATAGAGTACGTGGCAGAGCTGCACCGAAATGGTCATCAGCTCCATCTGACCTACCAACAGCTCCAACCGAAGTTAAAACATGTAACGTCAGCCCATTACCACCCTCTCTATATGCTAAATGGATTATATTTGGTTCAGCTAACACGAGAGAGAGCACGAGAGCGGCTCCTGAGTGATTGCAGGGTGTGGGAGAGACGGAGTAACTGGTGCTGTCATCTTCTCACATCCTTCTTCCTCTTCGCAAGCCACAAAAAAATTTCAGAAATTACTATAAATGTCCAGGTGTCCAGCCGAAAAGGGTCAGCCAAGCCACAGGATTTGGTAAAAAAATCAAGGAACCATTAAAAAAGTCAGATAAGTGACTGTATTACGTCCAGGTTCACGTGCCGCAGGCAATGAGTTAGCAAGGTTTTATGGAGGATAACGAGAGAGGTTTGGAGGCAGCCCGGGCCCTGACCCCAGCTGCATCCTCCTCCCCCTCCAGCTGGGTCCAGACCCCCAGACGCCTCCCCCACCATCTTGGAAAAAAGACTTTTTGTCTCGTTGGCTGATCTGGGATGCAGGGAGCCATCCCCAGCTCAGCTGCTCCTGCAGCCCAGGGCAGAGCCAGGCACCAGTCGTGGCTTTACCGCGCTGTCAGAGAGGGCTGCCGGCAAATACAGCCTTGTCTGTGCTCCAGGGGGAAAGCCAGACCCCAGGTCCTAGGAGATGCTCCTGCTCCATTAGAGAAGCCCATGTTTCAATCTAGCAAATTCAACCTCTGCATCAAAAGATTCAATAAGACTTAAATAAACCCCATAAAAATGCATTTTCTTTATACGACCACGTCATTAGACTCTCACCTTAACTCCAAATCAGATTCAACTGCTCTACCTCCGAAATTCCCCGTCCAAAATTTTCCCTGAAATCTAAGATCTCTCCCAGGATACTACTTTACTATCCAAGCAACTTCCTCAGCAGAGTAGAAATATCACCACTCCTCAACAGGTTCAGTCCTGGGCAGGGACACTGGCTCTGCCAGTGCTCCTGGGGAGAGCTCAGGCAAGCTGGGGAACACTCTGGGTGACACCCAGGAGTGCCCTCAGACCAGGAGGGAGCTGAGGTCTCCCATCCAGCTGCAATTCCAGCAATGCCTCAAGCCGCTGACACTGCACACGGCGGCGAGCGAAGCACTGCTAACAGGTCTTGCCTCTTCACGTGCGGCTTCGCCACCAAGCGCGCTCGTTGCATCACGCTTCGGCACGGCACCAGCATTCCCACCTCCAGGTATTTCTACTGAGATGCCATGAGGAAGCCCGAGAAACACGAAAAGCAAACACCTGTGTCAGCCAAAAGCCAGTGGGAAGGCGATTCTGCAGCAAGCGGGCCTGCCCACCACGATCCATGCTTGCGAGCAGAGAGAGCTGCGGTCAAACCCCACTGGAGCAGCATTCCAGCTCCTGAACGAGCTCCTCGCTGCCCAGAGCAGAGCCAGTCTCCAGCCATCTCTGACAGCTTCCAGTTCAGCCACAACCACACTCACATGAAAACCCGCTGGAAGAGCACGGCCCCACGCCGGCCGGCAGCGCTTTGAGACCCTGAGCATCATCTCCTGTATCCACGCGCCTCTTGCTGCCCACAACCGAGGGGCTGCACCACATCCCCTGCTCACAGCCACCGCTCCAGCGCTGGGCAACCGCTGCCACGAGCCGGTGCTGTACCAGCAAGAAAGGCGGCAGTGGCAAAATAAAGAAAAAAAATAACAGAAGCAATACTTCAAGAGCCATGCCAGGCACGGAACAGCGATGCAGCACCCAGGCTGGGGTGGGCTGGCTGTCCCACCAGGCCCAACGCCCGGAGCCTGGGTCTTGGCTGCAGGCACCTTCCTGGTGCCCAGCAAATCCCGGGCGGGAGACGGGATAAAGACCCCAGCCCGCCGGCACGGACCGTGCTGAGAGGACGGGCACGCACCTGTCCAGGGGCTCCATGACCGGGCCAAGCGTCTCCCGGCTCAGTTCATCCCCAGAAACGGAGACCACCTGCCCACGGCTCCTGGCGCATCCATCCTCCGCCGGTGCAGGGAAAAGGAGGGTTGGCAGAGGCGGCTCCGCGCACCGCCGCGACTCCCGGAGGCGGCCCCACCGCGGCCCCGGGGACCAGAGGGGACTCAGAGTGGACTCCGGAGACGGCCCCAACGCGGCCCCGGGCAGGGCTCCGCGGGGAAGGGGAGCCGAGCAGGAGCGGCCTCTCGCCCCACGTGGATGCGGGCGGCTTCCCCCACTCATCCCCGGCCCCTTCCTGAGGGCACGGGCTGCCAGCATCGCCCGCGGGCCGGGTACCCCGGGCTGGCACAAGCGGCCGGGGCCACGGAGCCGGGATCCATCCCCATGCCGGTGCCTTACGGCGAGAGAGCCGCTCTCCGGCTGCTCCCCGGCCGCAGACGCCGCGGGCGGTGCAGGGACCCTCGGCTCAGCATCCCACCCACTCCCGGTAGTCCCGGTCGCCGCTCACCTTCCACGGCAGCCGCGGCGGCGGCCAGGCAGAGCAGCACCACCAGATCCGCAGCCATCGCCTCCTCGGGCCCCGCAGGCGTCAGCCGCTACCGGCGGGCGGCCGTGAGCGGGCATGGGGGGTGCGTCCGCGGGCCGGGTGGCTCC
>VZRN01006528.1:209141-303005 GCA_013397935.1 Dasyornis broadbenti
ACGCCCCCGCCACTGCCCCGCCAATCCCCGGGCCGCTGCCCCCCTCGGCCACGCCCCCACCTGCCGCGCGCGCCCGTGCGAAGGGGGACGGCGCCCCCTGGCGGCCCAAGGACGCCTCCCGCGCCACGTCTCCCCTCAGCAGGACCCGGGACGGGGCGGACCTGGCACCCGCAGGGCCGGGACTCGGCAGGGGACGGGCGGGGACAAAAGCGGGGACACACCGGCGGCATCGCCCCGCCGCTATCCCGCTCCCCTCTCTCACCCCCAAAAGGAATCTGGAGCGAACCGTCAGCCCCACAGACACGTGGCCCCCAGCATTGCCGCTGCACTCAGGCTCTGACACTGCGGCCGCAGGGGTCGGGCACAACGCGGGGCCCCCTCAGCCTCCTGCCTTCTCCCCCACCACGCTCACCCTTCGCTGGGCATCGCTGCAGGCGCAGCGGCCACCTGGGCACTCGGGAGCAGCGGCCTCGCTCGGGGGACACCGGGATGCTCAGCACCCCTCAGCAGCAGCCCTGTCACTGCCAGCCCAGGGCCGTGCCCTGGGTACCCACAAGCACAGCCGGGAGTGATCTACGTCCACACTCTCCAAAAGGAACCATCCGAAGGACGTTCGCCCTGTCCCGCTCACCCCACGCACCGCCCTGGTCACTCTTGGCAGGGCTCAGCAGCCCACTCTGCTTTGCTCCCCCAAAGCTGACCCCATCCCTCCTCCTCAGGGATCCGTGCATCCCAGCACACGCGGGAGAGGTAAAATAGCGCGGGCAGGGCAGGCAGCAAGGGCTCATTCCAGTCACGGCTGCTCGCCAGCCGCCACGATGGGACCAGAAACCCTGCAGAGACACCGAACGCTGGAAAATCATCAGCTTTTCAGGGAAAGAGCGTGCAAAAAACAGTCAGCGGTGCCACGGGAGCAAGAGTTTTCCTTTTGCGGTTGTGCAAAATATATTTTCAAGCAGCTCCTATTCAGCTGAGCAAATAACAGAAAAAATTGCCAAGAACCTTCTGGCTAAGTTTTAAGGAAATTTGCTTTCATCTTGACAACCCTTCTTCATTTCCTTCCCATGAATATCTCAGCAATCCAGTTTACTCACTCAGAGGATCACAGAAAGAAAACTGTGAAGTAAATGTCAGTATTATTTGCATCTTTATCCAGTCTGCCATAAAAGCAACACCATGTTATTTATCTGATCTAGCACAACTCAGTAACAGCTCAAGTATAGAATATTCATGATGTGCAAAGCAAAAAAATGTTAATCGTTTGAGAATACAAGAGGGGAAGAGCTGAGCCTGAGTTATCCAGAGAAGTGCCTCAGTTTGGGGGTTTTTTTTCCTCCCAAATAATAGTTATCAACTGAAAAACTTGCATTCAGAAACTAACATTTGACCAAAAAAAGCCTGACAATTTTTGTAGGGTAAAAAAAAAAGAATAATACATCAATATTCTTCTGATTTCTTTTCAGCTGGCCAAAGAGTTGGCTGCGCTGGGTGAAAGCCAGCTGTGTTTGTTCAAAATGTTTTCTGTTCCGTCAGCCTTGCTCCGAGTCTCCCAACAGCAAGACTTTGCTTCTCCTGGAGGACACGGCTCCAAAAAAGCTGTGTACCATCTGGGGGTGGAAGTGGGAAGGGGGCAGCATCCTGTCACAGGGCCACTCTTCCTTGCACACCCAGTGGGATTGTGGTCACCATCTGCCCCAGAGACGATACCCACCAGTGTCCCCTTGGAGGGCACATCAAGGGCGTTAAAGCCTGAAAGGGTTTTGGGCACATTTTGCTCCATTTTCCTCTCTGAGCCAGCCACGTGTGGGAGGCAAACACCCCACAGAAGGCAAAACCACTCCCCAGCCCACCAGCAACCTTGAGTTCTGGCCACCAGGCCCCTGTGCAGGAAGGACATGGGGCACAGACCTGCCCAGAGCACGAGCAGCCCCTCAAAGGGAAGGCTTTGGGCAGTGCCGTGCCTGGGGTGCAGGGCCGGTCCCTCTGCTCACAGCCCGCAGCTCATCGAGATGGCGGCAGTTGGCTGCCAGAATTAGCTCTGTCTTAATTAACAGCTTTGCCTTTGTTCTCAGATGCTGCTTCAGGCGATGCCAAAGCCTTTGTGGAGGATGAAGATCTGGGATCCCAGTGAAAGGACGCATCAAGACTTCTCATATGGCACAGCACACATCTCCTCCTCACAAAACCCTCGTAACCACCTTCGAGAGCAGAGGGGTCACAGCCTGCGCCGTTCCCCATCCGTCCCCACGACAATGGCTGTGACAGGACTAACAGAAGCACAAACATGAATCCCACCAGGCCATCCTTGTGCATCTGATGGCAGCAACCACTCTGCAAAGGGGGCTCTGGAGGGGTCACCCCAAATCCTTCAAGCTGAGAAGCAGCAAGCCCACTCTCTGGGAACCTGACATCTCCTGTGACAGCAGGTGGAGGGTGACCAAGGCTCCTGCCCTGCACCAGAGCTACCACACAGTTCAGACTGTGGGCTCACTGGGACAGTGCCCTTGGTGGCAGGAGGATCCTGTGAGTGGCTCACTAATGTAGGAGCAGCTCAGAGCAGGATAAAGGTCAAACAAACCTCCCCTGCATCAGCCTCACAGAGCAGCAGAGCTGGCAGAGGACACGGGAGCCTCCCCAGCTAGAGCAAGCACAGAGCTAAAGCAGCTCCTGGCTTATTTTCCAAGCCGAGGCCAGGCCTGCAGGGAGGGCAGGAAGCTTTTCACACAGCGCAGGAGCACTGCTCCCTCATCCCTAATCCTGCCAAGGCAGCGCAGGCTGCTCCCAGCAGCTTGCCTGTGCATTAATTGTAGAGGAAAAACCTGCACCTGCAGCATCCTCCCAGGAGTCAAAGCCTGAGGAGCTCCCTGATAAGAGAGGCAGATCCCTTCAACATTCCAGCATTCCAGACTTGTCTGGTATGTACCACATCACAAGAACCAGGTGAGACAGGTAACAAGGGTAATGCTGGTGAGCAGCATCCAGCCCAGCCCCTGCAGCACCTCCTGCACAGTTGAACCCCTTCCTGAGAGTCCAAATAAATGTAATGTGATGCAATAACATTAATTAGCAGCATTAACTGTTCGGTGTATTCAGGGTACAACTCAGCCCCTTGGCACAGTGCAGCCCAAACTGCTTACTGTTCTCCCAGGGGAAATAACCTCAGGGAGACTTTTGGGCTTAAATACCATCAGGAAGCTAAAGGGAGAGAGGGAGGGAGAGAAGTTATTGTCGTCTCCAGGCATTCACAGAAAATTCAGGTGTCTTATCAGAGCAGAAGAAGCTGTAGGAAGGACAACTCCTTTGTCATGTGAACAATTTGAGGACTAAATTGAAACGAGACGTGAAGAAAAAGTAGGTGAGATGAAGGTTAATTTGGCAACCAGAGTGAGAACAGAGGGAGCTGGGGTATGGAAGAGTCTATTAATTCCCTGGGCAAGAGACACAGCCAGAGCCAGGCCACGGAGTAACTCCCCACACAGTACGGAAAGATAAATTGCAGGTTCTGCTGGTGGAATATTCTGTTTATTAAGTTCCAAAATAGGAGACAGTCAAGTGCCAAGTGCCTCGAGCCTCTCGGTGCCTGAGAATGTATTAATCACTGATGGGAGCAGTGTTCAGGCAGCGCTGGTGCAACACCAGGCACCGTGGAATGGGATGGACACGCCATGTCCTGCCCTCCACACTGCCACAGAGATGAGGAAGGAGGCAGGGAAGGTGCCTGCACCTCTAGCAATGAACAGCAGAGACAGGTAAAGATCAACGAGGCCCTTTAGGAGTAAATGAATTCACTTTAATTCACAGATGCTGCAATTTCTGCTACCTGGCTTCTCCTCTTAATTGGGTTTTTCAGGGTGGTTGCAAGTCCCAGCAGACCCACCAGCCATGGGACAACACAAGCACAGATCAGCCCTGCCACTTTCTCCTCATTTTCCCTTTTTTCCTAGGATCTCCAGGTGGAAGAATTTCTTTGTTCCCTTTGAAGGCAGAGGATTAACAAAGGCAAATGCAAAAGAGAAAAACAAAAACTCCTTTGTCTGAGGATGGATGACATCTTTTTATCTGTTTCTAATCTGGCTTCAACTTTCATTTCTTTAGGAGGAAAAAAAAAATCCAAAGATTAAATTTTATGCCAAGGCAAGCTATAATAAGTGACAGAAACACTCCATCTCCGGGTCCCTGCTAGCTCTGTGAAGTCAGAACATTCACAAGGAAGAAAGCAAAATATAGACAGACAAACACTTTCAATGGAGATTTAAAATAAAAACTCTCCTCATGTTCCAAATGCAAAAGCTACAGAAAAATATGTCGCTCCTCCAAGGAAATTTCATTATCTTGAAGCGAAATGCAATTTATCTTTGGAAGCTTTGAAAAAAAAAAAAAAAAATTGCAGGGAGGGGAACCTGCCACAAGAGTTTCACTTTATCACAGCATTTGGCTTGTTGCAGTCTGAGCCGCGTTCCCATGTCTGGAAGCACACAAGGGGTGGGACGTTTTAAAGGTGCAAGGCCATCCAAAGGAGGAGGGAGGAGGGAGAATGGTCCAGCCCACTCCATATCTGCTGCTTCAGGGTCCCATTCAGATATTACCCTACTAAAATCACCCACCAGAGTGCAAAAAGCTGGCTTGGATCAGGTGGCCACCTCATGCAATGGAAACTTGCCATTTTTTCCTGCTTTATCGTGATGAATTTCCAATTGTCACATTGATCAATGGCCCCATGAACACTATCATAAGGATAATATGATTTTTCCCCCCATTCCTATCGCTCAAAGGGTAATTACATGGATGGTTGCACTCAAGGGCAAGAGCATGTGTCCTGCACCTTCGCACAGAGCACACAAGAGCCCGGTACCGCTGGCATCACCAGGGCAATAATAGCAGTTTTTCTCAGGTAAAAGGAAAAAAACCAAACATATTCAAGGCCCCAGACCCACCAGCTACATATACAAGGCAGTGAATGTCTCTGCAGGCACTGCAACCTCCCTAATGTATTGATCATCAGTCTCACAGACACAGGAGGTGAAGGCCAGAATGACCTGCTGCACCCCCTGACCTCCCTGCACACACCAAACCCCACCCAACAAGTTCTGCCTTGATCATTTCACTGCTTGCGAGAGAAATCTGCCTCCCAACCGGGTCTTTACCAAGCCACTGCTCTGAGAGCCTGGGGACGCATTTGAGCTGCCCCAGCAGAGCCCCTGGGCCCCTCTGAGCAGGGATCACAGGCACCACAGGGCAGTGGGCAATATCCAAGCAGCCCTTCCCAGAGTCACTCTCAAGGGACCAGCTGCCAAGACCACGAGATGCCACGTCCTGGCTCCCATCATGCGCATCCTCCTGCTCAGGCGGGTGCTCAGTCACATGAGGAGCAGCTGAGGGAGCTGGGGTGGGGCTCAACCTGGAAAAAAGGAGGCTCAGGGGGGACCTTCTCACTCTCTACAACTCAAAAGGGTGGAGCCGAGTGAGGGTCGGGCTCTGGTCTCAGGGACAGGACAAGAGGAACTGGCCTCAAGCTGTGTCAGGGGAAGCTCAGGCTGGACATCAGGAGGAATTTCTTCACTGAAAGGGTGGTCAGGCATTGGAAGGGACTTTCCAGGGAGGTGGTGGAGTCCCCATCCCTGGAGGTGTCCAAGAACGACTGGACGTGGCACTCAGTGCTCTGGGCTGGGTGACAAGGTGGGGATCAGGCACAGGCTGGACTCAATGATCTTGGAGGTGTTTTCCAACCTCAATGATTCTGGGATAACCTTGCCAATGACCTGCACATGCCTAGCTCTGCTCTGTGCCACAAACAGGTAGGGGAGGAAAACTCTGCTTTCTGACAGGCAGAAAAGGACAGATAACACCCAGGGATGTGATAAGTGCCCCAGTCTCAGCTGCCACCCCTCCACACCACAGCTCAGGATGTCCAGGCGCTCCTCAGAGCCACACACAAGTGCAATTCATAAGGCAAGCTGCTGGAAGAGGGATAAAGGGAGTCCTCGCCAGGCTTGATTGGCAGGAGACATCAAGAACCCTTCAAGAGGGGATTTGAGGGAGTTTTGCATTTCAAACAGGGCAGGCAGGCAGAGGTTTACCCAGAGTGAAGAGGGAAGCAGCGAGGCTGCCGTTTCATCGGTTAACATCTGGCAGCTGCAAAGCTCAGAGATAATTCTGCCTCCGTCCTCCAGAGAGTTCGGATCTGGGAGGGATGCCAGACGTGGCAACTGGGAGGGGATGAAATTCCTTCACAGAATCAAAAACAGGCAGTGAAACATCACAATATTCTTCCTCCCTTTAAATAAGTGACTCTTTGATGCTGACTGAGCCTGTGGAAATGTTATTTCTTTTCGTCTAAGTGGAAGCTGGAGGAGAGCAGAGAGGGCAATACAGGTAGGGGAAGAAGAAACACAGCAGCAGCTTTTTTTTTTGACCAAAATCAGACCTTTTTGATCAAAACTTGCAAAGGCTTTTAATCAGGGTCTGCAAAAAAAAAGCTTTTAACTGTTACCTGTATTTCTATTTTTAAAAAGACAATAAGGACACCAAATTATTTCCATTTACAAATACCAGGTTACAGAAAACCAATAGAAAAATCTGGATTTGTATTTCTTTTTTTTTAAAAAAATAGGAAGGTAAAAGAGCTCTTTCAGCCAAAACTTGAAACTCATTCAGAGGTAATTCTGAAAATTAACCATAATCTGCTATAATAGCTTGTGTAAGACCGTCATTTGTGATGATTTCATCGTGGGCAGAAGGACAATCCCCACCTGAGCAGCATCCCGTGCTCTCCATCTCTCTGCCAGCTTTGCACTCGGGGTGGCTGCAGCCAGCTGGGGACAGTGACAGTGCTCACCAGGAACAGGCAAATGCAGCAGCAAGGCAGCTCTTCAATTACAGAGGAAATTGTTCTAATGAAGCCTGAACGCATATGCTGCCTCTCTGCAGGCATTTCTCCCACCGTTCTGTGCTATATCCACAGCCCAGCCCAGCCCACTTTCCAGGTTGCACATCCCTGGCTCCAGGGCACGGACCCCAGGCAGAGGCAGCTCGGCAGGGCCATCTCGCAGAGAGCAGCGTGTGAGGTGGGGCTCAAGCTCCACACCTGAGCACAGGTTACTGGGACGGTCTGTCCCCACTCCTACAGTCTCAGCACACCCCGAGATCCCCAAGCCTGAGCAGCAGCTGCCACATGCAGCCATGGATCTGCGTGGTTCCCTCAGACTGGGGAAAGGGCTCCTGGCTGGTACAAATCCAGGGAGCACCCGAGCAAGGAGCGCTGCTCAAGGCTTCACCCAGGCCAGCAATCTCCTCTCCCCACTCACTCATCAACCAGGGCTGGGGCCAGACACCCCCTTGTGCTGGTGCCCGGGCTGGGGATCAGCACCCCGAGTCCCCTCGGGCCACGCAGACGGCCGAGGTTTTCTCCCGCCAACCTCTGGAGGTCAGCAGCCGGCAGCACTGGGGCTCTGCACTGGCGGCTGCCGCTGGAAAGGAGAAATAAAACCCGGCCCAGGAAAGCAATGGAACTCGAGGAAAGACCCAGTGGCCCGCACACAAGATGCTCCCTCCACACCATAGGTGACCCCCAACATTTGCAGGGGCTGGCACACAACGTCCCTGCACTGCCCTCTTTCCCTGCAGGCATGTAGGAATGCATGACCTTCCTCATTAATCGGAAATGATTAATTTCCAAAGCCTGCTTTGCCCATATCTTTTAATATCTTTATGTCTCATGCCAACTTGTCCGCAAGTGAGCCCTGTTCTGGGAATGAATCCGCCTTTTACTTTGCCAACCTCCAATGTCTTTTGCTCATTTCATGTCTGAAGGACACTACAGCAAACCCTTTACAGCTAAATCATTACTGATTTTACAGAGGTTACAAGTTGCTAGTAATGTAAAAAAAACCCTCTTGGTAAATTTGTTACACGGAATCTGACATTGTCCTGCATAAATCTCCATGCTCCTGGTAAATAACAGAGATTTCCAGACAATGAGAGACACCAAAAAGAACTTAAGCAAGTGAACTGGAGGTATGGAAGGAAGCACACCCAGACCCCCTTATGCAGAGCAGCGAAGGGAGTCCTTACCTTCAGCTGGTCTATAAAGATGAAAACCAAAGGAGGAAAGCAGGAGAAATCCTCCTGCTTTCCCCAGGTAGGCAGGGAAAGGCAGCAGCTCTACCAGGACAAGGTAGACACCTCCTCCCACAGACCTATTTCCTTGAACATCAGCAGGAAATTATGGACCAGCATCCCTCAGAGCCACAGCTCTACTGTGTGCCAGAAGCTAAATATTGACCAAAAAGGTGGATTTTCCCCCTAAAGGAAGCTGTGGCAAGGTGTCTCCTGCCTGGGCTACAGCCCACACTTGGCTAGCTACAAACAAGCATTCCTGCCCACTGGGAAACAGCTCCCATTGCTGGTTTGCATCCTGCTCTTTAGGAAAGCAAAAGTCTGACTTTCAGTGAGGATCATTAATCTCATTAATTTTAGATGACATTTCTAGGTGTGTTCTCAGAGCTCCGGGCTCACGGCACAAACACAGACAAGTGGATGGGTCCACTGTGGACCAACACGAGATCACTCCCCAAAACGGATGGAAGCAGACGGCAGGTAACAGGTCTGGAATTGCAGTGGTCAGAGAGGACAAATGGAGGTCACCTGGTAGACGATGGCCAACTGCTCCCTCCTCTCCCATCAAGGATGCACTATGACATCCCAAGAACTCTCTGGCGGCTCAGCCACTCACTCAGGCTCAGGGCAGTGGTGCGCATGCCCAGCTGCAGCCACTACTCTGGCGGAAGGAACAACAGGCCCCTGCTTAGCCAGAGGGGACAATAAGCACCGGGAGCTACTCAGAGCCTCCTGCAGCGCACCTGGGCCCCTCTTTATCCTGCAGCCACATCACTGCTGAGACACATTTCTTCCTATCAGGACTCCTCCGCAGCTGGAGAGCCCTGCTGGGGAGCATCCACAGGCAGTGGGCACCACCTCTCCCGATTGTCCCACCTCACCAGGTGACGGCTCTCCTCCTGCTGTGTCAGGAGGGGCTCCAGGGCTGAGGAAGATCCTTCAAAAGCAGGTGGAGGGGAGACTGTGGCAGCCCCATCCCTGGAAGTTTTTGAGGACAGGTTGGACAGGGCTTGGAGCAACCTGATCAAGCGGAAGGTGTCCCTGCCCACGGCAGGGAGGGCTGACATGATTTTCAAGGCCCTTTCCAATCCAAACCGTCCTGTGAGTCTCTGATTGGATTGGGTTGATGGATCATGACATGCTCCCAACCCAAACTGCTCCACACTGGGACTGTGGCCAGGCAGCAACAGGGCTGCCACCAGCACCTTCACTGTCCCCATCCACCAGCATCTCCTTCAGACCAGCAACTTCCACTTTCCCACAGTATTGCTCCCGCTTTCCCTCCAGGAACTTCAAGCATATCCCGGTGACATCATGCTACACCCCCTTCCCCTCCCTACCCTTTCATTTCTTTCATCAAAGTTTCTTTTCATCTCCCACCTCCTTGCTCTGGGGTGTTTTGTTCACCTCTCGCAGCCCGCAGAGCCGAGCTGCTATGCTGAGAAGGGCTCTGCACTCCATGTGGAGGTGGAAGCCCTCCCAGGAGGAGCAAACCCGGCATCAGAGCAGCTCAAAGCCCTCCTTGAGCCTCACAAGCTCCCTGCAGAACACACAGAGGTACAAGAGAGCTCCATGGGATGAGGCGCACATCTGAGTCTATCAGACAAGCACATCCCCAGAAAGTGGTGCCATATAATGAAGTGTGTTTAACACAGGCTCAAAACACGGCCTTTAATCTGTGGGAGTCTCCACGCCCACAGGCGTGCTCGGGTCATGCCAGCACAGAGAGCAGGGATCCTGCATGTGAAAGGAAGAAACAGGGAGGAAGATCCCCCAGGCTGGATGAGCAGACTCAACTGAAGGCACAAAGGTTATCTCCAGATTGCAGGTGCGATGCTCCCACCAGCAGGGTGTGGAGACGGCACAACACGAGAGTAAGACCTGGGAGAGGCAGAAGAGATAAACCTGAGCAAAGTGAAGCTTTTCAGCCCTTTGGCAACAACAAAATCATGCCTTCATTTCAGATTAGCTGATTTTTGTGTGCATTTGTTTTTTTCAAAGGTCAGTACAGCCATGCAGATTTGTGTGTGAGTTTGAAGCAGAATACTGACCCTTTTTGAGGCTCTTCAGTGTTACATTTAGCTCACTCCCTTCGTTTCTCTCAAAATAATTTGCAAATATCTTGCAGAGCGTGTCCAAGCCCCATCAGAGGGATAAAACATGGCGTTTGCCTCAGTTTTGTTGCTCCAGCCCACGTGGCTGGTGGCCGGAGGTTGCAGCACACAGGCCAGACTGAACTGGGGGTGCTGGGATGAAAATACACTTTTTCCCCATTTGCACTGAATGTTGTCATTTTGCCAGAATCCAAGCCCCCATAGCTGGTAGCAAACCATCCATTAATAAAAGAAAAAATCTTTTTCTCCCCCTCACCACCAGTGAGCCAGGCCAACACTTGCCAGAGGCCGGGAATGGGGAGGATGCCACTACCTCGAGGCCAGGCAGCACCTCAAGGCTGACACACTCCACCCCTACCTGTACCTACGATTTCACAAACTCCATAAGTGTATGTATCAAATAATCTATTTACGTTTTTTCTAAAAAAAAAATAACCACCCAGTTGAGAAGTGCAGCACAACAGACAACCTTAGCTGTGAGCCTCTGATTTTTCTATGATGTATTACATCCGAATCCGCCGGTGCGAGGAGCAGAACGTACCAATTTGGGTAATTGGTGAGGTCCTGAGAGCACGCACGCACTGCTGATCTGCCCTAAATGTATATTTACAGTGCGGGTTGTTTGCATTTCTGATGATCTGCGACGCCAGAAGTTAATCAGCTCCTCCAGTGCACGCAATCAGCTCCGTGGCGTTCTCTGCTCTGGTGTGGGGGAAGCCGCTCACACTGTGATTTTAGAGCTGCCAAACACCATTAAACTGTAAAATGGAACAGGTGGAGGATGATGCTGAGACCAGGCACTGCCCAGGTGCTCCCTTGGGCCAGAGGACGCCTGGGTAACTCAGGGAAACATGGGAACAACACCGGGACCCAGCGCTGACCTTCACTCCTGGTGGGCCTGCACTAACACCTTGAGGCTGGTTTCAATTTAAGCCTGAGTGCTGGCTCAACTCTTCCCACTAGATGTTAGCATTCCCATTTCCTCACCTAAAATCCACTTGAGTAATCAACTGTAAAGCTAATGACTGGGGCCCCAAATCAGCAAAGTACTTGAGCACATGCTGAAGTCCCATTGAAAGAAATCAGACTTAAGCAGACACTTTGCTCCAAGGTGAGGGGGCTTTGTGTAAAAAGTCACAAGAAGGCTGTTCAAAACAGGTGTAACAGCCTATGGAAGCAAAGCATTCCCACTCGAGTGGCTTCCAAGCATCCTGCTCAGCACTAACAAGGACTTGTCAGAAGCATGGGAAACCTGGAGCCTTAGACCTGGCTTTGTTTTGTTGACAGCCAAAGCTTAGTAGGGTTCAGAGGACAGTCCTAGGATGTGCAGGCGGCTCCCAGGTCCTAAGTGCACGAGAGCACCTCCTGGGATGCCCTGAGGTGGCAGCTGGGTGCAGATGAAGGGCACAGCACCCACGGGCACCCCAGGCAGAACCAGCACAAGCAATATCTCCTCACTTGGATCCCCCAGCGAGCCGCAGGCAGGCCCTGCCCTGCGCTGCTCCCTGCAATGAGATCCAGCAGTGCTGAGCAGCAGGCAGGCAGGGTTACAGCCTGGGCACCCCGAAAGGAGCCCACTCGCACCAGCAGCGCTGTCCCAGCTTTTCCAAGGAAGGACTGAGTCTGCACATTCCCCCCGCGGCCACACTCCCACCCTGGCCATGCCCTCACGCCTGCTCTCCAGCAGCTTTGCAGAAATCCCACATCTCACCCCCCCCGGCCACCTCCCGGTCACGCTCCAAGTGACGGGAAGAGCAAAGATCGAGTTTCCCTGCGCACCAGAGAACAGGAATAACGTTTGGTCCTGCCAAGGGCAACACCTCGCTCTGGCAGGTGGAGCAGGTATCCACCTGGCACAGAGAAATCGAGCTGTAACTTGCCTTAAGTGTGGGATTTTACAGCCCCACACGGTGTTAATGTGTGTGTATCGATATGCATATACATCAATAGCAAACGTGTTCCAAGGAGACAGTTTCTCTGGAAGTTTTCCAGCATCTGGATATCTTTATTACGGTGAATTACTTAGGTCAAAGCCCTAACTTGCGTAAACTGGCACAGCTCTGCTGAAATCAATACCCCTACGCCAGCTCCTGCTATTTGATGAGGTGGCCCAGGATCTCTGTATTGGTTTTACTGTCTTCCTTCATCATCTGCCCAGTTCCTATCTCTTGTATTTTTTCGGCCGATTTTAGCTTTGCTTGGGGAGTCCTGGGCAAAGGCTGCAAGCAAAGAGCAAACCACAAGAGCTTCACTTGTAAGTGAGCAGTCCAGTTGTGCTCCCCATCTCGGGGAGCGTTTGCTTTCTTTGGTCTCTCAGCATTTGGAGATTACTCATTGGTTTCCTGGAGATCCCCAGGTCTGACATTTCCCCTTAATCCCTCTTGGTGTGCAGCCCAAGGGTCGAGCACAAGACCAAGCTGAGATAGAGAGTACCACAAGGTATTCCTGCTCTCCCACATTCACCCAGGGTGCAAAGACACATGCAAAAACCAGGAAAAAGCTTTTTCCTACAAAAACCTCTTGCAGAAAGTCAAAAGCAAAGTCACAGACATCTTTCACTGCAGCAGGAGGGTGAGGGAGAAGGCCCCACTCAGCCTCCGCAGGGGGAGCAAACCAGTTTACGTGCTAATCCCAGTGTGAGCAACCAGAGCTGGCACCAGCCGGGGCCACTTGTCTGACTTCAGCACTTGGCAGGGAGGGACGGATGAACAAAAATATGTAGCACAGACCCCGGCTGCCTGAAGCCACGGGTCGTTCGCTGTCAGCAAACGGAGCCAGGCGGAAAAATAAATACAGAGAACATCTTGAATTTGGAGAGCAATTCCTGCACGGCTGCAAGGCTCAGCAATGCCCCTGCCCAGGTTTTTCAGTGCCCACAGCACTTTTCACACCACCATCTGATGCCGTGGCCAAAGGCAGGCACAAAGCTGCCATCCCTCCCCCAGCTCACATGTGTCCATGCAATGCTTCCAAGCTCAGGGATTTGTTATTTCTGGGGGGAAAAAACCCATAATCCTGAGGCCAGAGCAGAGGAGGAATGAGGGCAAAGAAGGGATTTTGGCAGGAGAGTGTTGGAGGATGATGCCGTGAAAGGGTTATGTTCCAGGGAAGGCAGCCTGATGGCCCCACGGGACGGACAGCGCTGTCCATGTTGACAGCCTGGATCCAAGTGTCTGTCCCCACAGATGCCTTTGGAAGCACCACCTGTACATGTGCAACATCCCAACGCTCCATGCCAGTGTGACAGGGCTGGCACGGCGAGGGAGCGAGGCTGGGATGCGAGGCAGCAGGCACATCTAAATAAGGCCACAGAGGTAAGGGCAGGATCATTTTAAACAGTTAAAGTTTCATTTTAATTGGTGCCACAAGGGGGAAAACATTCCTGATGGCAAGCAGCAAAACATGTACCTTCTTTTTCCTAGGACAGTTTTCGCAGCCAGCCTCCCTGGGAAAATGAGGCCCATTTGCATCCAGCCCCACTCCCTACCCCACAATTTTGGAACCTATTGGTTCATTTTAGCCAGGTCAGAGTGGGGGGGATGTCTGAGGGAATTTCTGCTCCTACTCTTTGTGGGTTTCGTCACACTTCTACATTTTTTGGAGAATCATGGCACTACTTGCTCAAACACATATATTATCCCTTCAGCAAAAACACCCCAGCCAAGTTCTGACTCATATTTCAAACTCTCCCATTCAGCTTGTCCAGCTTGAGCATCATGGATCTACAAGCACTTAGCACGGGTTTACCTCACCTTCCCCCCCCAAAAAGTCATTATAATTAGCATTGCTGTGACTGGATCACACAACTATCTGCTGGAAAAAGTCAAGGCAGAAGATGGTGGTGCCTTGGTGCACTGGACACCTCATCCAGCTCCATCTTTATGATTCTGGGCTTTGCATGGAGGTACGCTCAGTGCCACTTAAGTGGATTGGCTCAAGGACAGCAAATTAAACAAGGCCAAGCAAATCAGCTCTGGAGAGCCTCACATCCTCCCGTCCTTCTAAAGTGAGCCAGGCCATTTTCTCATGTGCTCATGAGGGAAAATGTAATATATCATTTTGCACACCATGACCTGCGCCCAACCCTTCCCAAGCGTGTGCTGGCAAACCATGGTGCTGACTGCATCTGCTCCAAAACCATCAGGGAGAACTTTCCAAAAGGACAGTTCAGAGGATGGGAGGGTTTTCTAACTCCTCCTGAGGCCAGTGGGAGTTTGGCATCACCCACAAATTCCGGCATGCTGCATTCCCAGAGTGAGGAAGGTGTGTGTCCCCAAGGAACATGATGCTGGGTGAAACATCTGTGGGGGTCACTAAGCAGAACCACTGCAGGAACCACTTCAGGATTTGTTTTCTCCTGGTCTGTTCTAAATCCCAGTTGGATTTGGGCTGGGGAGGCAGTGGCTTAGGCCAGCTCCTGTTGCAGTCCCGCAGTACAGGAGAATTAATAATTAAACACAGGTTGGGTGCAGAGTAGTAGGGCTTGAAGGCAGCTGCAATATTTCCATTTTAAGAGGCAGGAGGGCAGGAGCTAAGTGCCAATTCATCTTCCTTCTGCACAGCAGCATTCCATGGTAAATTATTAGGGATGAGCTGGTTATTGCCATTAACGTTTCCCATAGTCAATGGCACATTCTGACTGCCCCAGGGATGGGGGAAACAGCACAGGAAAACACTGAGAGCACACCCCGCTCCACCAGCAGTGGGTGAGTGGAAGGGATTTTTCCAACAGAGCTGCATGGAGCTGCTACCCCAGCACGGCACCTCTTGGGAGCCTTCAGCTGAAACCAGACCTGAGTCCCTGAGCTCTCTCCACTGTTACAGTGGATTTGCCCCAGGCCAAGTTAGGCAGCCTCAGGGCTGGCTACCTGCAATCTGGGCTGGCCCTGGGAGCCCTCTGAGCCATGGAGCCCCCACATAAACCTGGTGGCTCAGCCCATCACCCTGGCATCAGGCACATTTTGCTCCAGTGTACAGGCTGCCCTTACGTCTCTGGATTCGGACACCAGGTGTCCAAAATCCCGGCTGGAACCACCACAAAGCCGATGGCTCCGAGCCCGAGCACTGCCCTTCGCACGTTGAAGAGCACGGCCCCTCTGCGGTGCCTGCGCACAAAGACAGGCAATGTCATCCTCCCTCCGCTCCCTTAACTGCTTATCGATCCCAAAGAGCCTCCGAATGGATTTCTCTGGCGAGCTATCATCCTCCATAGCCTGGGAGATCCCCTCTGTATTATAGAGCAGACATCTCAGCTAGAGCTTTATTTACTGCGAAGGAGCAATTAAGCCATCCCGCTTCGATTTATGGCCGGCACAGATAACCCCACTCAGCACGAGCCAAGGCCAGTTTAACTTTCAGATACCCACCCTTTCCAGGTGCAAAAAAAACCAGCTTAATTTGTGCATTTTTTATATTCCTAGCCCAAACTCAGATCTCATCTCCGATCAGACCAGTACAAGTTGGGAAATCATTCCCTTGAAGGCTGTTTAAGAGATTTCCACGATGCTCACTGCAGTCAGGAAGTCAGAGCTCAACTCACCTGGCTTTATTTTCTGAAAGCTGCATCCTGAAGCTGGTATTTGGGATGCTGGGGATTTAAATGTCCAGCTTCATGCTCAGGACAGGATATAAGGAATGGCAGGAGCAAGGTTCGCCCATGGTGCTGCTCCACTTTACTGGCACAAGTGCAGGGACACCCTGGCTGGCGATGGGGGCTCAGCTGAACATCCTGCCAGCCTTGGCGGAGGGGCTGAAAGCCAGGATATCCTTCCCAGCCCCTCCCCAGAAGGTTCCAGGGCTGCAGCAACCCAGGACACAAAGTCTCTCGCTCGTCTGAGCTGCTGTTCCAACAGTTTGCCACGGATAATGTTCATACTTTACAGCTTAACGGAAAATCGCCGAGATTGATGCAGATCTGCACTTTATTAATTTTTCCAGCTACCAGCAGTGAATTAATCCAGCTGGAGACTGATTTAACTTCTCAATAATGCCCAGATTTTCCACCTTGTCAAAGTCACTTCCCATTAGCCACAGTGGTGTTTGGGTAGCCAGGTGGAGCACCCCGACATCGCTGCATCAACTCCTTCCAGACGGCTGAGCTGCCAAGAGCCCGCTGAGAACACGCCTGGCTGACGGGGATCCTCTCTGGGTGAGAGTCTGTGGGGTTTCAAGAAAATCTCTTTGTAACTGATTCCATGTCTTGGCAGGACAGAGCACTAAGACTGGGGAGAGGGGAAAGTGCTACTTCAGGACTTACGGAGCTGCTACACGGCACCAGTTTTAAAACACATTATACAAGTGGCTGCTTTTGCTCTCTCTCTTTTGGCTGCGTTCAGGTCAGTCTTAATTTCACATTCTCTCAACTGAGCTCCACTGCCTTTGGACCCACAGCACGTGTCCCCAGTGTCCTGGAATGTGAGCTGTCCTCACCTGCAGCACTGCCTGCACCACCTGGAGCCGTGCACGCAGGAGCCCCCGCTACCCAGCCAGCTCTCCCTTCCTGCTGATTAGCTGGAAGCCTCTGTTCTTGGCCTCGTTGTCCCTGGCAATGAGATGCCTCCCTGGCTGATGGCCTGAGACCACTTCTGACGGCCCTACAAGGACGATACCGACAGTTCCTCACACACTGCCCAGCACCCAGCACCCATTAGAGCCACGCCACAACCCAGAGCGAGGGATAAATGTCTCAAGATGCTGGTTTTCATTAATCATACACTAAGAAAAGTTCTAAATAATACATAAAGAAAGAAAAATATCGACAATGATAGCCTGGCTATTTTTGAGCTAATCCTTGCAGACAGATGGGCTACACCCTGCGTGCCAAGCCCTGCTAAACTGAGGCTGTCTCCCAACTCTGGGGGCTAATTAAACTGAGATTAATTTGGGGCTTAATCTAATCACTGTTCCTGAAGTGTTTGCACAGAGCACCTTGGTCATAACCGAGAGACCTTTCCAGGCAGCCACAGCCTGTGCCAGTAAACACCTCCTCCTGCCCAACTGCAGGTGCCACCACCCAGCACTCCTGCTTTCCAATCTTGCTTTTCCTTTTGCTTTCACTTCGTGCCCCAGCTCATTTCCCTGTTGTCTCTCTGTGCTCCATGGCACCTGCACATTCAGGAATTTTCTGGTGCATTCCCACACGAGCGTTCCATCAAAACCACCACACCTGGCCAGGTAGGGAGGCCTCCTCATCCTTTATGAGTTTCCATAAATGATGCTGACACTGCCACTTGAGCTGGCAAGTGCAAAGATCAGCCCTGGCAGGACTGTGTATTTCATCTCACTTCCTTCTTTTCCCATAACTCATCCTGTCTACTCCATGGAAAGTGAAGCTGCGACTGGTCTGACAGGGTCCCAGAAGATCTTGCTCGCACCCTCCCCTGCATGGGAAACTTCTGCAGCTTCTGCATCACCTGGGCAAGGAGGTAATGACAAAGCCAGCAGGGACTGATGGTGTCTTGGCAGCTGCTGGATTTTAGAAATATTGCAGTATCCCATGATGGGAGCACTGGGATGGGAGGTGTACTGGAGGCTGGGAGCACTGGGACGGTCACTGCCATCCCTGGTACTGCAGACTTACCCATTTATTTGCTCTCAGATAGTGAAAACTAGAGGGGAAAAGATGAAGTTCCTTTCTAGTCCTTCAGACAATGTCTGCGTGTTAATTTAGCAGCTTCCAGGCAGGACAGCATTTTTGTCCCTGCCCGTGGCAGGGGCGTTGGAACTGGATGATCTTTAAGGTCTCTTCCAACCCAGACCATTCTGTGATTCATTCTATGATTTATTGAACAGTGGCAAATTAATTTAGGAGGAAAATAAAACCATTCAGCATCTGAAACAGAGTATTATTTCCTGCAGCATTAATCGGTGGCATCAGTACCACGTAATTTGTTACCGGTGGCATATTTCTGTACGGCTTCATTTCCTTAAAAGCACAGGAATTAATGAGGTGTTTGCGTTGGGAAGGGACTGGCAGGCACCGAGCCTAATGTGGGCAATCACCGGAGAGGCTTCCTGGCTGCACGGAGGCACCGAGGCTTTGTGAACCACGGTGTAGATACCACAGCTCTGCTGCCCTGTGGGGATTCACCTGCTCCGAGGCAGATGTGATTCCAGCAGCTGAGCACCTGCCCCTCTGTATTTAAGTGCAGAACAAGAATTCACCTCACTTAAGTAATGTGCAGCAATACTGAATCATCACTATTTGTTTCTCAGTATTACTGAGGATGTCTTTTCCCAGAAGGAGGTCAGTCAGGGAGCAACCAGCCCTGGTGTGTCACCGGCCCTGGGATGATGTCCTTGGTCCTGTGAATCACAGCCCTTCCGCTGATGCCGAAATTGTATTTCACCTCCTTATCTTGTGTACACCGAGGAACTCCAGGAGGGAAAACCCCCATTCCTCATCAGGGATCCAGTCTGGGGGAAGAGTTGCCGAGGGGACAGTCTGCTCCTGGGGGTTGCACTGGTGCATGCTGTAGCCATTCCCAGGAAAGGGAGAAATGGGAGAGGGCTTGAGGCCTGTAGGTCAAGGAGGGTGGTTCTGCCACTCTATTCCACTCAGGTGAGACCCCACCTGCAGTGCTGTGTGCAGCTCCGGTGTCCACAACATGGAAACCATGTGGAAAGGGTCCAGTAGAAGCTGGAGCCCCTCTGCTCTGCAGCCAGGCTGGAAGAGCTGGGGGTGTTCACCTGGAGACGAGAAGGCTCCAGGGACACCTTAGAGCCCTTTCCAGAGCCTAAAGGGGCTCCAGGAGAGCTGGAGAGGGAATATAAACAAGAGATGGACTGACAGGACAAGGCGGAATGGCTTCCCACTGCCAGAGGACAGGGTTAGATGGGATATTGGGAAGAAATTCTTCCCAGTGTGGGTGGTGAGGTCCAGGCCTCCCCTGACTTAGCATTAAAATGGGTTATGCTAAAAAAACCTTCCCATGTTTTACAGGGGTTCAGAAATTATGATCTATTTTATACACATGCATTATAGATTTATATAAACTTGACCTTTTAAGAGCTGCCCTGTGCACTTGCTGAGTGTTACATATAAACTGAGTATGAAATATTTCAGCCAACAGCTTCCAGACGATGTGTGGGTAAAATTCAGGGCTGGGGAAAGGAGACGAGAGGCAGCCTCAGAAAGTCGAGTACAACAGAGAAATGTGCCTCTAATCTCAGCTCTGCACCCTCAGAACTCAGTTCTTGCTCACCAAGACTCAGGCAGGAGCTCAGGTGACCTCTTCAAGGTGTGCTGAGATCCCTGAGGACAAAGAAAATAAACGTGCAATGGGGACTCCAGCTGCCAAAATCCTAAATAGCTAAACACTTCTGGGGATGATCAAAAAACAGCAGAAAAGTTACAGGAATTAGGAAGAAAATCTCCTGTTTGATATTTTCTCATGGACCTTGTATAAAAGGCCTGTCCTACAGGCAACTTGGTAACTCCACCATCAAACCCCCACTAAGGCAGGGCAGAAGGAGCTCCAGTCCCTGGGTCAGAGCTGGCGACTGTGGCAGTGAATCTCCCACCGCAGGCATTGCAGTATTAACATTTAAAAAATCACGAGACCTCAAATATCCCAATGCTAAGTCTCATGACCTTTAAGTCAACTAGATTCAGGTTTCTTTTTCTTTGACTCTCACTGCACTTTTGGGATGGAAGTAAAAGACCTTGTTAGGTTTAGGGAACGTTACAGGGAGCTTGTACACCACCCATTTCTTCCCATATTTACTTTCCTGGTCCCCTAAATTCAGTTATCGTAAGTGCTGGTTTATTTTTAAGCAGTTCTTTTCCATGTTGCCACATTTGGATAATCCTTGCTTTTAAGGCAATTCTTGAAAGATTTTTAAGCTCAGATGAAATGAAGTCTCCCTTTGAGGCTCACTCTCACCCAAACAGGCATTAAGTCCTGACGTTTGTCCAGGTTGGTTCACAAGGAGTTAGGAGTGGCCTTACGCATTTTGCAGGCTACAAGGAAGGGCAAGGACAGAAATTCAAAGTCAGAATATTAGAAAATCCCCCAATTCCAATGTCCTAAAACACAGTCGTGCACCATGCCATGTCCCTGGGCACACAATACCCCAGCAGGCCTCACTCAATCTGCTTGCCACGTTTCTGCCTTCGATAACACATTCCCTGAAAAACCAAACCCCAGCTCAGAGAAAGCCGTGCTTTAGGCTGCATTCGTTTGGTTAGCTCAAATCAAAAATGTAGAGTCAGGTGTTTGTCAGCTGCTCCATAGTGCTGAAAAAAGCCCTTTCCTGCTCTTCTTCTGCATTGCCAAGGTGTGTGCTTTAGATAAAAGTCTCGTTTCTGACCGAGGCACTCTCCCAAGAGGGAGAGGACAGGCTCTGCTCCTGCTCTGCCCCATCCTTATCACCATCCCAAGGTGCCTCATGGCTCCTGGCCCTGGGCATTACCTGCTGCCACGAGCAGGCAGAGACCCCCAGCACCGCCTCTGTGGATTGCAAACAGGCCCAGAACCACCCCCAAACCTGCTGCCCACGTTCAGCAGCTCCCACCCCCCTCCTCGCTGCCCTGCCGGCCGCTCCCCACGGCCCTGAGGTCGGATGGAGCCACAGCCCGGGGGAGCCGGACACGGGCTCAGCCTGGAACAGCCACCCTGCTCAGCCGGCGGCTCTGTTTGCACGTACAGATAAATATACATGAGACAGAGCCGAAAAGCCAGAGTCAGCTCCTCTCCGGGCCCTGCGGCTCCGGTTACGGCGCTGCCCGCGCCCCGCGGCACGGACGCTCCCCGGAGCAGCCGCCAGCCCGGCACGGCACGGAGCAGATGGTCAGAGCCGCTTGGCCCGCGGCCGCCGCCAACCACCGGCTCCTCGCCTCACATGATGCTGGCCGAGGCCACCTGGGCCTCCCGAGCACCTGCGGGCCGGGCAGGGCACCGAGCCACCGGGGGCAAAGCCGGAGCAGCTGCTGGCGTGGCGGGGGGCAGCTCTGAGCGGTCCCCAAAATCACAGTGGCCCTCCCAGCATCACCATCTGTTGTGGAGGATCCTGCTCCCGCGCCAGTGTGAGCAACAGGTCGGGGTAGCCGTGGGCAGAATTTGGCAGGGAGAAACACCCCGGAGCAAAGCTGGATGGCAGAGGGATCACAGCACCTCAGGCAAATCCTCAAAAGCCACAAGCACCCCGTAATGACCTGCCTGTGGTGGCTGTTGTTGGTGCAGCTTCGTCCTGCTGCCCAGAGCTCCCAGGAAGGATCCGCTGCCCCGTTTGCTCCTCAGACAAGGACACAAGGAGCAGAAGGGGCACGGCAGGGTACGTGTCCTGGGCTGCAGGAGGAGCAGGGAAGGGGTGGCAATGGCAGGAAGCAAGTCCTGTGCCCGGCCACCACCCCGTGGGCTGGGGACACGGGCAGGGAGTCAGATCCTGCAGGGAGTCAGATCCCGCAGCCGGGCTGCAGGGAGAGAAGCCATGTGCAGGGATTGGCTGCGTGCATCCCTCGGTGCTTCCCTGCCCTCCTCAACAGGGGCTTTTGCACCCTCACCAGTAAACTGGGAGGGTTTTGGCCGTGAGCAGCCGCCACTCTGGGCAGTGGCACGGGAGCCCCTGTGGCAGGGGCACGGCGGGGGCTCGGGGGTGCAGCAGGGAGTTCCTGCAGCACCAACACAGCCACGGGCACGTGAGAGCCCAGCAGCTCCAAACTCCGCTCCAGGAGCCCCGAGCAGCGAGCACGGCCATAAAGAGCAGGGACAGCAGCGCTCCAACTTCCTGGCACTCGGGGAATCTTCCTGGATCCTGTTACGTTCATGTGTCCTTGGCTCATCTCTGTACAGTTGAAAAACACTGTAAGGGGAGCCAGTTAATTGGGACAGCTGAGGTCGAGAAGCAAAACCCAGGGAACCAATTCCTGCTTGATCGGAGACCTGTAGCTTTCACCACAGCGGGCAGTTTGTACAGCCCTGCTTTGCCGAGAGGCCTCTCCCGTCAGGGGCAGCAGCACCACGCTGCCCACCAAAGCCCCTCATTGCTCCCAGCCTGCTCCACTGCAAGGTCCTGAGAAACTGCCGCTTCCACTCCCGGTGGGATGGTGGTGGAGTCCCCGTCCCTGGAGGTGTCCAAGGAAAGATTGGATGTGGCACTCAGTGCTCTGGGCTGGGTGACAAGGAGGGGATCGGGCACAGGTTGGACTCGATGATCCTGAAGGTCTTTTCTAACCTGAGTGATTCTGTGATTCTGCATTTTGGGTCACCAAAGGAAGCAGAAGGCAGGCGGGCATTAAGGGTGCCGGCTGGCACGGCTGAGGACAGTGGGGTCACGGCAGTGACACTCAGCATTTACTCCGCTGGCGCTGCGTGTCCCGACCTGCGCTGCGCTAGCGCGAAAGGCTCCCAGCCCCGGGGGATGTTCCCAGGCACTGCCACCACACAAATAAATAACAACAATGCTCCCAGGGTGGCGGGGGGGCTGCAATCTGACCCAGCACCACCGATGGAAAGAGCAAAGAGCTGGTGCCTGTGCTTGCCCCCAGCACTGTGAATCTGCTGGCATTTGGTCACCAACGGGCAGGGCTGGCAGAAGGGTTGTTTCGAGGGGAGTGGCCACAGTGACAGCGGAGCTGTGCTGCCACCAGCATCCACATAACTCCAGGTTTTACTGCGGTGTCCAAACACCAAGCGCACTGAGCACAGCCCCCACGCCTAAAGCCCAGGAGCTCTTCTCTTACCTTTTTTATGGCTGCTTATTTAAGGAATACTTTATATCAATGAAGATGCTTTGCTTCTCCAGTGTTTTCCCTCACTGAACGAGAACTGGTCTTCGTTTCCTTGGCTCTGTAGGGGTGGCCACAGGGGTTGGGTGTTTTTAGTTTGAATAAGCCTAGAACAGAAAGCGACACAGATCAGGAGACCAAGACACCCTCAGCCCAAAGGCACCGGCTACAAATGCGGCCCCGAGCCATGGGCAGGGAGGAGGAAGAAGCAGCTGCCATGTGCATGTCACCAGTGGATGTCCCCATGTCACCCTTGAGCTAAACTGGTGGAAGAAGCAAAACACAGATTCGAGGGAGAACCCCTCCCTCGCAGGTTGGCAGCTCGGTCACCCAAGGGCTGAGACCTGACAGTCATGTTGTGTTTTCCTTGCAGGCTCTGCCCAGGCTGTGCAAGTGAAGATGACAACAAAGACAACGACCTCAGTAAGTCTGTTGTGAGACCTGCACTGGGGTCACAGACCGGATGACACTGGTACTTAAAAATGTGGCCTTAAGAACAGCACCCTGGGGTTCATGGAGGACACAGCCTTACCTCTTCTGCTTTTCCACTCTTGGGGGATCTTGGGAAAAACAAAGAGCTTTTTCTGATCCTACCAGACTGGAGGGATAAGCTCCAAATGCTGTTGTACCAGGATGCAATACACAAATTACCATTGGCACCACCCCAGTTCCTCAGTTTCCAGGGAACTAATAAATTTTCATAGAATCAGGGAATGGTTTGGGTTGCCATGAGCAGGGACACCTTCCACTAGAGCAGGTTGCTCCAAGCCCTGTCCAACCTGACTTTGAATACTTCCAGTGAAGGGACTTCCACAGCCTCTCCGGGCAATCAGTTCCATGAAGTTATAAAACATTTCTAGAAGGACAAAAGAGAACCAAATGCCAGGCTCTGCTGGGCACCATGGCAAACCTGGGACTTCTGTGGGCAATCTGAAGGAGCCAGGGAGAGAGAGGCAAAGCAGAGAATCGCTCCTGGGATAACGGCCATGCACACTCCTGCCCAGAGGCTGAGCCCATCACATTTCCAAGAGGAATGCTGAGGGAACAGCACTGTCCTTGCAGCTGCCTCAATGACAGGAATAACGTGCTGCAGAGCTAAGGGGGACAATGGGAACAATGGTAATGAAAGTAGAGAAGTGAAAATTCATTACTGGAGATGCTCGGGAGCTATCCTGAGGGATCCCCTTAGGCTTTGTGGTCTGCTTTAACCCTTTGGGTCTGGCTCTGGTACTCAGGCTGTTGTGCTATGCTGCTGACTGTGCTTTCCTCCTCTTTTTTCCCCATTTCTTTATGAAAACAACATTCTCCTTCTCCACACAGAGCACCATGCACATCACAGCCCCGCTGTGCCCTTCGGCACTCGGCTTCCTGGGACTGTGCATGCAGAGCAAAAAGCATAATGGGGTTTCTGGTCAGCTGCTCCAAGAAAGAGTCTAATAATATTTTCTCCTATTCCCAGCATTTCACATGGAGATGGGAGCAGTGACCGGACAAGACAGCCAGCCCAACTCCACAGGTGAGCTCATTCCCTCCCAAGGGGAGAAGTCTCCCCTGACTGCTTTTTTTGCCTTCTGGAGCAGAAGGAATCTATTGCAGCGCTGTTAATGTTGCTTTGGATGCCCCGGCATCCTGCCAGGTTTCTGAAAAGTTAGAGATGCCCATCAGGCATCTCCATGGCAACTCTGGGATGCTGATTCCAGCCGGGCTCAATGTCCATGTCGGAGCAGCAGGCTGCCAGGTTCATCTTCCCCAGGCTTTTGGAAGGGCAGAAGGAACTGAGAGGGGCTCTGGTCCCTCTTGATGCACTCCCAGGCTGCTGGAGGAGCAGCACATCAGACACTCGGGGGCTTTGACCTGTGGGACCAGCCAAATGGTTCTTCCCAGCTGGAGGCAAAATTCCTGGCAAAGGAATTTTTGGAAGGTTTGGCTGGTGCAAAATATTTTGGTGTTTTGAGCTTCTCCCACAGCCTGGAGATGCAAGCAGCCCGTACCTGGAGGGTGTTTCGTACTCCAGCCCGTGTCAAACACCCCATGGCAGGGCAGCAGGAGTACAGGACACAACTGTGGTGTGGAGATTTTGGGTGGGAATGGCAGTAACAGCCAGCCTGAGAGAAGGCGTGGCCCTCAAGGAAGGCAGGAGATGCTGAAAAGGAGGATGTCATCCACACCTCCAGGGCCTCAGCCAAAGGAAATAAGTTCATGTGTGGAAGAAATAGTCCAGCCTCCCCTGGGGACACATTCTTCCTGTGAGCCAGCTTCACAAGTTGTGAGGGGCACAGCCACCCTCCTTCGTGTCACTCCTGGTCCTGGGAACACACAGAGTCAGCAGCACTCCAGCTTTGAGGACTCCTGTAGGCAGCAAAGCCCAGCCTGACTCACCCTGAATTAAATACATCCGTCTCCTTTGGGCATTGTCACACCTCATCCCATGCTGACAGGCACCAGGTTCTTCACTTGGGAGCTCCTGTGACGGTGTTTTGGTAACCACAGCTCAGAGAGGTGAAACTCCAGGAGTACTCCTCCAAACAGAGGAATCACAGCAATTTCCAACTGTGCAGCTCTTGCTCCTGACACTGCAGCAAATTACGGACAGAGCTGCTCAAAAACAAGAGCCAGTGACCTCTGCAGCTTCTCCAAGGCAGTGGTGAGCTTATTTGTGCTGCCACTGTTGTGTCCTCAGCTCATCCAATAGCTCAGGTGTCCATGATGACCATGAGAGCATCCAGCTCCCTCCACAGTATCCTGGCACCTCAGGTCAGGAAGAAATAACTCCCGTGAGGGCTGTTCCATGGCCTTGCCCCGAAATGGCCACTCAGGTCCTTGGGCTCCAGCCCAGGTAAACACAACCAGGGAACAGGTCCTCCTGCAGGCAAAGCTCCCAGGAACAACAGCCCCCCTCCCATGGTGTCTCAGGAAGGAAAGTTTGGAGGTTCAGTCCCCCCAGGGTCCCTGTCGCTCCAGAAGGGTTGATTCCCACCATGGCCACTGGCCTTCAAACACCTCGACTCACACTGAGCTCCAGGTGTTTTTTCCAATCTTGTCTTCCATTTAACTTTGCCATGGAATTAGAGAATACCAGGCTGGCTGGGCAGTCGAGATAACTCCTTTGTCTACTGGGTCACCAAGAAGGGCTTTGCTCACCCCTGCAGTGGAGAGATGTTGATAAAATGCAAAAAAAGTACTTTCTGCATCTCCCAGGGTGTGCCATGCTGCTTGTTTAATTAGAAGGGGCAAGGCTCCCTCCTGAATATACCAGAAATAGCCTTCCAGGGAAAAAATAACCCTGCCTGGGTATTGTGGGGGATTCTTGGACAGACCAGCTATACAATCCATCCCAGTCGTGCAGGGTCAGAATTTCGGAGGAGGGGTACGTCCAGAAAGCCAACCTGCTCCAGGGAAGAAACCTCCTTCACCTTTAGTACTGGTGAGAGCAAACAGAGCATGTTTTCCTCTCCCCCTTCATTGCTTCTCCTCCTTGTCTTCAAACTGTTATCCCGGTGCTGCCCATCTCAGATGCATTTGGCGTCACTCCCACGTGTCTGGGGCAGCTTTGTGGGGAGTGGTTGACAGTAAAGCACATCCCCAAGGGCACAGCTAATGGATAATTTGAGTTACCCGGACACCTGAACAAAAGATCCCTAAACCCTCTTCAGGGTAGCACAGGCCCCCACCGCCTTCAAAGGACGGGTTATTTGAAGATTATGCAAGGATTAATGCCTAATGACCGCGTGCAGCCCGGCCAGCACCACTCTCCTCATCCAGGAAGGCCAGCAGCAAAGCCCAAGCCAAGCAGCAGCTGAAGGTCAGCGATCCATGCTCGGACAGACAAGTCAGGATAGCTCTGGAGAGCCTGGCAGCCTTTGGTGGCCAAAGTCCTGCCGGCAGCCCCCTCCTTTCTCGCTGCCTCTGGCAGTGCTGGGGACAGAGGCGCTGCCTCCGCTGTCGCAGGCACAGCCCCATCCAGCTGCCAGGGAAGGAGGAGCTCCCTGCCAGCGCCACCCGAGGTGCCCGAGGACACACGGCCATTCCCGCTGGTCTCTGCCCCGGGGCATCCACGTTGGTACTTTTCGTTTTTAAGAAACAGCAGCAAAACGTCTGGTGAATCCCCAGCTGCTGAGAGCTCGTTCTTGGAGGAACAAAGAGCAGCAATTGTCACAGCAATGTCTTTTGTCACTGAAAAAAGGGAGAGTAGAAGAAAGCAGCAGAAATAGTTGCAGTTCTGTCTCGGAGCACAGAGCTGTGACCCACCCCGAGCCACAGCCCGCTCCTCCCCCTGCTCCGCACTCCTCACGCGGCTGCTCCCACAGCTCTGGGCAGGAGGGTGTCCCCCGGTTCCTCATGGAAGGAGTGCTGGGCCATATTACAAACCAGGGACCAGCCAGGCTTGCTTTTTACCTCCAGAAATCCCACTCGGGATGCAGGATCTCCTGCCAGAGGCTCGCCCACCTGAGGACGGGTATTTCCGCAGGGGAGGCAGAATTCGCCCCCAAAGCATCGCTGCCGCTGCTCCTCCCAGGGGTCCCAGCATTGATTCAGTTCTAAACCAGCCCTCATTGTCTCCCTGACATCTAAACACGCCCTTGACCTCTCTGGCAGGGCTGCCCCTGCCATCAATTAGCTTGTGTGGATACCAGGAAACTGAATACACGGGCTTATAGCTCGGTGGAAAGTTCTGCTGCCGTCTTAAATCATAAAGCGCAGCTGCTGACACAGCAGAACTGCAGAATGAAGCATCTGAGCAGCCTGGGCTTGGAAAATGCCGGCAGGAGAATAAGGGCAGCTCTGTCACAGGCAGGGAGAAAGGACAGGGGGGCCAGGAGAGCAGATTAAAGCTCACCAGAGGGCAGCTGTAATGTGTCATCCACCACCGATGGGCCCCAGCCCTCCACAGTTTTCGTTTGCAGTTGGGAGAGCCAAGGGGAGCTGAGATTCAGTGTCTGCAAATGCAAAGTAATGGCTGGGAAGAAACAAAATAAACCCCAGACTCCAAATACATCTGCAAACACACAGACGATAATGAGCCCTGAATGAGACATTCTGAGGAGGAGAGGGATCTTGGGAGTCTGGGGGGAGAGTGAGGTGAAAATACCAGCTCCTGGCTGGTGAACAGAGCCAGCCTGAGGCTGGGATGGTTTGGACAGGGAGGGTGTGGAGAACAGGATGGGAGCCACTGGCAAATCTGCACATGGAGCACGGCTGGCCCTGGTCAAAGGGACATCTCCAAAGGGACATGGCAGAGCTTACAGGGCTCAGAGGAGGAGGAGCAGCAACAGGGAACAACTCCTGCACGAAGGCTCCACAGCTCGGAGGTGACACTGGAACAGCTTCATAGGCAGCACAGCTAGGAAAAACGGGGACACTGTTGTGCCACAAGGAGCACCAAAGGAAAGGAAAAAGTTTCAAAGCAAGGAGTATCAGCCAGTGACCAAAGGGGTTATGAGGGTGTGTTAGTTCCAAACTGTATCAAGGGAGGTTCAGCTTTAGATGACTTTGGAGCTGCTTCCAGTGGGGTTACCTGCCCAGGATTTCTCTACAGACAGTGGAGGAGACTCTGAGACACCAGGCTGTCACACCAGGGCAGGTCAGGAGAAAAAGCCCCGCATCACCACACCAAGGAGAAGGACAGCCCTAGCACTTTTTCCAGTGCAGGCATCTACAACAGTTTTGGAAAAACATTTGGACACCCTCAGCCATGGCCCTGGCAGGACTGAGGTCGAGGTCTCCAGCAGCCCCCCCTCGACAAGCAGAGGTGGAATATCTTCCCAACACACCTTCTACTGGAGCCTTTATGGACCTTTGTGAAGGCAAAACACCTGCACAAGAGCCAAAACTCCTTTCCCAGGAATGCAGCCTGCAATTTCCCTTTCCGCCCAATGGGATTCAAATAACCTAATTCTTGCTCTACATTCATGCACTCCCTCTCTCCCCCAAATCCCCCCCGGAGAAATGCCAGCCATGTGGTAAATACACATAATCATGGCACTCTGATAGCAGCTCTTGCTCTCTGGCCATTAATTCTTCTCCCTGGGACCTCGGTGAACATTTGAAATCCTGCAGCAAATCCAACGAGCTGCCTTTATTTGAAAATCAACATGGCATTAAAAGGATTTCTCCTTTCCCTCTTAAAAATGCAAATTTTTTTTTTTTAGCTTTAAAAATATCTTAGCTCATGGAGAGGTGTTGCTGGTCACGTCCTTATCTCAGGCCAATGAGGAGGTTACTCTTTTCCATGGAAAACTCAAGTAGCAGGAAGGCTCACTGCTGCAGGAGAGGCAGCAGCACCCACCTCAGGCACAGCTGGTGCCTTCCTCATGGCGCGCTCTGCAAATCACCGTCAGAAACCTTCCCTTTCTCCTCTCAAGGAAAAAAATAGAGGATAAAAGAGAAGAAAGGAAAATGTATAAGAGCCTTCTCCCTCAAGACTGGCATTTCTAGGAAAGCAGGAGCTCCCTGTGGATGCTTTCGGCGTGCTGCAAACACCTTGTGGCAGGGCACGGGTGAGGCTGGCGCAGGAGGGAAGCGGGGGCCGGGAGCAGCAAGCTCAGTGCTGAGAGAGAAGAAATGAGGCTGGAGGGATTTTGACAGCCCCATGAGAAGGGCAGTGCCTGCAGCCCCCGAGGCAGTGACCACCGCCTGCTCGGCTGCGGAGGCTCCAGCTCAGAGTGGCCAGGGAAGAAAAGCATCACCTCAGCCTCAGCTGGGGCCACCAGTGTCACACCGAGCTCAGCTCAGGCCCCAAGCATGGCCTGGGCTGCACCACTGGAAATGGCTCTTACCAGTGACCCCACACAGACTGTTTTTTCCTCTGTGTTGTCACTGAGCCATGGCCTCTTTGGAGCTGGAGAGGAACGAGGACAAGAGCAGACCTGGAGGAGCAGCAAGACTGCGACACGCAGGGAAATCCCTGCAGATGGGAGGCAGGAGCAGCGCAAAGAGGCTTGGAACAGAGTTTGGTGCAGGACCCAGCTGACACCTGCCTTAGGATTCAGCTGTGCCATGAATAGTTGAGGAGAGCAGACTGTCCCACCTGGGACGTGAAGGAGAAGGGACAGCAGGGAAAGGGCTGCACCCCAGGCGAGCGGCTGGGAAGGAAAGGGTGCCCCGGGCCAGGCAGGAGCCGCAGGGCTCGGTGACAGGTGACAGGAGGGTGCTAAAGGCCAACGGGCAGATGGTGAAACTGTGATTAGAAAGTCACTCCAGCCATAAATCTCGGGGACCTGACCTGGAGATAGGCAAGCCCCAGATGGCTTGGAAAGTCTGCCTGGCAGAGCCCAGCATGGCTCAGCGTGCATCTGGCCCTCCCTCCTCCTCCTCACCACCTCCAGCCAGCTCCTCACGGCCAGACCTGAACCAGGGACCCCTGAAACAAAAATTCTTCTAATGCATGAACTAAAGAGCAAAATCTGGACCCCAACAACATTGTCCTGTGCCCACCCTGGCACAGGGCTGGCCGTGTTCCTGGGGGTTACAGGCACATGCCATCTCTGCAGGGATGCGTGGCACCATCCGGGGGGGCACGGGGGGCTCGGGACTGTGCAGCGCTGCAGCAGCAGAGCTGGATGGATGCAGGTTCCCTGCGGCCACACACGCTATTTCTGGATATGCTGAGGTGCTGCCTAGGGCTGGATTTGCAGGCGAGCATGGGGGCATATCAGCTGTCTGTGCTCTGGAAAGGGCTCAGGAACAGAAAACGGGCAGGAGATTGGGAGGGGACAGGATTTATATAGACATCCATGGGAAAACCCGTGTCTCCAAACGCAGTAACCTAACACCAGGTAGTAGCACCAGCTCGTGCCCGTGGATCCAGGACAACAACTTTCCCCACCTGCAGGCACAAGAGCCCACTGCTCTCACCCTCCTGCCTGAAAAGCGCTAGCAGCACCCACACAAAGGCACCCTGCCCACGCCAAGCTCCCGAACCCCCTCTCTGCCAGCGGGTGCCTCCCACAGCCCTTCCCAAGGCTGCCGGAGAGCCCTTCAGCCCACAGGTGCTGTCGCTCCCCCGGGACCCTCGGCCAAGGCGGGGGCTGGCAGCACAGCCGGGACAGGGGCCAGTGGTAAAATTAGAACGCGTGTCCCTGCCAGCCCCTTCTGCGAGCTGCAGGGACCAGCTGAGCCCGTCTAACCCGCGCTGTAACCCTTCGTGTTCCCCATTTCGCGGGTCGGGACAGTTACTAGAAAGCCAGGGATTTGCAGGGCTTTCCTTTTTGATCAGCCCGAGAGAGCCAGGCTCGCGGGCTGATGGGGCAGAGAGAGGTGGGTTTTTTGGATCCTTAGGGACGGTAGGGATTGCAGCCTGCAATTCCCTTCTCTGCTGTCCCCTTTCCACGCCAGGCAGTCCTGCAGAGACCGATCCTGCCCGCTGCGAAGGCTCCTGTCCCCTTTCCAGCCCCTTCTCCCCACTGCTGCCCTTCTCCTGCAGCAGTTATTATTATTTATGCTCCTAAGCATCCTTTGAGTTCTGCCAGGGGACAGGATCCAAAGAGAAAGCCTTTTAAGGATTTGTGCCAGCGCCGGGAAGCGAATCCCCCCCAGCGAACAGTGGTGCTGGGGGATTTGAGTGTAGACAAGTGCTTAAAGCCGAAAAGGGCAGAGAGAGGGGAGGGAGCCGGGGGCACGCTCTGAAACCAGACCCCCTCCCCCGCTCGAAACGCAGCTCCTTCCTCTGCTTTAGGAAACGGATCCCTCCTGCGATTTCCTTTCAAAGGTGACTTGTAACCTCTTCATTAGGGTCGGCTTTGGCAGAGCCCTGATGGTGCAGCTGGCAGGGCCGGAGCTGCGCTGGGCGGGAGCGCGCTCTCCTTTCCAAGGCTGGGACGCACTCGCGGCCGCTCGGCGCAGCGGCGGCAGCACCCGCGGCCCGGCCATGCGCTGATGGGTACCATGGACTTTAAGGCAGATCCCAGTGCGGTCACCATCAATCTGCTGCTTATCGTGCGCCCCGAGGAGGCAGCGAGCAAGGAGAAGGGGCAGCGAGAGGGGCAGACGGAAGGCGGCCGAGGCGCAGGTAACACCGCGCCTGCAGCGGGCGAGGGAGGGCAGGGCTGCGGCTGCACACGGAGGAGAGAAGCAGCAGCTTTGGAGCAGGGCTTGGGCTTCCCCTCCTCTTTCTCCTCTTTGCGCACATGCTGCAAAACCACAAAATGCCAACTTTTTGGTAGAAGCCCAGCGTGTCTCCGTTGGAGCAGCAGAGCCCTGCTGGAGCCGCGCTCCGAGCTGCGCCTGCCCGGCTCCAGTGCGTCCAGCCCCGGGCACGGGAGCAGGGACATGCACGGACACTGACCCGAGGGTTGTGTTTGCACCTTGCTGTGCCCTGCGCCGGTCCCGAGGTGCTCTCTGGGCTGTGCACGGGGAGCAGGGAGAGGGCTCGGTACTTTCGCCCCACATCAGCACCCGCGGCACTGGAGCACAGGGGCAGAACTGTTTTGTTTGCAGCGTGCCCAGGCTTTGTCTCCGAGGATCACTGTCCTGAGCCATTTATAGCTACACTTTGGGACAGCGGCCCTGGCCCAGCTCCCTGTCCTGCAGCGGGTCTTCCAAAAAGCTGCGGCTGTGCTCTGCAAATGCAAGGGGACCCTCCCTGCTGAAGTAAAGGGAGGAGAACGAGTATTCCTGCCCAAAAACCTGGGGGAGAAGCTGGATTTTCAGGCAACCTGTCCCAGGCTAACAGCTACAGGCAGAGCTATCCCCAAGCTGTGTCCATGCTCCATCGAGCACGGCATCCAGCACCTGCTCAAACAAGAGCAAATCCTACCAAAGTGGCTTAGACCTGGACTACTGCACTTTCTGCCCCTGGGATTTCATGCTTTAGCAGCAAGAAGTGCAGCCAAGGCTGCAGATGAGACAGAAGGTGGATCCTGATGACACCTGGCTGCAGCTGGGATGATGGATGGTGTGGAAGGGTTTGGGGTGCTTAGCCTCCAGGCAGTGCCAGCGCTTCAGCCCAGGAGGACCCTGCCAATCTCCCGTTTCTGTCTTACAGGTTCGGAGGGTGATGGCAACGGCAACAGCAGATCACAGCCGCCCCAGGGCACAGAGCTGAACGGTAAATCAGCCCCTCCCTCCCTCTGTGAGAAACCTGCTCCAGCACTCACCCAAAGCTCCCAGCTGTGCCGCTTGAGCACAAAGGTGCTTCACACAACCCATCCCTCTCCAGTGCTTTCAGGGGCTCCCATGGAGGCACACAGAGGGCCTTGTGGTGCATCCCTTCCCTCCGTGCTCCCTGTGGGCAGGATGCGCAGGGGTGGCACAGCTGAGCCCCTGCACATCATCTGCAGGGATTCTCCTGCCACGGAGCCCGGTCGGGTTCCAAGCGCACGGAGCTCTTACATTTCACAGCCAGCTGATGGCAGGGGAAATTCAGCGCCCCAAATTGCTCAGGTTGCCGACAGAGCTTCCAGAGACTTCCCCAGCACTCACACGGCTTAAAGTAGGGTCTGGGGGGTGTGAAGAACCTTTTCAACTATCTGTCCCCCTGTCCTTTCTTCATCTCCCCCTGTCAGAGGTTGAGCACAAGGCAGGTGGGATTGCTGACCGGGAACGATGGCGGCTAGGCCTCAGTGTTCCCCTGACAATTCCCAGCCTTCTGCCCTGAAATAGTCGGGGAGGAACATCTGAGGAGGTGACCCCAGAACTGTGGAGCAGCTCCCAGGGAAGGGACTCAGGCCCTCCCACTTGCTTTCCTGGCAGTCTAAGCCTGCCGTGGTGTCCAGCAGAGAAAGGCAGAGGCAAAGGTAGAGCAAGACACAGGTAATTCCCATGGTAGCAGACAGTGGATTTTGGTTACACCAAGGAGGAACTTTGCTTCCGCAGGTCAAGTGGTAGCAGCGTGCACAAGCCATGGCTGCTCCCAGCAGGATGCTTGGCAGGAGCCCTGATCCAAGCCCCTCTGTAAGCAGTGGTGGCTGGAGGCTGCTCACAGTCTGTGAGCAAACATTTCATGGCAAGGCACTACTTTGGGGCTTTTTAAACGAAGCAGATGACAAAAGCCTCCACTCCAGGAAGCAGATAAATATCCTGCGCTCTCTCCCTCTGTCATGCTCAAGAGGTTCTACAACCAGAGCTGCAGAGTCAGCCTCCTCTACGAGTGAGTGAGAGGCTGGTATTGATCATTTCCCATCCTGAATTAATGGCAGGGGTATCTAACATGCACATGTGAATCCTTTGCTTGCAGCTCTACCTTAGGCACAATTTAAACCCCTGTGATGGAGGAATTCAGACACCAGAGGAGCAGGCGGAGCTTTGGATGCTCTGGCACCACAGGGGTTAATGAATTCCCCTTTCACCAGCCATGTTAGTGTCCTGATGAGGCCTCCAACACCCCTGGTGCTGCCACAATATTTTCAAATTTATCTAATCCCCAGCCCCACTGAGGCAAACAGGCTGTGGCCGCACCCCACGAGTTCCCATCGCTCCAGGCTGATCCTGGTCACAGCCACATGGAACAAATGGGCTCTGGCAAGCTGTGAGATCCAGGTTCCTCCCTGGCCTCTGGTGGATGGGGATCCCAGGTCTCTTTGAAAAAGAGAGAGATATCAGCCTGGCCAACACCCACAGGAGCCTGGGAGCGAGGGCTCCGTGTCCCCTGGCCTTTGCTCCCTCCCTGGGGCACGAATTTGTGCTGCCTCCTCCTGGGTGGGCCCTGGGCACGCCAGGACCCCGGGCCCAAGACACTCAGGGTCTCCCAGAGGGCAGGGCTGAGGATGAGGATGAGTTGCTGACAACCACACCAGCACTCCCCGCTTCATATCCAAGCCTCCAGCACCGCCCTTCCCTCCCACCCACCTCTCCAAACACCCCCTGGTCCAAGCACCCCCACTCTGAGCAGCAGCAGCCTGGGCTGGAGCACCCCTCTGGAGAGGGCTCAGACACCCCGGAGCAGGAGCAATTGAGCTCTGAACCTGGAAAAGAGGCTTGAGCTTCCCGAGTCGTTCCTCGTCTCACTGCAGAGGCTGATTGAAACCCATCCCTGCCGGCTGTTTCTCGATGTTTCCCTTTGTGCCCCCAGGCCGGCGCGGCTCCGCAGAGCCCTGCGAGCAGACACCACCCATCACTGCGAGCCCTGACAAAGGTAAGTGGTGACCCAAGAGACAGAGCAGGGCATCACTGAGCTCCCAACAAGATTTTCTCCAATAAAATAACCCCAGAACGCCCCAAAAGAGAGAAAAAAAATCCCGCCCTGGGACAGCTCCAGACTTGCTGGCCAAGGACTTGTCTGGCCACAGAGTACGAGGAGAACAGCAAGAAGGAACCTGGTTTGGTGGCAGGGGTTGGAACAAGAATATCTTTAAGGTACCTTCCAACCCAACTCATTCTATGATTCTTTATGGAGGCTATCTTGATCAGGAATAGTAAGATAAAAATGTCATAAAAGCACCAGCAACCATCTCATACCACCAGTTTTTAAAGCAATGATATAGCACATTGAAAAATTCCTGTGGAATGACATTTTTTCATTTGTTAAATGCCTTTTAAACTCATCAGCAGAAGGCATTCATGACCAGTGAGTTTGTTTCTTGAAAACAAAGAATTTTGATTTACGGGGGGAAACTTAGAAAGCGGAAACTGGGGAGAAAACCCACAAAAACACAAAGTAAAAATAATCCTGAGCAATAAAAAAGGACCCTTGAAACTACAAAAATCTTAAGGAAATCAAACTATTTGCATAAAGTCATCGCTTCGAGAAATAACTTCATTTTACCTTTGAATTAACTGACAAAGTACGCCAGCAAGCTCTAATTCAGACACCCTGATACCTGCAACCATCCTAGAACTGGAGTCGAGCTCTAAGATTTAGGTTTTTACAGGTTTTACAGTTTTTCTTGCTTTCTGGCTTTGGGCCTTAAAGGACATTGAATCTCTCTGCATAATCACAGGAGAAACTTCACTTTTCTAAAGGCAAATGCTACAGAAAATCTTATTCTTTGATAAAAATTCAGATTCCCACCTAATTAGCCAGTTCCAAGGGCTGACTTTCAAGGAAAACCCCAAGAGTCATGAGGCTCTTGATAAAGTTGTAAAAGATATCACTGGATGGCAGCCCCAAGGCGCATTAACATCTTGACCTTCAGTGTCCTGAATAACCTCTGCCTGATCCGAAATGGGAGCCCAGGAGTACACGGAGCTCCTCCAGGGAACCTCAGGCGCTGCAAACCCTTTTCTGAAACACCTGCCAAAAAAATGCAGTCTCTGTCAAAAAGTTCAGGTAGTTCTTATAAGAGACTCCCTCACTCTTTTCCTTTATTTCCCTCCCTGAAACTTTAAAGACCGGAGCCCAGGTTTCCAGGGAGGTTTTTCTGAAGCATCAGAGCATATTTGGACCACAGCTGGCCCTGCCAGGACGCTGCCTCTGACAGGCAATGGCCTTTGCCAGATTTTACTATCACAAGCCCAACCATTTCCATCACTTCAAGCCTTTCTCTGTCTAATTCCAAGAAAAATCAATGAAAGACATTGATTCTCTGCTTGCTGTAGCTCTATCAAGAGCTCTTTAATGTGGTGATAAACCTTGGCTATCACCAGAGATGCTGCTTTGTCTCAAGTTAAGAGCTGCCTCGGCAGGCACTCCCGCTCTCTCCTCCACATCCCGGTCACTTTGCCCTCTCTAGGGAGTTTGTCATTGCTCCTTGCAGGAACCCAAGTGACGGTGGAGATTCACCGCGAGGATACCAGCCCCCAGCTCATCAAGAGACTCTCCCTGGGAAAAGGTACAGCCACGGCTTTAAACACCGGCAAAGGCTCAGCCCATCCTCCCTTCCCTTTGCGGAAGCCCGGGAGCTCCAGGGGATGCTGCAGCCCGGGAGCCCGGGCAGGGCTGGGTTGATCCCACTGATCGTGCCGGGCTTGTTGCAGGTTCCCAGAGGCTGAGAGGACACGACAACAAAGGTGAGGCTCTGCTCTAACACTGCACATCTCCAAGCTGTCGCTCCCCTGGGAGGGTGCTGAAGGGCACGTGCTGCTGGACCGTGCCCATGCCTAGGGCTTGAGGAGCAAAATCCTTCTGCTCCTGGGGTGTGGGTGTCTCCTGCTCCTCTGGCCCTGGGATAAGGCGGGTGGTGACACTCCAGTGTCCCTCAGCAATCCCCCAGCTGCTGCAGAGCTCCCACTGGCGTTGTCATCTGACAGCTCTGGAGCTCCCTTCTTCCACGCCTGGGGAGGTTTGGCCATGCTGGGCTGGGGTTTGATGTCCCCAAGCCTCGGGCTGGAACAGGAGATGCCTGGCTGCCGGGGAATGCGGGCTCTGCGGGATAGCAGCGAGGGGATGCGGAGCACACTCCGCACGGTGCCGACATCCCTGTCCAAATGGAAGGGAGTGGGCAAAGAAAAGCCTCAGTTCCAGCTGTTCCCATCCGGTCCTGCTCCCCACAATAATTTATTTCTATTTGTCTTTTTTTTTCCTGTGGCCAACAACCTCCCCCCTCCCACTCCCTTCTCCGCTTTGCAGGTTTCCAGAGGAACGAGGCCCCGCGGCCCCCGGGAGCAAAGGACCTCCATGGTAACTATCCATTAGCACAGGTAGTGTCCAGCTTCCTAAGCCCCTGTCCTTCGGGACGGCAGTGGGGAGCGGCTTTGGGAATGTCTCACTCGCCCAAGCCCATCGCAGGGCTCCATACCCAAGGAAGGCAAACAGGCACAAGCACACGCTGAGTGCACAGAGCTTCCCAAGGCCCTGCAGATCCGGGTCCTGCACGGAGCCTCTGTAGATACAACCTGGCAAAGACAAAACCCCATCACCACATTTGAAAAAAAAAAAAAACAAAGTCCCCTTCCCAAAAAGGCAAAAAGTAATTTTCAGAGCTGCAGAGAGTGGGAACCTTTAAACGTGTAAACCTGCTTTCTCTCTCTTTAAGTCAGTGCAACGCCTCTTTTCAGGGAAAACACAGATAAACAAACCAGCCTGACAAGAAATAGATGCCGTGTGCCTGCGTGCTGATTCTGGCAGACAGGAGCCTGCCCAGCACAGGGATGTGCCTGCATCCCACCTGGCAGGCAGCACTGGGATGGGAGATGGGGGATGCCCCAAACCCCCTCCCCAGGCAGAGGTTTTCAGGAACAGGGCTCACATTACCAACACACCTTTGCAAGCCAGGAACAGACCTTCTGGCAGCCCCAGAGCAGGCTGGAGCTGAGGCATTTTGGGGAGCAGGGCAGGAGCAGAGGATGGATATAGATGTCAGAGGCACTGCTGGCTCCTCAGCCAGGACAGGATGTTCTGGGAGCCTCTCCTCCATGCTGCTCCCAGCACCTGCTGAGTAGGCAGAGGGTGTCCCAGTGCCTAAGAAGGGTCAGGAGGAAAGGGGGGAGTGCCCAGCTGTGCCTCTACACAGCCCAAGGCCATCCAGGTAAACAGCAGCTCCAGGGCACCATCCATTCACCTCTTCCAGCACTCGGGAGTCACACAGCAGTGTTTGCACTTCAGGATCTCTTTTAAATCCTTTTTGCCTAGAGAAATAACAATCCTACAGAGATAGCTGGAGGAATCTCCCAGTCCTGAATAGCTCTGCCAGCATAGGTCAGGGAGATGGCGGGCTCAGTTCTCTCTCCAGCCAGCGGAGCAGGGAGGGCTCAGGTCCAAGATGTCCATCCACTCCCCATGGCTCACTGATGGGAGACAGCAGTGTCAGCTCATTCCAAGACTCTTTTAAAAATCAGTTTTCTGGTTAATTAGGACAAATTAATAACCCTTTGTTCACACTGAGTAGAACCAGAAGCTCAGAGCCTGAAAAGATGCAGACAGAGGGTAGGAACAGAGGGTTCAGTCTGACCGCTCCCAGTGTTACATTCCTCATGTGCCTGAACTGCTGCAGAATTGTGGCCTTTTACCGTGCAAAACTCCTAGAGAAACCCAGCTCTTTAGTGCTGGGGTTTTTTAAAGAAGTCATGTGTTTTCTAAGGCTTGCACAGTAGCAATTTTCCCTGGTACTTCTGCATTCTATCTCCTGCCCCTCCATACAATATCCCGGGATTTTCCATGCTGCTATGCAGTGCCAAAGTCTCAGGGGCAGCTCCTGCTCCAGCATTGCCCAAATTCTAGCAGAGTAGACAGGATGGCTCCTGCTTTCCCTGCAGCTGGCAGGGACCTCCTGCGGGTGCCCTCGTGTCCTCTGTTCCCTAAGCACCCGCTGATGGATGTCTCCATGGGCCAGGCAGGAGCTCTGCCCCCTTGTTCCACCATTCAGCCAGGAAAAACACCCCCTCCCTTCCCAAAACAATGACAACTCCTTTCTTCCCAGCATATCCATGGGACAAATCCTCTTTGAAATCCATGCCAGTAGATCTGCAGCAATTTAAGAATCTGGATGCCTACGCATTAAAAGTAAGTCTTGCTTTTGCCTCTGTCCTCCTCCCAGCTCCCCTGCGGGGACATTCCATGAACCTGGCTCCCAGCACTAACACCAGCTTAGGCTGAGCTGTGGGGCAACAGCCTCAGAATCTCCCAAACAAGTGAAAAACCTTTTCCCTTTAAACATTAGCAAAGAGATTCCTCTCTGGGGGGAAACTATAACCAAAAATACATGGACCTACAGCATTGTAGCTCTGTTTCTAAGGAGGCTGGAAGCAGAGCAGTCTCTGGCAGGTTGGGGTCTCACTGGCTGCAGAACAAGGGATTGAGGAGGACAGGAGATCTACCACAGGGATTTCTTCACCACCACCTTGCAATGCTTCCTCCCCACACATAGGTGAACGTCAAGAACAGCGTGGAGGAGTTGGTGAAAGCCCTGCTGAAACAAGCCCGGACTGACCTGGAGAAGGTCCGAGCCATCTGGATGTGGATATGCCATCACATAGGTAGGCTGAGATCTCCAACTGAGGACAAAGCTGTCGCTGTCACCCCGGTCCCACTGCCAGGACAGTTCACTCTGTACCTCTGGGTTGGTTCCATGGGGAGTGGAATGAAGGCTTTCTGGAAGTTTTTATCCAGAAATGCATCCAGAGGGTGTCTCACCCGCTCTGTTCCCCAGTCCCTCTCCTCGCACTGCAGAGCCCCACAAGGTTTGTGTGTCCAGGATGAACCTGTAACTCCGTGTGAGGTGTGACCAGACAAGTCCCTGCCATCCAAGAGCCGGAACACAAAGACAGGCTGCCCAACACCAGGGGCCTGCTTGTCACTTCAGAGCCACCCAACACCACCAGAGCCCAGTTTCGAGAGGGTGGACAGCGAGCAGGTGATGAGACAGATTTCAGAAGCAACCTGGTCTAGTGGAAGGTATCCCTGCCCATTGCAGGGGGCTTGGAATGAGATGATCTTTAAGGTCCCTTCCCACTCAAAGCATTCTAACTTTGATCTCCACCCCTGTGCCAAGTCCCCCAGCCCAGTACAGCCTCCCAGCACAGTCTGGTCCTGGTGCCTTTGCTCTGGGAGGGTCCCAGTGTCACACAGGTACCACCAGGAGTCATCCAGCTGCCTTGCCCAGCTCCGTGTCCCACACTGGCACCAGTGTGAGCGCAGTTCCTGCCTGTATCTGCACCCTTTAACCTTCCTGGGAGCTGCAGCCACTCAGGTTCCCCTGCCCCTTCCTACCCAATCCCAAGGCTGGAGTTACACAATAAGCAGGAGATGGGAAGAGAGGGATGAGGCAGCACTGGTAGCCTTTCCAGTCTGGCACATCCAAAAGGGCTTCTTGCCACCCCAGCACCTTGGTGGGTGGAAACTGGATGTGCAACATGATGGAACTTTGCATAATACAAGCAAAAATATTTCTTTCCCATTAAATCTTGCAGGCAGAGAAGCAGAGCTGTCCTTTGCTTCCCCTGCTACCTGTCCATCCTGGCCGGGCACTGCTGCAGTGCAGGCCGAGTGACCGAGAGGAAAAGAGCACTTTGGGCAGCAGTGGCCTCATCTCACACCCACTGAGATCAGCACTTGCAGGGTTAGCATGGTTAGGTCAGTCCCAAACTGCTTTAATCTTGCCCTGAAATATGGAAAGTGCTGATTTCACTGCATGTCCTGAAGCCCAGGCTTTGATTCACCCAGTGCAGCTCATTCTGCTGTTAACCCCTTTCTGCCCACACCGCGTGGGTCAGTCCATACTCCTCACACATTCAGGGGATGTCTCTGGCCCTGACAGCTACGCTGGGATCTCCTCACAAGATCTTTTACACCAGCTTGGCCCTGGTTCCCATTCCTTCGTGTGAGACTGACCCCTATTTACACACATGGGAAAGAAACACAGAGTTGGGAATTCAAATCTGCTGGCAAAATGCAATGTATCCATCCTGGAATTGCACTGATAACATAAACTCCTTCCTCAGATGGATTTTAAGTGAGAACACTGCTCCCTGGACATCTCTTCCCACTCAGTTCGATTCCTGCCCGTGATGGACTGCCATCCCTGTGCAGCATCAGCACTAAAGGAAATTATTTCAGCAGTCATTTCTGGCACAAACAGAAAGCCCCACGGAGCCAGCACCCCTCCTGGTGCCCCATGGCTTTGTGGTGGCCAGTGAACAGCCAGGGTGGAGCACCCAGCCTTTCCCAGAGCCTGGAGACAGCGCCGAGGAGGCTTCGGCTGAGCGCCTCAGATAAAAGAGAAGCAGTGGCAGCTTTTCATCCAGGCACACACGCAGCCTGCTGCCAGCTTTTCTTCCTCTGCCCCAGCACTGAGGGGAGGGGCAACCAGCTGATGCAGCATTCCTGAGCGCTTTGTCAGAAAAATACATCTGTATTTTAAGAAAGAGGTTATGGACACCGCCAAGGTTGGTGGTATTGAATTAACCTTCCCAGCCCAGTTCCTCAGGCTCTGTCTGAAGGAGCCCTGCTGTGCTGCTGTTCTGTACTCATTCCAACAGATCAAGATTTCCTGAGCTTCCAGATATTGCTATGATCAGACTGGACAGGGCTTGGAGCAACTTGGTCTAATAGGAAAGTGTCCATGCCCCTGGCAGGAGACTGGGATGAGATGAGCTTTAATGCCCCTTCCAACCCAAACCATTCCACAATTCTGTGAATCACTTACAGCAAACCACTGCAGGTATTTCCCAACAAGCTGCTTTCCAGGTATTTTTTAGTACAAGTTGCATGTAAAGAGTGCAAAAAGCTAAATGGTTTCCTTTGAGGTAACACCAGTCTGACTCCTTCAAATGCAGCATGTTTTGGTTTTTACTGGGAGCTCTTGAGGCTGTAGATCCTCCACTTGAGGGCAATTCCCGAGGATATCCATTTTGTCCAAAAAATCAAAGTCTTCCACCCACTTGGGTTCAACTGCTGAACCCCAGCCCAAGCTTAGAGCAAAAGGTGATGAGGGACAGACCTGTCCCTCTGCCCCAAGCAGTGTCCAGGCCACTCTCCCCAGCACAGCCACGGCTCGTTCCGCTCCGCTTATGGAGATGAAAAGCGATCCAAGCGTTGCTCCTGCTGCCCATCGATCCCACCGCCTCAGGCTTTTGGATGAACTTTTGCCTGTGTTCCTTCCCCCAGAATACGACGTCGTGGGCTACCACAACAAAAGCCAGCTGTCGAGCAAGCCCAGAGATGTGCTTCAGATGGGCAAGAGCATTTGTGAGGGCTACGCCGAGCTCTTCGAACACATGTGCAGGTAAATTAAGTTCAGAAACATCCAATGCCAGGGAGAGTTAACATTCCGTGGCATCTCCGTGCCTATCCTGTCTGCCTTTGCATTGACTGATGTGACTTTAAGCAGGACGTGGAACTTTAGCTTTCAAACCATGCTGTGGAAAAACAGCAAGTCCTAGAAAGGTCAATTTTGCTCCCTCCACCCCCCTCCCCAGCATAATTTACTTGGTGCCATCTGCTGAGCTTCGCATTGCATTAACATAATGGCAGATGAAAACACGGAACTAATTTGATTAGAAGGAGCAGGATTTTCCTTGGAGTATCTGGATGTGAAGGTTAAAAGCATCGCAAGACTTGAACAGGGAATGTTGTCTCCAACATGCTCCCGTGCAAGGGGTAGGCAGAGTCCCAGGAGGAACTTTCCCCAAACCCTCTGGAGATGCCCTGTTCCCTCCAGGAGCACCCCAGGGACGCTGCCTTGCTCTTACCATGCTGTTTTCTGTGGCCAATCCCGAGGTGCAGCACTGTTGAGGCCAATACTGCAACTCCCATTTGGTAGCTACGCTGGGATTTGATGACTAAAATCCATTCTCCTGCCCACAAAACCTCGTGGGCTTCACTGGGGATTAGTCACCTAAACCCCGCCACAGAGCAGGGCTTTACAATCCCAAAGCCACTTCTAAGAAGAGGCAGCCCCTTCCTTGGCAGGGAGCGCAGGGATGCAGCCCCAATCCTTTCTCGCATTTCTCCCACTCCGTAAGGAAGGGAGACAGCAGCTGCACAAGGCAAACCCCAAACTCCACAGCAAGGAAAGCAATGAAGGTGCCTGGAGAGTCTGGGGACCAGCCTTAGGCGGAAGGGTTGCCCAAGAGGAGAAAACTGGACCTGACAACTCAGGGACAGGAGATTGGATGGGACTTCCTAAAGCAATCCTAAGAGCGTGAGCGCACAAGGTGCCTCTCCCAGGGAGCAGCTTCCATTCCCTTGGAAAAATCAAAGACCAGTTATTAATAGCACGTGTAAGTAACAATTGGCTTTCCACACCATCCAAAAGGATTTGAGAAGCTTTTCACCATGGAACAGACAAAATCTATAGGCAAAAGGAGAGATTTGAAGAAAAACCAGCATACTGTGCCAGATGCTGAAGTGGTGAATGCTTCCAGCCAACAACATATCCCACAACATGGTCCATTCCAACCCAAACCATTCTGTGATATTGGATCCTGTTTTCTGGAGAGTAAAGGAACAGGATGGTGAAGTATGAATTTATAGCTGCATCCTATGGAACAGTTATTAGCCATTGGGGGGGGGGGAATTTGCATCTGTTCATTAAAAAGCATATGCTTAGTTCATTAAAAGCATTAATCTTTCCAAGGATATCTCTGACTATTTAAAGGTTCTGTTGATTTACTCGCAATTCCTCAGTTCCAGGTTGATTAGTCACTATTTGATTCAGGAAACCTCCCAGTCATCCAGACTACTATATTGTCAAATATTAGCAAATGTTTAGCTCCTTTCCTGAAAAACTGTACTTAAAGACAACACCCCTTCCTTGCACAGGGATCTCCTCATCCCTTCTTCCCATGCTCTGTTCTTCTCCTGTGCTGAGTCTAAGCAGAAGGCAGGAGGCAAAGAGCACTTGTCTTATGGAAAGGCTTTTCAGAGCCAAGTTTTGGGGGGGAAAAAGGTGTTTTAACATGCCTTTTTTTCCTAGCTCCTGTGAGGGAACTTGAACAAACAACCCAATTTGCCAGTCACCAAGAGTCGCCCCAAAGGTCCTGCTGAAAGCAATGGCTGACATTGATTGAGTCCTACTTGTCCCAGTGCCAGAGGGAACAATTCCTGTTGCAGACACAACACTGTCACCTCTGACCACAGCTTTGGCAGCCAGACTTCTTCCCATTAGCTGAGATTCCTGTCACAGAGGAAAGGTGGGCACGGACAGTGGGAAGCCGGCCACGAGGCATCACTTCCCTAACATCAGGTGTGATAGCAATGAATGCGAACACAGGCTCCCGACCAATATTTCAGCAGCACTTATCAAGAGCTGGCTCCTCAGCTGACAAGCAGACTCGAGGAGGTAGCATGGCTGAGTGAAGCAGCGCAAATTCATGAATCCAGTTTAGGGTTGCAAGGTTTGCCCCCAGTTTAGGGCAAACCTTGCAGCCTGGAGTTAGGGAGGCATTCACTCACCAGGGTTAGTGATAAAGGCACAACAATTCTTTTCCCAGAAGTTTCAGCAGGTTTGGAAGCAAAGCTGGCCTCTGCCTAAAGGGGATCTGACCACTTAGCTGCTTCTTCTTCATAACCCATCTGTAAATATTCCAGATTTCACATCCCCTTGCTTCTCCTGTTTCCTGCAGGCAGTAACTTTCCTTCTTTACAGGCACAGAGGCGTACACCTACCTAACACAAGCATAAACCATTCTGTCTCCTTCTGGAGAAGCCAGATTTGCTCCCTTTTTAGATTAAATGATCAAAGTCAACCTAAAATCAAAGGGAAGAAGATGCCATTGAATTCCAGTGACACCTGTAGTAAGAGTCAGACTATTTCCTATTGTTTTTGAGGCAGAAAAGCAACTTTGTGTTTAATCTCTTTGTTGCACCAAGCAAATGTTGCCAGCTGTTTCTTAATTCAGTTCTTCCAGTCAATTTTGTATCTAGGTCATCTTCAACCTCACACGGCCACTTCAACCAATCTGGAGATCTTCCCAACCTTCTCTCTGCCTACTTAATTTATCTGTATAAAGTCATGGACACAAGAACAGAGACATGAGCACCCTTTCCACCAATACAGAATTCTCCTTTACAGGATGTTTTAGCTCGGATTTTTGTCTGTCCATTACTAGAGAGACCAGTTTAAATGCTCTGTTCTTTATTTTGGGAACTTTTAACACATCCAAGCACAAACTCTTCTTGCTGCTTTGCCAACGTTCACTGTAATTGAGAGCACAGTGAGAGCAAAACTTGTCCCTTAATATTCCCTCTGAATATCCCAGCTAACAAGAATGTCTAGAGAAGCCTAGAAGGATTAGACACCAATCCCCATGAAATTAGTGGGAATTTGGTACTTAGCTCCTTGAAACTCCTAGGATCAAATCTTCCCTAAAGCTCGCAGGCCAGCTCCTAGTCTCAGTTACATCATGTAAATCCAAGCTCTCACCAGTCTTGTCAGTGGAGTTGTTCCAGATTTACTGCCCAGCTCCACATTAGAATTTGACTCACAGGGGCCTGCGGGCTGGCAAGGGCTTTCCAGACCACCTGCAGCACCAGGTTTCTCCATGGAATTCCTTCCAGCCTGGCCTATTTGTTCTGGATACTCATGGAACAGGCAGCGCCCACTATCACTGCTACATCCTCTCCTTTGCTGAAGTGCCCACATTCCCTGGAAACCAGCATCCTCTCCCTGGAAAAAGCAGCGCTCCCTACAAGCTCCACTGCACTGCCAATTGCCAGCCAGTATCTGTTATCAGGCCTCGACTTCTTAACAACCACGCTAATTATCTTCCCCATAAATATCACTTTTCTCCTGAGCTAAACCCACAGTATGCAGACAATCTCGCTCTGGAAGCCTGCACAATTTATTACTTAAGGTAGTTGTTCCATTTAACTCGCTTCTCAATGAAGAAGAAAAATGTCAATGCTGTCCCACACAAAAGACAACGCTCCAAGTGAAGCAATTTTAGATTAATGGTGAAATAAGATGCCAATGTTAGAATCCATCAGCAAGGAGCTTATTAACACAGTGCTTATTTAAATCTTATTTACACATCCACGCAGGTATTCATTATGGTTTTAGAGAGAGACTATTTAATCATTTCTACCCTGGGCAAGCACAAGCTCATTCTTTCAGGAAACTAAATCAGCATCCACAATCCCGTGAGGTCTGAGATACCTTAGCTGGTGTCAAACACCAGGCCCACCGTCACGGGGAGAGAACAGCCTGCGCTTTTAATTTATAATTACATGGGCTAATTGTGGACAGCAGCAAAGGGATTCCACCGAGTAACAAGACAGAGAGCAATTAAGCACACTTTATCTTTGTCATCCTCTAACAGTGCTGAATTGATGGTGCATCAGGCAAGCAGACAGAAAATATGCAAAAATTGGGAGAGAAAAGGCCCTTCCTCCAGCAGGATGCTCTGAGTCCCTGTGCAAAGGCTACAAAAACAAACAGCCCCACTCAACACCTCAGGCATCATCATCTTTTCTCCTTCCCCAGAAGTACCTGACAGGTTTAAAACAGAATTCTCCTGCTGCAGTTCATCATTTCCTTTCAGTCTTGCAGGGATTCAGTGCAAGAAGCTCTCGGGACATGCCAAGGGCCACGGGTACAAGACAGGGCAGACCTTTACAGGGGACTCTGACCATGCCTGGAACGCTGTCTACCTTGAGGGAAGGTGGCACTTACTGGACAGCACCTGGGGGAGTGGTTCTGTGGATGACTCCTTCACCAAGTTCACCTACAGGTAAAGAACCCCCTCAATCTTGGTAAATAAACACTTCACAAAGGCAGGAGGAAAGCTGATGAGATTGGCAAACCAAACAGACACATTTGAGGTGCCACAGGAAGACCCAAAGCCATGAGCAAGGTACCTGGGCTGCCTGTACAAGGGATGGAGCACGGCCTGTAGAGAGGCAGCAGCCATGAGCAGCAAGTCACAAACTGCTAAGCGCCAGCTGGGTTTGCTTATCATATCTTCAATTTAGGCAAAGCTCCGTGGCACTCCATTCACAGCTCTTGTGCATCGATTTCAATCAACACCCAATGCCTCCCTCTTTTTCCTGGAGCCTGTGGGTGCAAGGGAATAGCGCAAATACCCGGGGTTTATCCCAAAGCTCAGCATTTGCCCTGGAAACAGAAGACCAAAGCTCAGGTTTCTTCTCTGCCTGGGGAATTTCAAACCCACAGGTCTCAGTTTATCAGCAGCTCAAACCACTCCAGCATCCTCCTGCTGAAACCACCACCACTGTGCAGGGGAAGAATTCACTATTTGCAATTACTCATTTTCCCTAATTTCTCCCTTCTTCTCCCAGGTACAATGAATTTTACTTTCTGACTCACCCGGCCCTGTTCATTAACAATCACTTCCCAGATAACAGCAACTGGCAGCTCCTCAAGCCCACACTGACGCTGAAGGAGTTTGAGAACAACATGCTGCACAACAGCAACTTCTACATGCTGGGGCTGCTGGCTGCTCACCCTGAGACTCCCATCATCCAAACAGGTAACATCCTACGGAAGGGAAGCCATGGAGCATCTTCCCTCAGGCATCCCACATCCAACACCCAGCAATGGGCACCTCTTCAGGCAGGACTGAGCAACCTGAGTGAGTCCAGCAGCTCTTTTAGCATAAATGCCACCACGGAATGACGAGGCCCACGTTTAAGATCCACTCCCTTGGATTTTCCAAGAGCTGCAGGAATTTAACTGGATGGCTTATTTATGAATGCTAAGAACAGAGTTAAAACTTAAGGACATCAACGTTTTAGGACTTAATGAACACTTCAAGCTGCTGGGGATCAGGCTCACAGGGAGGTAGATTAATCTCATATCTATATACTGGAGAATTCCTGCACTTTGAAACTCCTGGGAGCAGCTACTGGGCTGGGAATCAGGTCTAATCACCTCTAATTCAGCCCTTCATGAGCACATGGGCTGATCACAGAATTATAGAGGTCCAGAAAGGTTTGGGTTGGAAGGGACCTTAAAGCTCATCTCATTCCAACCCCCTGCCAATGGGCAGGGACACCTTCCACTAGACCAGATTGCTCCAAACCCCATTCAACCTGACCTGATGGTACTTTCAGTTATATTTCACACAGGTTTTCACATTCGATCAGACCACAGCTCCATGGCAGGATATATCAGAACAGGATAAATTCAAATCTCCCAAAGAAGGGCACTCTCATTCTTTCTGAGGGACATTGGTCTAAGCAGACAGCTGACAAGCTATGGCCTGCCAATTGCAGCTCTTGGTTTTACTATTTGAGCAATAGCAATTTACTGGGCCAGATTAGGCTTCCCAGAACAGGGGGTACATGCAAAAACTGTACTGACACTCCTATGCAGCCTCTTTTCTTCTGTATTTCCTAGTAAATGGAAAAGCCTCTGTATCTGTGGACTGCCGTACCAGCACGTTATTTATGTTTAAGCTGAAGGGATCAGATGAACACGGTTTAATGACTTTGAAAAAACATGGAATGCAGCTGGATATCTACCCACCGAAGACAGGGAGTCACAAGCTGGAGATTTTTGCCAAGCCTGCCAAGGCTGAGGCTTCGGATGATGTGTACAAATGCGTGGTGGAGTACGTGGTGGAGTGTGAGTCCGTGGACAAGGCCATGCGCTTCCCCAAGGCCCTGCACCAGCCCGTGGGGCCGAGCTGGTTCTCGGAGCGTCAGGGCTTCCTGCGGCCGTCGCACCGCGAGCCCGTCCTGCACACCAACGACGGGCGCTGCTCCCTCACCTTCACCCTGGGCAAGGACATCAGCGTGCTGACCTCGCTGCACACCGACGGCAGCAGCCTCGCGGAGAACATGGGCAGGCGGCACGTGCTGCAGATCCACCGCGGCAACCAGATCGAGCTGAAGGTCCACCTCCCGCACGCGGGGAGCTTCGTGCTCAAGATCTACTCCAAGAAGAAGTCGGACCCCGGTAATTATGACTACATCTTCAACTACCTCATCAGGTGCCTGAACACGGAGGTGAAGTGGCCAGCCTTCCCCCAGAGCTACAGCAAGTGGCTGCAAGACTACGAGATCCTGGAGCCGCTCTCAGGCCTGCTGCCGGCCAACCGCAACATCCAGTTCAAACTCAAAATGCACGGCGTGGCCAAGGTGCTGGTGCAGGCTGAGAACACCCACCCTCTCACCCAGAACAGGGGCTACTGGGAGGGAACCTGCAACACCTCAGGGTGCAGAGAGGTGTTTGTGATGGTGCACGAGAATGCCAACCACAGCTTCTACTCGCACGTCCTCAAATACGAAGTAGAGACCCAGTAACGCCCACTCCTTGTTCTGTCACTCACCTGCATGAACCAACCTCCCCAGTGTGCCCCAAACCAACACAGCTTTAGGAGATCGCTCATTCTCTCAACCAAATCTGTTCTTCCAACAAATGCACAACAACACTTGCAGGCTTTTGCAAGGCCGCAGGCTCAAAGGTGGTCAAGGAAAGAAGAAAATCCTGTTATAAAAAGGAGCAGCAGTGGAAGACATGAGATAAAACCCTCACCTACATTTCAGTAACACTGTCCAGACAAATACTTGGAAGAAAACAACTGACTGTCTGCAAGGCATTCTGGGCCAGCAGGGGTTGCTGCTTTTCAAGTTAAGGACCATAAAAGAAGTCTTACAAGGGCTACTCCAAGAAGAATTCACCTAGTTATGGGGCAGGATGAAGAGAGTGCACCCTGGTTTTGAGCTGCAACATTGGACACGAGGAACTTCAGGATATTTAAACCAGGTTTCTGTATATCTTTAGTCAAGTTGCAAAATACATTAGAGGAGAGAGAAGAGTTATGAAGAAGATGCAACATGAAGTTTCCTTGTGCACTTCACTGTCTTACAGATTTCAATGATACTGGAAAATTACTTTTTACACTGACTCTTAAATACAATAAACAAAAGAATTTTTACCTTTTTATATTAGAGTATTGTAGACATTTCTTCTGCTGTAATTATATCTGAAGCATATGGGTGTTTCCGTAACCAAAATTACAGTAAAATGGAGAATAAAGTTCTCAGAAATCACTCCTTACTCCAACCTGTCTATGCAATACTGCAGCTGTAAACTGCCGGGGTTTCATGGGACAGCAGGCTGAGTGACATCACTATCATGTAACAAACCATTTGGTGCTGTACTCTTGGAAAACGCCTCCATGCATAAGGCAAAGGGGGGCTTCTACTGAATCCCACCACAAATGCACATCCTGAGATGGAGCAACATTTTCATAACTGATTCAGACGTCTATGAGCATTAGCATGACCCAAGAGGCATTATGTTTGAGCTTGAATTGAAAATAAACCTGTTATGTTTTTGCACTCTGTTTCATTGACCAAACAATATGAATTCTCTTCCCAAAGCTGCTGTATTTTCCACACAAAAGAGGTGGGTTATTCCTACATTCCCCCCTCAGTGACTGGGTGGCAGGAATTACTGACAGGGCTGCCCACCTGCAGCAGGCTCACTCCTACTCCCTCTACCCCAGCACCCAGGGCTGAGTTGCCATTTAAGCAGGTTGAGTACCTGGAGCCAGATTCCAGGACCAGCACTCTGTGTGAGGATGCAGGCTGCTGCAGACAGCAGCTGCAAGCATAAACACAACATGGAAGCTAACAGGGCTTACCCCAGGGTAAGCTGGGAGCACAGCAAAGCTTTTTTGTACTTGGAGACAAGAAGCTCCATATGCAATATAAAAGTAGGTTTTAAGTCCTCCCCCAAACAGCTCAGTGTCTTTGCCCTCAAAAACTGGTGGCAGCAGCTCCTCCCTGCAGGAACACTAACAAGCCTTGGAGCCCAGCAGGCACCCGCTCCCTGGGCATCAACACAGACTGAGCAGCACAGATGCAAGGCAGACTCAGTGATTTTTTGATTGCCTAAGGACCTTGAAGGCTAAAGCAAGTATTGTCTGTCAGCACAGACAGTCCTGGTTTATTCTGGTGCCTGGCAGAAGGGTTCTTTTTTCTCAGATCCCACTTTTCAGATCAAGGAGGACACACTGCAGTAGCTTTTACTTCACAGGTCAAGCTGATCCAGTCAAATACGTCACTTCTTACAATGGCAGGATAAGGAAGCATCCCAGAGAGCTTAGGGACTAAAGGAAACAACTTCTTCCACAGAACAGGGTCAAGGATACTGAAGTACAGACACCCTTCATGAAACCACACATTTGATGTTCACTCACACGTACACAAACAGGCACAAGCACACAGACACTTTGGTAAAGCCTCTCTGCAGATGACACTGCTATGAACACGGTGCCTGCTCCTCGTCTCAAAGACTCACTTCCACAAGTTCTCTCTCTAGGCCCACATGCTCTATTTCTGTCTCAAGATAGCAGGGGGAACTAAAACTTACCCCAAGAGAGTAGAGAGGACAGTTTATGTATTATTGCGCCCTACTTAGCATGACCTCGGGGAGTATTCCCTGTTCCTGCAACCCAACTCTGCAAAACCCAGGCACCTGCAATTCCACAGATTCTGCCAAGTCCCAGATTCTTTAACCCCTCAGCTTAAAGGGTGACCCAAAGCACTGTCACACCCACAGCAGAACACGTGTAGCACACTAAAGACAGATGGAGCCGGCACAGCTTCCCATTCTGCAGATGTACAAAAAGCGCTGCCAAATGAAGTTCGACACTTTTGTCTCAAACAGAAAACAAACATTGGCTCTGCCCTGCAAATCTGCAAGAAGTTCTTCAGTGCTGTCGAAGGTGTAAGTTCAAAGACACAGTACCCCTCTCCAGCTTCATTAATTATAAAGCTTCCAGGGTCAGGTGAGTATTCCAAGGGAGGTTTGACACTGCAAAGGCAGAGAATGCCTGAGAAACCCTGCAGACTCAGATAAAAGCACCTCAGAAGTCTGCACTTGCTGTGACATCTCCCTCCAGGATAAACACAGCTCCTTCTCCTTCCCCTCATAAAAAAATGCACATTCTTCAGCACAGCCAAGGCTCCAACACCAGGAGAACAGCTCTGGAACAGACTTCTCAGTTATCTCGGGGCATCTGCAAAGAAAGAAGGTGGGAAAGACAGAGCACACACACACCAACACAGACAAGTAACTCAGCAGTTCCCCTGCTGCAAATTTTGCTTTAGATCACATTAGTTCAAATTTTTAGTCTACTCCCTGAATGAAGCTGCTTATTGCAGGTATTAGAAATTGATAAAACTGTAGGATTATAGCTGCTAATTAAACAAATGGATCATCTTCAGGCTTGCTCTTCCCTTCTGCCAGCATGAACTGCCAAATGTCTCTGAAGGGATATAGAAGAGAACATCAGAAACAAGGCAAAATGTCTCCAAAACTTCTGAAAACACCAAGTGCATGATGCAACACTCAGTAACTAATTTAACAAATCTTCAGCAAATATAATACTATTTGCAAGGTATCATTTGAAAAATGAAGTTGCTGGCATTACTGAAGGCTGTGAGGGATCCCTAAGGGTTCTGGCATATCACACACTAGGTGCATCTATAGCTTCATCTGCAAAGAGAAAACAGTTTGGTGTATTCTGCTGTTCAGATTTTATCAAAATGCCCCATGACCAGCAAGTCCTTACTTGAGATCTGGACAGACAGGGTGGATGCTCCAAAAACACCCATGGACTGCTCGGCAGAGGATCCGAGGCAAGTGCTGACTTAGCGCAGGACACGACCACAGTCCAGCCCCAGCTGAGGACAGTTCAACACCTCATAACAAAGGCTGCACAGTGAGAATCCAGAACAGATTTGAAGGTTTTATCCTCATCAAGGAGCTCCATAAGAAAGCTAAAATACAAGGACTTTTGGATTGGGACATTTCAGACCTCTGGGATGCAGAGGTGCCTGCTCAAGTGCAGCCCCAGTCTGCAGGCAGGCATGCCCTTGGCTGAACTCACCCGCCTGACCCAATGGCTGGGCTCTGCATACGTGTGGTGCTTTTGAATTCTTGCTCCTTGACAGCATTAAGCTGCTCTAAGACAAGGCAAAGCTGATGGAAAGCAACAGGAAACTTATGGACATGGACAAGGGATGGCCCCAGTCCAAGGCCTCCTGTACAAAGGCTGTGGAGACTCAGCCCCAGGAGAACCGCAGAGTCCCTGGAAGAAGGCAAGTCTGTAGGAAACAAGTTCTATTCACTCATTAACAACTTACTTCCCTTGAGGAAACATTGAATATTTTCCCCAAAAGAGGTCACAGATGTATTTGAATGCAGCAGTTCCACTGGACTGCCCAGACTCAAACCAGGCAGGCACCAGTTCAATGCAGCTGCAATGACATGTGGATGAACCTCACCTGCTTGTGGGTTCTCCTCCCATCCAGTGTCATTCCCGTTCCCATTTCTCTCTTCCGAGAGCCACGACCACAACCAGAGTTCAGCCACTCATTTCTCAGCTATTCTGCAGTACTTCAAGCACCTTGCATGGCAAGATAAATACACCAGAAACTGTACAAACTGTAAACAGCAGAAACTGCAAGAACCAGGAAATATTAAGAAATTCCACTAAGGTCAAATGAACCAGAGAAAATGCAGATAGCCTAAAGGAAAGAGGAATGACATTCCTTGAAGAACATAGCTATGCTTTGATGGAAAAGGTGTTGATCCAAGTTCCTGATGAGAAGGCAAGATAAGCCACAAGAGTCACTTTGTGTATTCGTATGAACAAGAAAAGAGGTGTTTGTCATTCTGATTTATTTCAACAGTTTTTCACATATAAAATATACTTAAAATACTTCACATAAAAACCACCAAGTGGATTGCTTTTAAAAAACACCACGAACTTTGTGAGTGAGCACATAGCTGTGATGCAGGTCTCTGACCTATGGAAAGCTGCCTAAAATGTCTGTGGTGTTACATCCTTCATCAGAATAAGCATGTAGTCAGAGTCTAGAAACACACAAGGAAATAAGCATTCCAATTCCACAAGAAACATTATTCCTGCTGTTCAAACCGTCTCACTATCTTTGCACTCTCTTTTTTCAGTTCCTCAATGTGAGCATTTAGACACTCCAGGATCTGCTGGGATCTCACTTCTTCATCTTCCAGGTATCGTGCAGCTATGGATCCAACAGAAGCTGTAGGCAAGGGGCACTGAAGGGAAACAAAGGATTATCAGGTATTCCTTCATTCCGAGTTTTAGCCAGAAACACACTGATCTGCAAACCACACAACAGAACGTGCTCCTAGAGGGCTCATTTCCATCTTAGTGGGCAGACGAAGCACTCAGGTCTCACACTTATCAGGTATCACAGGTCACACCCCTCCCAACAGCCGCCAGCCAGCAGTGATTGCTGCACTGAGCCAACACTGTCAAAAAATCATTACTGAAAAATCAGGGTTAGAGCAGGTCAGCACAGAACACCAAGAGGTTTGTCCTGGGTGTTAGTGCAGCAAGGTCTACATCCTGCTCCTCATCTCCATAAACATCTCAGCGAGCAGGAGCACCTCAGAGCTTGGGTTCAGGGAAGGAAAAGCACTGCCACACTGGTAATTATTTTACCAGATATTCCACACTGGGGATATCTCTGCTTTCTTTCATATACCTCCTCTTCTTCCCCAAAATAAGGGCCTCCTGCTACAATCCCACAGGCAAGTGCAGGCCAAACTCCCATCGCAGCTCACGGCACAGCACTTCAGTCCAGCCAGCAATGGTCAACAAACTACTCCAGATTCTTTCCTTTACAGCCAAGAACTATTCCTGCTCCTCACATCACTTACCCACAAGTTATTAACTTACAAAAACAACACTATGAACCAGGCTTAATGGACAAGTTGATGAAGAGAAGCCTCATGTACAGGGGCTGGCACGTGAAATATAAAGGTTACTAAGGGGCTGCTTTCCAATACAGACAACTTGCCTCTGTCTTGGCAAGAGAAAGTAACTGGTTACTCCCAAATCCTGGAGTCTCGTGGTTTTCAGGTCTTTTATCAACAGCCAGGAACAAAGGGAAACAGAAAAGGCTACAGATAACAAGCAAATCTCTCCCACCCCACTACTGCCTACAGTTCACCTCTCTTAGTGCTAAAGGAATTGATTTAAAGACACTGGAGCCTGACCACGAGCAGGGAGTCCCAGTCAACACTAGGAGAAATATCTGCATTTCCTTAGAAACCTTATTTCTACCTCTCAGAACAAAAAGTAGCCCATTCTCTTCTACTAAACATCAGCCCTAGAGCTTCTCAGACCCTGAAGTGGAACTCTTCACACTTCAGGTCCAATCCTGCAACCTGATGAGTTTCCATTTAGAATATTCCAATTCCCTAAGCTCCCAACACCATCTTCTGGATATGTGCACAAGCTATTTTAGTCTTGAAACAATCAAGACCTATTCTTGCTAGTAAACCTCATCAAGATCCACAAACCTGATAAGCCTCCACCTATCTGTGCATCAGAGCCTTAGAGCCTCTTCTCCAGACTGCCACAAAAAGACAGTTCACAGTTAACAGTTTAATAGCTGTCACTGCTACTAGCACACACATAGGAGAAACTGCTCTGAACACTGCTGGGCAACACATCTGGAGCAAGGACCAGCGCTCAGCATTCTCCCCTTCCTAAACATGACAGGAAGAAGTGACTCAGCGCAAATTTTCTGTGTCTTGGTCAAGTGCTTCAGCAACTGAACTGAGGTAGAAGGACAGAGAAAGTGCCAACACCGCTCTCTATGAAAAAATACAATCAGCAACTGGGAGAAAGAGCAGCCTTCCCTTGTGCAGTGAAGCAGGGATTCCAGACTCTGCCATCAGCAAGCACAAGCAGCTTTAAGTTCAGAGTGCTGACTGCTGCAGCCTCATTGAGAGGGGTCAAACTCACCCTGTGCTTTAGAGATGTGCAGCAACCAGTCACTCAGAGATCATGTCAAATACCGCTATACTCAGCATTCCACATCCACTCTGAGCCTCTACTACAGACCCCAGCCAAAAGCTGAAGCAGAATTCTGAGGGCACATGAGCAGGTCCTGGTACACACTGAGGTACAGCACCAGCACAGAGAGAATAATGAGCTCCTGGAATAAGCTTAGCAAGGACAAAACACAAAGCCCTTCCCTAAAGAGTCCTGGAGAGCCACCACATGGATCTCCCTGGCCAAGAGTTAACCACCCAGTAGTGGCTTTCCCTCCCTTTATGCTTACAGGATCACACACAGCATGCAGTTAGGTCATGCACTCAAAAGCCTGTCTCATTTGCCAGATAAGAACCCAGCTCTATTTTCAGCTGTTGAGCAGCAACTAGCTCCTGTACAGCTGCTTACCAAAGACTCAGATTCTCTGTGATGATTTGAGGCAGGCTGCTTAGATGCTTCATCTGCAGAATCTTTGTTTTCATCCACCACATGGAGTACAGACTCTGCTCCCAGGCAGGCATGTGACTCCTTGCAGTTCTTGCTGCTGCTCTGGCAGGGTGGCTCACCCATCTCAGGGTTCACAGGTCCTGTTTCTGCAGCCCCACACCTCTGGGGCTCCCTGTGATGATGCTGAGCAGTCCTGTCAGACTGGAGATCTGTCCCCTCTGCGTGTTCATCCTGCTCCTGCAGTGCTTCCCGAGCTGTTCTGGAAGGCAGGTTTGAGCATAGAACTGAGTTTGTCTGCTAGCAGCTGAACTCCAGCAAAAACTCACACACAGGCAACAATTAACATAGATGTTACTAACAGCCCTGGCAATCCAAACTTGTTTCCATAGCATTTCCCAACGCACATCCAGTCCCTGTGAAATTCTCTCTCACTTCTGCTGCTGTAGATACCAGAAACCACAGCCTGCACATCCTAGCACAGCAATAGAAAGGAGCACAGCCGCCTAGGCCACATCCAATCCCATGTGGATTTGAAAACACCAAAACCAGCACAGACTGCTGCTCCAGAGAGAGGCAAAGGCAGACAAAAGACAAATTCTGCTGGCTTTGCAGAACACAAACCAGCTGGGACTCAAAGCTACTGCACTGCTTAAGGCAGGAAGGTAGATTCCCAAAGAGTCCTTGTGTTCTCCCACACGCACAATGCACTGGAGCACGCTGCACGTCATTAAACCCCACACATCCCCACACCTTCTGCTCTCCTTCATCCTGAGGAAGCAGCATCCCTGGGGTCACTCACCTGTGCTGGACATCCCTGGGCTCTTTGCCTTGCCCCTGCTGAGCGCTGCCCTCGGGTTCATCCACGCACACCTGTGCAGTGACCCCCAGTTTCGCCCTGGTCTCCGCGAGGTCCTTCCGCAACTGCTGGTTCTCAGATATTAATTTCTGGAGCTCACCAGCATAGTCTTCCCTGAGTGCTCTCAGGGTGCCATCATCCCCCTAACAGACAAAGAAGGGCAAAAATCAAAAGTTCTGGTTTGCAAGACACCACAGTCACACCCAGGGCAAAGGCCAGCAAGAGATTCCTTAAAGCACATCCTCTAATCTCATTTTGACTGGCAAAAGCTTCAAGACTTTCCTAGGAGTAAATGAATTATATATATACGCCTTATTGGGCCTGCATCCAGACCCAATATGCTGATCTGCACGGGAAAGTCAGTTTCTCTCGCCACTGGATTCCATTTAAAACAGGAAAACATGGACCCAGGATAGTTCAGACGCACCTGCCTCTGGCCTTTCTTTTGGAAACCCTTAACAACTTGCTTCTTCCCAGCTTCTTCTTACTAGGCCAGGTGGGTACAACTTCCATTGATTCTACTCCTGTGACATTCCCACATTCCTTTTTCCAGTTCTATTAAACCTAGATGCTTAATTCATTCCCATCACTGCTGTATCTAAGGCCTTTCCAAATGTGCATTGGGACCACCTGGCCAAGATCCAGCTCCTGTGCCTTTGGGCTGTGGGGCTTTTCATTAAAGCAGATTTCTTGCTTTGCACTCTACTAGCACATTTTTGGGAACTCACACACGCAAAAGCCACCAGGCACTTTTCAAGCAGAAAGTAATGGGCCTTAGGTTATTTCAGTTTCAAATCAGCCCTCCAGAAAGGTGTTTTTTCTCCATCTCACCAGCCACAAGCTTCTGTTCACCACTTTGCCAGGAACTTGGCACATTTGACAATCACCCCAAACTAATACTAAGAGCAGAGTATTTCCTTCCCACAGATCTGACAGGATAAAAGCACTGATATATTCCCATTAGGCTGCCAGCTGCCTGAATCCAGCCCTTGCCTCCTGGGAAGCATCCATTCTGCCTTAGATGAGACAGAACTTGCAAACCAGACACTTCTTCCTTCACAAAATGAGCCATCTCCAAGGTATTATTCCTGCAAAGCTGCACCTCTTCCAGGCAGGCTCCTTTTCTACCCTCTGCCTCAAAAGCTCTGGAGGTTTTGCTCAGCAGCAGAAGCCTATCACAGCACTCTGTCCCAAGGAATCCAGCCCGTATTCCCAGTCTGCAGCCTGCCCGTGGAGTGCAAGGTACAGCCCTGCTGAATGGCTCCTCACCAGGCAGAACATCCCAAATATTTCAAGAACCAGAGCAGTTACAGCTCTAGAACAGGTCAAAAGGCTGTCATGGTTGAGAATCAAAGGTTTGAGGTAAACTGGCATAAAATTGAAGTGTAATACAATATACTGAAAAACAAGGGCCAGAGCCCATGGAGATGAAACAGAAATGATGGTTGCTTCTGCAGTTCTCTTCACTACTCTCTGACTGAACAAATGTTCGGTATTTCTGCACCTTATTTTCACTAAAATTGCCCCTTCCACTTGGGTTTTGAGTTCATTGAGCTCTATCCCCATTTTGAGAGGCCTGGGCAAAGATTCTGACTGTTCCCAGGTAGGAACACAAGGGTAGCCCCTTCCCAGCTCCTGGTCCTCAACGCATACCTTCAGTTTACCACACTCTGTTTTTTCCAGAATCTCTGAGAGATGACGGTTTTCCATCCTCAGGGTTTCCAGCTGGACCAGAATCACCTGAGGAGACAGAGGCAAACAACAAGCTCAGCAAAAGAACACAATACATGCCCACAACACTCTCCAAGCATTTTCCACCCTGAAATTCACATACAGAGCAAGGTTTGGGCTGTTGGTTGTGCAGGGACTCTACAGAGAAGGCCACAAAAATAACCATGCACAGTCATCTACTTGAGTTTTCAAAGATGTCATCCATGCTAGCCTAGATAGCACGAGGGATCCCAAAGAATTCTGTGGGACTGTGGGCTGCTGGTTTGAGCAGCAAGGCAGATTCAGTGAACACCATCATTAGAAGATTTCAACAAAAGGTCTCAAAGCTTTTGTACAGAGGCTAAAGAGAGAAATTAGTAATGTAGCTATAAAGCAGGATGGTGTTCCAAGCCTTTAGAGCCCTTAAATAGATACCATAAGAATCTTGTTCCTTTTTTACCCTGTGCTCCACTGCTTTCCTCTCTGCTCTTTCAATCTCTGCTCTGAGCTGCTGCTCCAGGTCTGAGGTGGAGCCGCTCGCCGACGCGATGGTGATGTCCCGCTGGTGCAGCTCCTGTGTCAGCCTGGAGATCTCCCTTTTCATCCCTTCTAGCTCACTGCTGTGCATTTGTTCAGCCTGAGAGAGCTGCTCTTTCAGCTGCAGGAAGACATGCACACACCACCCACAAGCTTTTAAAACATGTTTCAGCATAAAAAGAGGTATTGCACATGGTAATGTGAAATCTCAGTCCTGGAAAACAAAAAGCTCTATGTAACAAACCCTCTGTACATGCTTGTCCTTCCTGACTGAAACCCACCTCGTCCCAATCCTTTCCCACACCACACACTGCCAACTGGAAAGAAGTTCCATGCCATGAAGCACTTGAGAAGACCCATAACTGATCAAACCCACAGCCTCTTCAGCTCATCATTCAACCTCCATAGGCAAAACCAGAGAGCCAAAGGCTCGCCGTGTCTGGGGAAGCACAGTAACTCTTGGAAAATATAACCCTGCAATTTGCCACTCTGCCTCCCTGAGGTATTTAAAGATACCATTTAAAGATGGTAACTTTAAATAGCTCGAGCCAGATTTTTCTTCCAGAAATTAATTTGCCCTAAGTCTTTTGAATTGATGTTAGCTTGTAGCAGCTAAAGCTTCCCATGGCAAACTTCCACCAGCCAGCTATGCACAGGGTAAAAATACATCTCTTTGTTTTCATAACTCTGTGTGATGACCACTAGTCCCTGCATTATGAGAGAATAATCATTCCCTATTTACTTTCCACATGACAGGCATGATTTTATTTTTAGTCCATTCAATCTCATTTATCTCTTTTCCAGTTTGGTAAGTCCTATTCCATTCAGCTGTTCCTTGTATAAAAGCCACTCCATCCTTTTGGTCACCTTTTTCCATACCTTATCTTGGTTTATTCAATGCTTTTTGAGGGGGCAGACCTGCACCACATACAATATTCTGGTAGGAACACTGTATATTTATTCAGTGGCACAACAGAACAACAGCAGCATAATTCCTTCCCCAGGACTCCATTCCATTAGTCAGAAATATTAACCACCCAAACACCCAGGATTTTTCTGAGAATTACAAGCATTTTAGAAAATTGAACCAGATGATCTCTGCCTACCCATGTAAATACTGTACACATGGTGATTTATCTCCATGTCACCTCAATGCCTCCCAAGTATATAAAACAGAAACAGCCTTCATAAATCTCTCCCTCCTCCCCAGCAGCCTGTGGGAGATTCATTTACTGTGTGGCTGTTTAGATGTGTAACCAAGCACACATCTCTGGCAAGATCTGCACCTCTGTATGCTCAGAATAAAGGATGAAAGATTTCCACACAAGTGAGGTTTTTCGCTCAGGTTCAATGAGGCTTCCACTCTACCAGGCTCCAGTGAAAGCTCTCATGCAAGCTGATGCAGACCATTATGAAAAGTCAAGCTTGTGGAGGGCTTGTCCTCCTTGGGTGCTCAGAGCTCTGGGGTGAGCCCCTCACGGCAGCTGAGCTGCTCCATTCCTCCCAGCCACCAAGCCTGAAACACACTCCTTTATTCACACAGGGACCAGGACACATCTGAAGTCCTGTCTCAATTGTGACAGGACATATTACAGCAAATTCATTCCCTCTCTGTCCTTCATCCTGTTGGGAGCCTGAATTAGGCTTAAACTCAGGATTTCAGACCTGAACTTCTTCACATATTTACCGCTCCAGCACAAAGCCAAGTATCTCCACAGGGTACAGAAGTACTAGGGGAGGCCCAGGAGATGCTCACAAGGCCAAGTTCAGACACCTGTAAACATATCCTCTCAACCCTTCCTCTCCCAGGTGTGCTCTTTACCTCCAGCAGATCCCTGCCTGCACAGCAGCCCTGCCCTGGTCCCACTGCTGAGCCACACAGGGATCAGCTCACTCCACCAGTGCCATCCCACTCCCCAGGAACAAAGCCATGTTACCTTTTTAATCTCTGCCTTTGACTCTGTCTGGTTTTCTTCCAGGGACTGCAGCTCTTTGATATGCTCACCCAGCTCCTCGCTCAGCTGCACACACCTGGCATTTGAAGACACCAGGCTGGGTGCCAAATGCAAAAGTATGGATTAGAATAACCCAAGCAGGATGAAATGGTCATAGAAACTTTGATCTTCCAGGCAGTCCTTTATGTCCATTACAACAGAAACTGAACTCAGCCTACAAGTTCCTTAGCAATCCTTTGGGTTTGTTTTCCAAAATCATTTCACAAGAGATCAGGAAGCTGATCTAACAGATAACAGCTGTTTCTTGCTTGTTTCTTTACAAACTAAGATTACAAAATCTCTATGTAAACACAAGTCTGAAAACCACAAACTTGGTGAGGAATCATAGAATCACAAAAGGCTTTGGGTTGGGAGGGACCCTAAAGCTCAACTTGTTCCACACCCTGCCACAGGCAGGGACACCTTCCACAAGACCAGGTTGCTCCAACCCCCACCCAGCCTGGTCTTGAACACCTCTAGAGATGGGGAGTCCACAATCTCTCTGGACAGACTTGTTTATAATTCTCACTTCACAGGAAGGTGTGGATGTGGTTCTTACCAGCTGCCTAACAAGGACTCCTTAGCCTATTAGGAGTGAAGGTGCTCAGCCTAAGCAAGCTGGAACTCTGAGAACACCCACAGTGTGCAGTGAAAGGCAGCCAACCAATTAGCAAAGCAGTCACTGTTACACTGCAAAATGAACAGCACTTGATTTCTTTAGCCCTTTGATATTTAAAACAAGCCTACAAAAATCTCTGGTTAACTTGATGAACACAATTAGGTGTTGTATTATTATCCAAGACTAACTGCACTTCCAGAGGGAGCAAGCAGTGGGCTACCTGTTCTCGAGACGAGTCACCTCTGACTGCAAGTGCTGTTCCTTCTTCTGGGCAACATCCAGCTGCAGCAGCACCTGCTCCAGCTCCAGCCCTGGAGAGGACAACAGCTTCCCTTGCAAGCGCTCCTCCAAGGCCCTAAGCAGAAACAGCAGCTTTAATCTCAGCACAGAAACACCATGACCGAGTTCACTGGTACAGGGAACACAACCACTGTTTTCTTGGAATTCTCTGAAACACACACAGAAGCCAACAGCAGGTGACTGCTGTGTGCAGTGTGAGTAAGCAAACATGGCAGCTGGAGGACAGCCCCTGCTTGAGTTCAGGCTGGTTAAAAAATATTACATTTTATTTTGATGTTGGCCTCCCTGCCAGACACTGGTAGGTGACCAACACCCAAACCTTCTGACACAGCCACCAGAACTCAACAGCCTCTGCACACTGCCAGGGCAGAAGGGAAGGCCAAGATGATTTTGTCAAGAGATGTAGTTACCTCGCCAAGCCCCAGTCAGTGAGAACTTTCACTCAGGTCAATAAGCATCTTATCAAACCCTGAAAGGCCTCTAGCACCTGGCTGAAAATGCCTAGGAGAAAGTCTCAAAAGCCCTGTGCTGCCTCCAGAAACCCAGCTGAGGAAGTGGATTCTTTCCATGCTCTTCACTGATTATCTGCTAATTTCAAGAGCAATGCAAATTGAGAAATGCTGCAAGGCAGAACAGTGCTTTTGAGAAACTGCAGTGCACTATTCTAAATATAAATAATACAGATCCAGCTGTATTGAAAGCATGAAAATGCTGCTACTGTCCTCAGTGGGAGAACCTGGAATACAGATCTGGATTCAAGAGCCAAAGAACCAGCAAGGCACAGATGCTACCTGATGAGGAATTCTTTTGTGTGAAGCGTTTCAGTCATCCTGGCCAGCTCTTTCTGTAGCTGGTCCTGGTGCAGCTTGGTGCTGTCAATGAAATCTTCTTGAGACTGCAAGGTGGCTCTCAGCTCCATCTTCTCATCCTGCAGTACCTGCATGGGAGGCAGAAGGTGTGACTGTTGCAAGACGGACCAAACTGGTTTGTTGCAATGTGATGAGAGGTTGATCAGATTTTTTAGGACCCGTGAAAATACTGCAGAGCAGGACATGGGTACAAAGTCAATTCTGAGGCCAATCAGGAACTTTACAAAGGCTCTAGAAGGAGACAAAAACTCTGGAATGAAAAGCCTTCCTCCTACTTCTCACCAGCACTGTTTTAGACCCTGTTTGCTAAGAGTTCCTCCACTGACCTCTACCATTTTCTTGGACTGCCTTAATTCTTCTTGAACTCTCTGCTGATCTTCCAGAATCATCCGATTGTCCTCACTCAGGTCATCCACCCTCATGCTGAGCCTCTCCACCTCCAGCTCGTTGGCACAGATGGTGTCATTGGCCCTCTCCAGCCTGCTGGTTAAGTGCTGGATTTCCGAGCGGCTCGCCAGCTCCACCGAGTCCAGGATCTGCTTCCGATTGGCCAGCTGGGTCTGCCAACAGCAATCATCGGCATTAAATCTAAACTGCAAAAACACAAAAGGTGTACCAAAGCTACATTCAACACAACTATTGATTGCTTGGTGCAACGAGCCACATTCTCAGAGTAAGCAACAATACCTTCCAGGCAACTGGGGAGAGTATTGTTCCAGGGTTATATGATGGGCAAAACTTCCAAAGGCAAACACAGTAAGTTAAAAAAAAAAAAAAAAGAAAATAAAAGAAGGGCCCTTTGATTCCAAAAGCAGTTTAAAGAGAATCTGGAAAATGAGGGTTCACCCTCAAATCACTCCAGCCGCCTAAGTATGACTTGTCTAAGAACAACGCCTCCTGCTATTTTTGCTCATGAGCCCAAAGCTAGACCAGGACAAATGGTTGCAGGTAAGAAGGTTTGTAAATACCATGCACAAGGCAGAGATTACCCAACCACTAATTCCACATCAGGACAGAAAGCAGCTCTGGGTGCACAATGGAAAAACCACAACCACCAAACAGCCCTGAAACAAACTGAGTGTAACAGCCAATTTGCTTCACTCCCTGCAGTACATACCTGGTTCCAGCAGCTTGGGAGAAAGCTCACTTTGAATTTTTCAGTGTTTTAATGGCAGACAAAAAAGTTACAAGGAATGTACGAGTAGCAGACAATAGATGCTCTATTATTTATAGGCACAATAGTTTATTTCATAGCATTTCTTTCCACACAGCTAGCTGGTGAAATTTAACAAGCCAGCTCTCACATAAGCTTCTAGGAACATTCACTTCATGTATTCCCTTTTTGTATACAACCTTTGAATTTTTAAGGGCTGAAACAAAATATTTGAGCAGTCTTATATTCCCAGTTTCAAAGAGAAGCAATGCCTGCCAGCTTCAGAATCACCACATGCCTTGAATTACACAAACTATAAGAACTGCTCATTTGCAAGGCCATGGGATAGTTTTGCTTACAGCCTTTTATTATTATTTGAATAGTCATGACAGAAAAGGCAAACAGGAGGGGCAAAAGTTTAAAGAGTTTAAAGCACAGTCTTTCTTTAGGCAAGAAGCCAAAGTACCAGACTGCCTGAATATGTATTTCTGCATTAAGAAAACATTTAAGCTGTCTCTTATTTCCAGCCACACAACATGCAGGCCAGCAGAGAATTCCAGGTTTCACCTGCTGACTTTAAAGGCTGCAGGTGTTCCAGAAGGTGGTCTGTACTGGGGAAGAACTCCAGGCTTCCCTAAGCTCCTCTGCAAGGCATGAGGGGAGGCCAGATGAAAGGAGAGAGAGGGGAAGTACTCTATGATCATGGATCTCAGCTTGACCTTGTGCTAGAAAGACAATCAAGCACATAAAATGTACAGAAACACGCAAGGCAAAAAGTTTAGCACTTCCATGCTGGGCTTTTCAAAGCAGTTGAGAATTCAGGCAGTCTGATCACAGTACCTGTGCACCTAAGGCACCCACACCGCTTTGGGAAATTCTCCCCAATCTCCTGTTTTTCTGCAGCACAGTAAGACAAATTCCTCTGTGCCCCAGTGTCCCAGCCTGCGCTCCAAGGACACATCTGTTCCCAAACAATTGAGCTATCAATGACACACAGACAGCAGAGCAGCAAGACCTTCTGCTCAAGGACTCTCTCTGCATTTGTAGACCTCTTAGTGTCAGCCTCTCACAAAGCCCCTGTCAGAGCCAGCTTCAATCCTGTCACCACAGTCTCCCTCCTTGCAGGAGCTTCCACTCAAGAGCAACTCAGGAGCCCATTAAGTGCAAAGTCCCAGCAAGAGCTTCTTATCAGTGTCTGCTGTGATTGTGTCTGTGTGACTTCACAGCTGTGCTCTAGGTCAATTCATCTCACTCTGCTGCAGCACCACTAATTCACTGAGCCATCAGCTTTGCAGAACAGCAGCCTCACCATTCCCTGCCTCTGAGAGACTTAAAAAAAGGGGCAGGGGGATGAAAACTGCTGTTACTCCAGTGTTTTGTGGAAGTCTCTGTTGTAGGGGAAGACTATTTTCCAACAGTACCCTCTGAGCTGGACCCACAAGGTACATATTTAGCTGCTGGCAGGTATACAGCTTGCAACCAGACAACATGATGTAACAGCTATTTTAAAGTGTCATATGCTGGGGTCTTTGCCTCCTGCGGAAACCTGCATCCTACTGTCTTCTATGCTAACCCGAGGGATGGCAGGGAAAGCTGCACAAGGTTTATCTAATCTCTGATGACAGACTCCAGATCTTTTTTCCATACAGCAGTCGTGCAAGCAAACCTTATTCTGCTGGGACATTAAAAGTCATGTTAATGGCAATCTGAACTGGATGGGAGCCTGAGAAATTTCATTAGCCTCTCCCTCTACCCTCTCTCTCTCCCTCCCTCCTTGCCACAAACAAAGCAGAAACTTTGAGCACATGTTAATTGCACCTGCACGAGCTCGGAGTGCTCTGCCAGAGCCTTGCGCTGTGCCTCCAGCGATGCCACCTGCTGCTGGTACCGCAGGCGCTGCTTCTCCCAGTCAAGTGATTTTTGACGGAACTCCTGCAAGGACAGCAGGGGTGGCTTGGAGCAGTACATCCCCCTCCAGTTCACATCCACGTTTGCCTTCTCTCCCCACCATATCCTCTCACCTTTCCCCCAGCAGGGAAACCATTAGCAGTCATCTGATGCAGCGGCTCAGCAGTGCAGAGCCGCTCACACACCGCACTCACTGCATTCCTTCCCCTCCCGAGGTAAAGCTGCTCACAAATGTTAAGAGCCAATACATTCACGGATGGTTTCATGGGTTTGTTGCCAGGAGTTTAACAATTCAGACTGGCTTTAGCTTCCAAAACGTGCTGCTGTTGAAACCACCAAGACGACATGAATTAAGTACAAAATTTGACTGCTAATCTCTGCCCCAGAAATCGGGCAATACATCAGTCAGGTGTGTGGTGTTACCATGTCTTTCAGGAGGAGAAAACTGAGTGGGGTTGAGCTCAGCAGAGCACAAAGATTAGAACATGAGACAGGGCTGAGAAGTTTGACATGTACCTCCCTCCTCCTCAAAGAAGTGAGAATACAACCTCCCCACACTGGAATTCATTCCATTCACATAATTAGTTACTCTTCCAGCACCTTCTTCCTTTTATTTAGTCTAAGGGTAAGAACAGCATTCAGGTTTATGCTGTGCACTCAGAGGCCCCAACACAGGAAACTGCCTTTATTACACACGCAGTTGAGAAGAGCTGCACCTGGAGAGTGGATGGGCAGTGCTCCTTAAACAGAGCTCACATTTCACTTCCTAGGCACTGTTCAGTCACCAGTGAAGCCTAGTCAGTCAGTTAATGCACACAAGCTGGTCAGCACTTGCTTCTTCACCACATACCTCCAGCTTCCTGGTCAGTCGGCTCAATTCAAACTTGTCCTCCTCTTGTCCCTTGTTAGCTTCTCCTCTGCTTCTTGTTTTTCTCTTCTGCAGCTTCTCATAGCTCCTCCTCAGCCGGGACAACTACAGGATACAGTGAAAGAGACAGCTTTACTCAAGGCCCCAAGGCAAGAATCACACAGCCCTTTGAAGGCAGACACACAAAGTGGTTCACACGAACAATCCCCTCATCAAGGCCACACAGCTCCCAAGTGAAGGCTTCAATTTGGATAATGAGTCTATTATACCAACAGCACTGCAAAACACGCGAGTTGTATGAGAGTAGCAAGATGCCACTGAAGTCGTGACATCAGCAGCTTTAATTAAAGCTCTGTCTTACCACAATCAAAACATGACTGAAATATTGATAAGATGGAGGTTTACATGCAGCTGTCAATGCAGCAAGAGCACAGCATCCCCCTCTCTACAGGTGGTTCCCAGCCCCAGGGAGAGCCAGCAGTGCCTGTGGCTGATCTCCTCACCCACAGGAGCACACCCACCACACCACACATGGGAAATTCTTGTGTGATCAAAATACACTTGTGTAGCTCAGGTGGGAACTGGAATTCTCCTGCTTAGTGAGAGAAGGAAGGTTTGAGAATTGCCATTACCCCACAATATCAACACCACTTCATCTGTCATTTTCTGCTTAGATACACTGTGTATTTCACAATGAGCAGAGAATGCCAACAGAAAATAGCACTCCTACGCCTGCTGCTAGGATGCTGAAGTCGTGTCAGAAGCAGGAATGAGGAAAAAACTCTTGACATTTAAATGACCCTCCGTGCAAATAATCACTAGGAACTTGCAGGGAATTTTTCATCTGATGAGCTCCCCCCTACTCAACTATTAAATAAAAGATTTCCAAAGAGCCACACCAAATTGAGAAGCCATCACTGCCATTTTACTGATGGACAAAGCTAAGCCCATGGATGAACAGAAGGGCCATGAGAAGAAAAAATATCTGATTCAAGACCTGATGCATTCAGTACTTTGGTGTGTTCAATGGGAACAGACAGATGTTCAGGCTTAGAGTTAATACCAACATCTTTTGCCAAACATATCAGGAGATAAGAGGTTTATTCTTTCAACAGTCTCAGTGAGTTAGACACTGTACCTGTAATTGCACTGGAAATGGTGGTAAACAGAGACAGAAATAATTTCCCCAAACAGTACTAAGAACAGAAGACTGAGGAATATTGGAGCTCAATGTCATCAGCATTAATTCTGTGTGGGTAAAATACCACGAACTGCAATTTAAGCCACAACACACAGGCTGTATTTCAGCCTTAGCAATTTAGGCTGATCTGCCAATGTACCTCAGCTTTGCTTTGCAGCTTATCCACAATTCCAGTGAGAACACCCAATGAACGAAGACTGTTAGTCATATGGAATAGTGAGGTGTTTTTAAATGAGAAAAGATGCCTTCTGTCATCGGAGCAGAGACTACCAAATTAATTTCACTTATGGCTTACAGTGAGAAGGAACTAGGCCCAGCCCTCCAGAGAAAACAGGTCAGTGCTCTATGAGCTGCCCATGCCAGTTCACTCCCTGCTGCTGGCAAGTGGAGACAGGCAAAGAGTTCAGGCATAAACCTGGAATGCTGTTATACCACCTGCAGGACAGGTACCACCTTGCACTGAGCAAGAGGCTTTGAGATGAAATCTCTGATATTATTGTCAAACAGCATTTTCTAAGTACACTTGTTTTTTATGAAAGGTATTAAGACTAACATTCCTTGAGAGTACAAAATCCCTACTAAAGCCATCAGTGTCAACGGTGGCAAAAATAACATACCACTGTTATTTCCTGATCTCCCACAAGCCAGGCCAGTTACATCTCCATCCTCTCTGAATTTCAGAAATGTTGAAAGAGCAAACTACTGCTGTCTGTACCCGTGGCAGTTCCAGATCAGCATTGTGGTGACTGGGATGGGCAAACACAGGACATTCTTGCAGTAAACTTCTGCAGGTGTCCAACATATGCAAACATGTCTACTCCAACAGTTCTCTGTCTGTCACCAGGTTCCTCCAAAGAACAACAGGCAAAGTGAGCCATAAAAATGTCACTTTATCTACGGTAAATGCTCTTTTTGGTAAGCACACAAACACTTAAGAGAATGGGGAGTTTTAAAATCACAGCATTGGAACCAAAACAATGACACAAAGTATTTGACTTGTCATCAACTGGGAACTAAAACCCAAACTTCTCTTTTTGAAACTCACCTCTTCTTGGAATTTCTTCAGCTGTTGTTCATACTCTCTAACCATGTCCTGCTTGGATTTTTCCACATCTTCGACCTGGCGACGCAACATGCCAACCTGAACAAAGGGACAAAAAGCAAATAAATACAACAGAAACAGGCCTTATTGTCAGGAGGCACCTGGAAATTTCAATGAGGTCCCTCAGTATGAAATAGATTGAGGCTGTGCCTAAATCTTTGGTAGGTTGGGGTCAGAACTTCTGGCCTCTTGTTTTGAGCCAGTTTGTGGATTCCACTTTTGGGGACAAAGCTGAGAGATTTGGTTTGTGCCAAAAGCCTGTTTCTATCCAGTAATTTCATCAAATTCTTCACAAATACACATTATGATTTCAAGCTATCTACCAAGAGAAAAGTTGGCCATGTCAGTATCTTACTTTGCTCAGGCAAAGCAGAAATTCCAAATAGCAAAGAAAAAGAAAGAAATGGGGTTTTGAAGTTCACAGAAAAGACTCCCCTGACACTGATTCAACTGCTCCTGTGACTCATTTTTCTCCCCTTTTTCCCCCCCCATCTTTTTCCCATCCACAACCCAAGTGCTCACAAGCCAACAAATTAAAATTAAAACCCACAGAAAATCCATATGACTAAACCAAAAGCATGAATATACTCCAGCAGTGACTTCAAATATACTTTACAGTTCAGTTTGGAAATCCATGTTTGCTTTTCATGGTAAGAAATATTTCAAGTGTCTTGAGAAAACATAATTGATAATAACAACAATAATCTATATGATAAAAATCACCATTCTTGCAAATGAAAATCCTGTGGCTCAACTGCAGTTTATGGTCCACATCCTGTGCAAAAATTTCACTTACTGATAGTTTTCCACCAACACAGATTTTTTTTGCATTTCCCTCAGGCCTTTAATTAAAGGCCACAAAAGCAGAGTTCTGTAAAATAGCCCGTGGAGAGTTTCCCAGCAATATCTTGGTGTAGTTTATAGCAGGAAATGGTTTTTTCTACAAATGACTGCAGGTTGCTGGGCTGTCCATTACTGCTGTAGCCAGAACCAGTGTCTCTGGGCTCTCTCTAATAACTCTAAGAGTGCAATATGGGGACTTCCACCAACACTAGAGGAGCTGATCACTTGACTTTGATTGAATTATGAGCCAGACACCTTGTTCCAACAGGTCCTTTAAAAATTCTGTTCCTGATTCCCTGATTCTAACAGGTAAAACACACTGCTGACTCCAACCAAAAAATAGTATGAAACAAAGGTACCTCCTTTTGTTTTTCCTGCAGAGCTGCCTTGGCAGAGGAAAGTTCCTGCTCCTGAGCACTCAGACAAGCTTCCAAAGCCTGTGTCTGCCCTTCCCATTCGGATTTCTTGTGAGCCACCATGATGTCAATCTGCTTCATCAGCTCCTGCAGCTCGGCCTCACAAGAGGTCAAGAACCCGCTGCTGGCAGGGAGAGAACCTGGAGTTACAAAGCAGGTCCCACCCAACATGTCCCATGTCCCAAACCAACAAAGGCAGCAGAACACACTGACTGGCACCAATGCACCAACTCTGCACACACAGTGCTTTGAACTCTCTTCAAACCAGCTTGCTCAAAAATAGAATCACAGAATCATTACGGTCAGAAAAGACCTCCAAGATCATCAAGTCCAACCTTTTACCCATTACCATCCATGCCCACTAAACCACATCACTTCATACTTAGGCAGTCATCCCTTTGCCTTGGGTACTATGCATTATCTAAGTAAACCAAAGCATGCTTAATTCATATTTTGTATTGCCTTAATTGCTCTCCGGGCAGAGGCATTTTCTAGCACGTTTCAGACACCAGAGGAATCTTACAGCTAAGCTATGAGCTCCCGAAAACAGAAGTTTATCACAAATGCAGACAAACCCTGAAGCAGAGGGGGCTGCATGACAACATGATAATGAAGAATCAAACCCTCGCAATCCATCGGGGAGCACAAGCTCCCTAGCGACGCCCAGAATTCTAATTTGGTGCAGTAATTATTGAAGCCAATTCAAGTAACTCCTCTAAAACTTCCCAAGCTGCCAAGACAGGGACAATATTAAGGTTTGCCAGACACAGCCCTAGAGGGTAGTGAACTCCATAATGATCTTTACCCCTTTAATTTGCCTGTCAAACGGGAAGAACTGAAAAGAAATGGAAATCAATAGGTTAAGGGATGGAAATTTCTCTGTTCCCCCAGGGCATATGCACACTTCACAACTTGGCAGTTTTTCTACAGGAAAAGAAGTACTTCTTAAAAGAGCCAAAATCAGTCACATTTGAAGTTCACCCTGTCCTGTGAGTTAACCAGGAATTAGCAGATATTATGCAGAGCAGGAACATTTCCTTCACAGCATCTGCTAATATGTAGCAAAGTCTAAACTTGATTTCTGCAACCAGTTCTCTGAAGAAGATACAGTATCAAATAAATCTGAGTCACATTCTCAAGGATGACTAGGAAAATGGCATCAGTGACTTTTGCTTCACGGTTGTTTAACACATAAAACACTTTGTTCTGTTATTGTCACTACAGTCTCTCTCGGGGATTGAAAAGTCTGGAGACTCTCACCTCAGACAGAGCATTAAGGATTCCTCAGAGCTGAGGGGGACTCTGCAGTTTCAACACGAGCAGGAAATAATCAGTTGTTTTCAGGGAAATCAGATAACAAAGTCACACATCATTAACCTTGCAAGACTGTTACAAAACAAATATTTATTCACAACTCTATTTACTACTGCTCCTGATGTCGGACAGTAAGAAGAGCTACAACTATAACTGAAAGAAAAGAGGCAAGGTTTTCAGGTACACATAGAACTAAATTTCTGAGAATTAAGACTGTAATACCTGAGCAGGGATTACTGCAAAGCTCACCCAGTGACTTTGCCTCTGCAGCAGCTGAAGGCCACTGCACACCAATAGCAGAGGATTTATTCTAAGAGGCAAGGTTAACACTTAAATTATTTGGAATGACTGCTGTGTACAGCTGTATACAAACCTCCCCTGTCCATTTCCTTTCATTCCTTCCAGCAAAGCCTCCATCACGGAATCCTGGTGGTTTCAGCACTAGGGAAGTACAGGAAAGCAGTAGTCACCCATGGCAGTGCACAAACCAGGCTGCTTCTCCATCCAACTGCAGAACAAGCAGAAGCCCACAAAGCAAAGAAGTTAAAAAAATGTGCAAGGAGCATGCAATTGCAGGTGAGAAAAACAATGGCACCTTCATGAACTTGCAAGCCAAATACAGGAAAACAAATTTCTCTACCAAAAAATACACCCAATGCTATCATCCAGCACTGCCAAATTGCAGGGGTATAATCATGTGATCTAAGAAATTCAGAGAGGAGCAATGACAATCTGCACTTGAGCAACTCTGCGCTTGGGTGAACTCAACACAGTGGGACTGGTAGATCTCCTGAGAGCATCAAACTGTGGAGAAACAGGAATATTTGGGCTTCAAAGGGGCCAGCCCAAGATCCACCTCCGACAAGGAAGTTTGCCACTTCAGAGAGAAAACACAAGCAAGCAGCAGTAAGAATCCACCCATAAATTAGATCTTTCCCAGGCCTCTATTACAGACTAGGTTAAAGAGACCACACAGTTTACCATCACATTCAGAACACACTGGTTGTTCATATGGTTGAGGGAATTTTCTGTTAAGATAGCACAAATTCCTTAAAAATCCTCACAAATTATGAAAATAAATTGAACAGCTTTACAGTAGCGGTACATTGTTTTAGTTGAAAATTACACCTTTTAAGTCAAAAATACGTGCACACATATAGAAATTTCACATCTTGGTGAAAGCAAGAAGGGTTTACATTAAAGCCAAAAATGGGGAATAAAAAGTTACTATGGCACCACAGCCAGGAAGCCAGACTTTATTTCAATGTCTCCTCCATGAAACTGGAGGTAACACAAAAATGGTTAAGCTCATCCAGAGCTATTAACACAAATTTAGGTTTCCAAAATCTATGCACCTAGATGCAATCTATGCACCAACATGCAATCTATGTTGGATCCTTCCAACATCTTTCCTCAAAGATTAATATGGCATTATTAAGCAATCAACAAAACGGCCACAGGTCACAGCAAGAAAGACTTCCACAAATGCAGTCTTAGCTTTGTTCTTTCCCAAAGAATCTTCTATCCTGCTCCTACAGCACTTTAAAACACCATTCAGGGATTAAAGCCTGTCCTTGGGAGCTGTGTTTTAAACCACAAGCATACAAAAATTATACAGAAAAGAATCCTATCCCTGTTCTGACAGTGTTTTGTCTGTCTTTGGTCCTGTTTGCGCTTCAGAAATCTCAATCAGTATGCAGAACACCTTCGTGGTCCTGCTGAGGGCAGGGTGCTGAGGAGAGCAAATGAGCAGATCCCCTGAGCTGCTGACAGCATTCCAAGAGTTCTCCAGGTGGCAACAGCAGACATTAGACAATAGCAGCTCTCCTCTTTCATTCTAATCACACCTACACCGAATCAATTTTCAGTGGGCAGATGAGGAGACAAACAGCACAGAATTCCAGAACAGTTAGGGTTGGAAGGGACCTTAAACCCATCTCATTCCAAGCCCTGCCATGGGCAGGGACACCTTCCACTATCCCAGGTTGCACCAAGCCCTGTCTAACCTGGCCTTGGACATTTCCAGGGATGGGGCTGCCACCCTGGCAGCTTCTCACAGCCTGACAGCTTTGCGTCTTTTGCCACCCTACCCAGGTTTTGGGGTAAAACCTTAAAATCAGACACCTCTAGGCAGTTTAATGCTACATAAGGCTGTTGACTAAGTATTAAATTTTGGCCTCTCACACTTGCAAGCTGTAATGAGCAAGTACTGAGTAAAGACCCACAAGAGGGAACAATCTCCTTCATTAACTGCAAGAAGGACTGCCTGGTCACTTCTGAAAGTGAAGAAAATTGAAGAATTTGCAAAAAGAAAGAAAAAAGCACAAAACAAAACAACACATTTAAAAATAAACAAGGCTTAGCATCCCAGCTCAAGGCAAAATTGTAGTAGTCAAGTGGAGAAAACTTTACAATACACAGGAGGACTTAAGAATAGTGCCCATGAGAAAAGACTGGGATTACTTTGCATTTAAAAACATATTAAAATGCAGTCTTAAAGCGTTGCTGGAAGCATGCTTACAATGAACACAAAAGGAGCAATGACCTCCCAAAAGCAATACCACAGACGAGCTCCGCTTGCCAGAGGTAGGAATGCCACCTGCAGCAGGAGCTGAGAGTGAACCACTTCTCGTCAGGACAAGAATCCCAGAATCCTTGAGGTTGGAAAAGACCTCTAGGATCATCGAGTCCAACCTGTGACCGATTCCCACCTTGTCACCCAGCTCAGAGCACTGAGTGCCACGTCCAGTCTTTCCTTAAACACCTCCAGGGATGGGGACTCCATCACCGCCCTGGGCAGACCCTTCCACTATTTAATCACCCTTTCTGTGAAGTAATTCCTCCTGGTGTCCAACCCAAACCTGCCCTGGTGCAGCTTAAGCCTATGAAGTGGCCGGGGCCAGCGTGCCCGGCAGCGCTCCCCGCTGCAAGCCACCGGAGCTGCCCTCCAGCAGGCACCCAGTGCTGCAGCTCCTCCCCAGCCGCAGCCTCCCCGCTGGCCGAGCCCTTACGATGTTTATCCCGCACCCACCGCGGGAAAGCTTCGCTGCCCGGGGCCCTTCCAGCACCGCTCCCCGGGAGCAACCCCAAGCCCCCGGGCCGAGCTGCGCTCCGGGCTGCCCGACACCCCAACACTGACTGACTGACTGGCTGGCTGGCTGGCTGCCTGCCTGCCTGCCTGCCTGGCCGGCCGACCCACCCTCCTTCCTTTCTTCCTTTCTTCCTTCCTTCGTTCCTTCCTTCCTTCCTGCCTGCCCTCCTTCAGTGCCTTGTTCCCTACCCCGGCAGCGGCCACGGCGTGGCTCCGCGGCTCCAGCGCTGCGCATGCGCTCGGGCGGCGCCTGCGCAGCGCCGGCCCCAGAGCTGGGCAGGGTAGGGTGGGCCGGCGGGCGCGGGGGTCATTGTGGGACATGGGGGACACCGCGGGACACGGGGCGGTCGCGGAGCCGTGCTGGCCGGGAGGGGCGGGGATCGCATCGCCCCGGGGTTGGGATGCGCTCAGGCCCGTGCCCATCGCCGCCCACATCGCGGCTCCGGCAGCCGGCGAGTGCCAGGCCTGGCTTGGTTTTGAATGAGGATCAGTTGTCTCCTACTCCCCAGGATCGAGCCACGTCCTGCTGCTGCTGCCCCGCAGGGTCACACCGGGGGGAGGGCTTGAGGTGACCCTTCAAGGAGGGCAGAGTACGATGAAACACCCTGGAGTGATTATAGTAGCTGGGGGTGAAAGAGAGGTCTTGTTTTGCTTCTGGTTCACCAGTTTCCTGGACTTCAGGTTCGGGTAGAATTCTGGGTACCTTGAAGTCCTTTGTTGTGTCTCACAGACATGTGAAGGTGTGGGTGAGGCATGGCACTGGTCAGGCGCTGAAAGCCAGCAGGCAGCAAAGGGTTCTGGGCAGCTCTAGGTGCTCGAACTCAAACTTCTAAAAGTCAGTCAGTAGATATAAACACGTGTAAATATTAATAGTAACAACCAGCTGGTTTTATGTATTCATCTCTAATGCATATCAATCTGCAATTCACTTTGATAGAGTTCTTTATAGATGAAGTTGTTCTCCTGTGGTTATAAACCCTTTTTGGGTGGATTAGGAAAATCAAGGTTTTTCCTTACAAGTTTAAGCGTCATATGGATTGCCATCAAAACTGCAGCAAGCCCGTAGTCCAAACTCCAGCCCGTAGTCCAAACTCCAGCTCCGTGGCTGGGGATGTTGTTAAACAGCATCTGCTTTGTGTCACAGATCTAGCTGCTCTCGCCTGCTGTGAGGATGGACAGCGAGGTGCAGAGGGATGGCAGGATCCTGGATCTGATCGATGATGCATGGAGGGAAGATAAATTGCCCTACGAGGATGTGGCTATTCCTCTGGTAGGTGAATTGCTACTTATCAGTCTGAGTTAAGGCTGCTGTGTTTATCACAGCCCCTTCCAAGAAAAGGCACAGAGTATTGTTTGTGGTGTGGCTAATTTGTACAAAAGGCTTCTGGGATGGATCTGACCCCTTCCTTGCCCTGTATGCCAGTCATTCCTGTGTGCATGAGGATGTGGATGTTTCTGTCCCTCTTCCCTGACCAGTTGCTGAATCTTCTCAGAACTGGAATGCCTTTCCCATTGCACTGTCCTGAGTTTGGCATCAGGGAGAAGTAGATCATCCTTTCTCTCTGCTTTCCTTTCTTGTTCCTGGTGTTTGAAGTAACTTCCCAGTTGGTTTGGAGAGCAGAGGATCAGTCTCACACTGACAGTTACAGTCTTGGTTACACTTGATTTCCACTTCCTGCAAGTGCATTAAAAGAAGCTGAGAAGTTTTCATAGGTGTTTCGAAGCAGTCTTTTCCAGATACAGTGTTGCTGTTGGCAGTTCCAGGAAGGCAGTGAAGGACTGGCAGGTGCAGCAGGACTCTTCCCCTGCGGAGCTGTGTCCAAGGCTTGGCACCTCTCCTCGGGTACAGCCACGAGGCCGGACAGGGGCACTGGGGGAAAAGCTACTGCTGATCCCACAGAGCCCAGAGTTGAAGCTTCAGATGTCCCACACTGACACATTTCCTTAGCTATTTTGAAACTTCCAGGGAAGTGGGAGGTAGCTGAGGATTTTCCCTTTCCTTGTTCTCTCTGGTACATGAGCTTTACCCCGGCTAGCACAGATAAAGCAGCCATGGGGATTGTGGGAATCAGTTTCTTTCAGCACAGAGACATTTTCAAATTGGTGACGTGGCTCAAGCTTTAGCCCTTCCACCACTGGCTTTTCAGAGAGGGCAGGGAGCAGGTGTGCGATTCTGAAATCCATACATTTTCCTGGCAAGAGTTGGGCTTGAGGGAAGCGTCTTGCACAAGCGTGATTCTCAGCTAAAAGAGCCCAAACCTTCCTTTGCTTGGGATAACTTTTATTAGGCAGGCTGAGTATCAAACAGGTTCCTTGATGACATTTGCCTTCACCCTACGTCCAGATATTACTGTTTCTTCCCTTAGAACCATCTCATGATGGCTTACAGTCACATACAGATGACAGCCCCAGAGAAGGAAGCCTCACCAACTGACAATAGAAAGAAGGGCCTGGCTGTGGATATAAAGATCCCCAGGGATGGGATTGGGTCTGATCACATGGGAAAACCAGCATGAATTCAGAGGGGACTTACTCAGGGACATTGCAAAGGAACAACCAGAATGACTGTGAAAGTGGTATTTGAGCTTGTCCTGAGAATCTGCTCCAGCACTCTCTTGAGACATTCCTGGGAACTCAAAGGGGCTCGAACTGTTTTCAAAGCTGAAACGTTTTATTTAGCTCATGCTGGGGTTTCCAGAGGTCTAGAACTCAGAATTCCTGCCCAAATGGTATTTGGCAGAATAGCACACACTCAGTGTTACTGCACCAATACAGCAAGACAGAGGATAAATAATAGAAGGAAGGAAAATGAAATCTCAGCTAAACTCTCCTTCCCCTTACTGTGCCATAAGCAGCTCTGCGGCACACCTGGCAGAGGGTTCTGGCTTCTGCTGTTGATCCAGCACAGCCAAACCTGAGTCCAGCATGCAGACAGGAAGGATTTCTCACCTGCCATAGGAAAGGAATGTGTTACAGAACCAGTTGTCTGCAGTATTTGTATTCTTGGCATCACCAGCAGCACACTGCAAACAAACAGTGGAATAATTGCTTTGTACTGTTATTTACTTACTTTGCATTTGCTGTATATTGTCCCTCACTGCGTGTGCAGTCTGAGTGTATAGCAAGGCCCCAGGGTCCTGGAAAACAATTTACCTTTCAGATTAAGCACCATATTCAAATGAAAAGAATACTGTTCATGACGGGGCTCAGTAATATTTTTAAGTGGATCAGTATGTATGATATTTATAGTTCAGATGCACCCTCTGGTCTCGTTTGTGGGGTTTTGTATCTATCCATACAAATCTTAACAACCTGCTGCTTTCAGGAAGTGTATTATGTGTGGAATGCATTATACCTGTGTTTTATTCTCAGAACGAGCTCCCTGAACCAGAGCAAGACAATGGTGGCACCACTGAGTCTGTGAAAGAGCAAGAAATGAAGTGGACAGATTTGGCTCTCCAGTATCTCCATGAAAATGTTCCACCCACGGGAAATTAGTGAATCAGTGAAATTTCATACAGCAGATGCATGAATGCAACATAAAACTATTTTTCAACTGACCATTGCTGTCATAAGCTGCCCTAAGGAGGAGACAACGTTTCTGAAACTCTCGGATTCTAACAGTGGTTCTGCTCACAGTGACCAGTTTAAAATACCTCTCTCTTGAGTATGAAATAGCAGAGACTCTGATATCTCGGAGCCAAGTGCAGAATGTTTCATGCTTACAAGATGATTTCATGTTCTCTGTTAAACTGTTCTTAAGTTGGTGCCAATTCTGATCTTAAATGTGTTCTACATGTGATTAAAAAGTAGTTTTTACTATCTCAAGTTGCAATTGATTTCAGAGCTCACAGTAGGATCATTGTCTGTAGTTCAGTGTACAAAATCCAAATAGCTGTGAGTTGTTCCCGTCTCTCATGAGTGTGTGGCTGAGGCAGGATGTACGGGGCAGGTGTGAAAGGTTGGTCAGCAGGTTCAAGAGCTGGGAGTAACCTGTAAGCACACGTGGTTGGTTACCTGAAGTCCTGCTCTCAGGATCTAATGGTGGTGGTGGACAGCGTTTCCAGTGCTGACATCCTGGGAAGGTTTGCCAACGTGTACAGCGAACAGACAGTCTCATTTATGCTGAAAAGGTGGTTACTCAAAGTCATGGGCTTCTGAGGGATGGCTGAAAGTTCCAAGGAAGAACCTGCCAGTCCTAACGTAGGGCTTCTTGAAGTGAGAGCCACTGGGATGAGCAACCTCAGATGGGAAATGAAAATCCAAGAGAAGTGATGGGGAAAAGAAACAAGTAGGGCTTAGCTTCAGGCAACAAATTGTTACCTCTTTCTGTGTTGAGATGAAAGGCAAGGCCCTCTTGATTTACCTTATTTTATATCTGATTCTCAGATGTCTTTTGCAACAGGTAAAAGCCTTCTGTTCTTTTTCATGTTTCACTGTTGGACCAATTCCGTCTCCCCACTGGCAGAATTTGCTAAGGAGAAAATATTTTGACAGAGTTGAGGATTACTGTTAGAGGTGAGAAAGGAGCTGGAAGGAAAACAATGTTTAAATTATATTCTTTTGCCAGTGCAGCAGAAAAAAGCACTGTCCTGGAGCTTCCAGATCCACAGACTTTTTTTGGTGTCTTTTCTCAGTGTTTATCCTCCCCAAAATAACAAACCCCAGCTTTTGTCTGGGTGATTACCAGGTGGGATCACAGCATGGCACGTATTCAGTGAGACTCAGATTGCTGAGCTGCTTGAGGCTGAAGAGCTCAAGGTGAAAGAATTGTGCTGGGAACATGCTCTGCCTCAAGTGTGATCCATGCCTGCACCAGAGGAGCAGCGCACACTTGTCTGAACAAGAAGGAGCTGCAGACAGCAGGAAGAGTTAAGATTAACCTGAGAATTAGCAAAGTCAAAAAGCTTAATAAGTACAGCATGGACCAAAGAACCAGCTATGCAGCTGGGAGCTGTAATAGTTCAGCTCCTCATTGGATCATCACCAGGGGGAAAAAAGCAGAGCCTGGGCTTAATGAGGTATTTCTAATCCAGTGTTAGAAGAATTTGCTAAGAAAATGCCATGCAAAGCTACCACCCAACTTCTATCCAGCAGCCATCCCTGCTCCCTCCCTTCTCATTCCCTTACAAATTTCCGACCACACTCATTTTCCCAATTTTGCCACTATGCCTTCCAGCTCCAATTTCAGACTTCCTTTCCTGCCTCTGACAGTTACCTTTGCTTGGCCATCTCCTTCCTCCCATCCAGCAAGGAAAGAAAAAGTCTTTCTTACTCCAGTTAGAGCTGAATTCATGAGGTTCCATCAGGTCTGTGAGAAAATGTGGGAGTGCCAGCTGTATGAGCGTCATCCAAAACAGCAGTTGCTTGGGAGCCCATTGGAGAGCCCGACACTTTGAAGTGGTACCTTCCTTTTGACACAACACAGTGTTGTGCACCTGTCTCCTGCCTGAGGTGGTGACAGAGGTTTGTAGAAGGGACTCTGGGCCATGGCACTCCGGAGAGCAGGAGGGACATGGGAGATTAGGGATCATCATGAATCCTCCAAAGGCAGGGCCCTGTGAAACCAAGCACTGGGCCCGCCCAGATGCTTATCAGGCTTGCAGTGACACCTACAATCTTCCTGACATTCTTTGCAAAAGACAAACAGACAGACAATAATTTCCTCAGTTTCAACACCTGTAGTCAAATTTCTGCTTCTAGCATGATACCAACCCATTTGTGTCATTGATTAGTCATCCCCCAGGGCACATTATATTTAAATTAAAGAAACCTGCTAGAATAGAAGGTGCTCCACCTTCTTAAGAAGAAGCTTCAATTGCATAACTAAAGACTGGTCTTCATTTTTTGGCTGGTAACTTCCTCCTTTCACCACACCTACTGTTACTGGCAGAAAAAAAAGCAAGCAAACTGCTGTCAGAGCCAGCAGACACATGCCAGAGAAATTGTGGGATCCTTAAAATCTTTACCAGTAGAAGTTCCATGTGGAAGTCCATATGCTGAGGCTGTGTGTTGTGTTCATCTACCTTTTGTATGGGGTGAAAACAGGTAAGAAATCAACCATTTGTTTTGAATGTTTTTGTCAAATATAACACATTTTCTGTGCTTTACAGAAACATGAATGTATCTGCCCTCCGCATTACAGTTACTGCACGGGGTTTCTCACTAGCATTATTTATTTTGGCAAAGCAAATTATACTGGTTACATGAATGTAGTCAGTTCTAAGAGTTCCAAATGGAAAACCAGAAGTATTTTTATTATCTTTTCCTCTCTTTGCAAACATTTCTCTCATATAAGTACTATCCATCGACACTGAAAATGTCATTCGAAATCTTCAGAGAATAATGATTTCTTCTCAGGTTTGTCATGTACGACAGAGGCGAAGGATGAATTACCATTTATGAACACTAAGCTCCATTTGATATCCTCCTGCTCTACAAGAATCAACCTGTGTAACAATAAACAAATGTATGCCTTGTGTTAGCATACACACGGGAGCAAGGCAAGTTACAGCTCTGCTTTGTAGGGAAAACAAATAGGGTTTTAAAAAAAAGTATTCTTATAAATACTAACTTGTGTTACATCAGGTCCTCTGAAGTAATCTCAGGGTCGCCTTTCGCTTGGTTTGTTTAATATTCTGTAGGAAATGTAGTCACAAGAAGTGGGAAAAGAGAATCATGTGAAGAGGCACTGAGGAAACGCAGTGAGCTATTGAGGACCAGTTTAAGGGTGGAGGGCACACCCTCTGTGGAAAAGTTATAGAAATCTTCACTAATGCTCTCGAGATTCAGTGTGGTAGTGAAATGTGCTTAAAGGGGGAAAGTTGCTGTTGATGGTTAAGACCAGTCTGATGACACACACTGTACAAAGCCCAGGCGGTTGGAGTGCCAGAGCTCCTGCAGACAGACAGAGAAGCAGTGACACACTCACCTGGGCTCCATGCTGGTGCTCACTGGGCGAGCAGCTTTGTGTCCCCAGGACCACAGCTGGGACAGCCACACGTCCGGCCAAGTGACCGCTGACCCACCGAGGCGAAAAATCTATTGGAACTTTTCTTTGCAAGGGGTCAGACTGGCAAAAACCTCAGCTGCTACTTTATTCATGCAGACGGCTCAGGACCACAGCCCCAAAATGCCACCATGGCAAACCCTGTCTGTCCATAGCATCAACATCAAAGAAAAAGCCTCCAAATACCATCTCCAAGTGAAAAATGAGAGAGACTGGGGCAATGCAGGCCTTAAGTAGCACTGACTGCAATAAATACCAGGAGTCTGCCTGGGACTGTTCCTATGACTGCAACACTCCCAGCTGGGAGCATATAAGTTTAGAATATATATATATACACAGGAGGCTGATCTCAGGCTTGAGACCAAACATGTCCAGCTCCCAGGCAGGTACATCGATTTAGCATATTCCTATGCTCCCCGCTACAGGTTCTGGGACATCAGAGCACCTTGCCCAGCTAACCAGTGTTTGCCTCCTATTTTACATATCAGAAAACTAAGAAAAGGAGAATGGGGATTGCCAGAGGCTGTCTAGTAAGCTAAGGCAGGGCTGGAAGTGAGTTACTGGGATGCTGGGTTAATGGCCACATTCATTTCCCTTTCCTGGATGTCTGTTGGACACGGCTTAAGTACAGTGCCAGGGTGAAAGTTCCCACCTCACTTATTTGCTTGCAGAGTAAATCTCAATAAGCCACTTACCCCAATCATCCAATGGCTGCAAGTGTCTCAAAGACACTTGCAGCCATTTGGGTAGGAGTCACTGTGCATAGCAGAAGGAAGAGCAAAGCCAGGATAACTGGTCCTCCTCATGTGTCAGCTTTGGATGAGGCTGGGATGGGCACCAGCTTGCCAGAAGAGGAGCTGGCAGGTTTCCTCCCCTTATTAGCACTGATCTGATTTTGTTAATTAAAACAGAACCAATCTAACAGACCTGGTGCAGATATAGCAAGGCTCTTCAAACAGTCCCTGTGTTAGGTATCAGCAAATGCTGACCAGCTCTTTGAAAGCTCTTCTCTACCAGAAGGTTTGGGCTGTTCAGATGACAAACACAGTGCTCCTCTGGGCAAGCCTCAGCACAGTGCAGGAGATACAGAAACAAATTAAGCAATCAGTGCAATCTTGCACTATATAAAAGTAATTCTTGCCTGGCATCTCTGCCCATATTGCTACAGCTTCAGTGGCAGTAAAGATAATTAACAACACTATATAGTGCTACTATACAATAACTAAAACAATGCCTAGTTATTAGTAAAACACCCAGCTGTATTTTTTTATGCTGCAGTAGCACCTAGAGGACAGTTACTGAGTCTCACTGTGTGAGCTGGTGTGCATCAGTAAAAAACACTAATTTTTCTATGCTACTTACTTTGGGATCTCCACCGGAGCAGTGTCATAGAACCCTTGCTGCTATTTCCCTGGAGCATCTTGGCACTGTAAGAATGAGCTGAGAGCAGGCTGGCCAGGAGGCAGCCACCCAGGTCACCTTTCCTCTTGGGAGCAGGGCCCAGAGTCACACTGCTCCTGGGACTGTGAGTGAAGCATTACAGAGGCAGAACACCCTCCCTCAGAGGCCCCTGGTTTCACTAGGACTGGCTGAGGGCTCATTTCCCACCACTCCTGTCACACCATTCATATGTTACCATAGGCTTTACACAGGAAGGACTCCATGGATTTCAGATGTTAAAATTTATTTCTGAATTTATGGTAGCAATTTAAAATATTCAGTTGGACTTAACTGCAACATCCTTTTAGCCTATTAACTTTTATTTCTGGAGCTCCTGGGGCTTCTACAAAGTAATTAGCAGAACTATGGCAACTGAGCAGATTGTTTTATGTGCTAGGCACATAGCATTTATATCACTCTCATGCTCCTGATTTCCTGAGGAGGAGCAAAGGGAAAGTTGCTCATAGAAACTGTGAGAGTTTCATCATTCAGAAATTAAAATGCACAGAGCATAGGAGATTTGCTAGAGCATAATTACCTTACAGCTGCAGGTTTTCTAAACCCTTCTACCTACTGCACAGTCCTTTAAGCAACAAAGATCAGGAAGATTCCTCTAGGAACTGCAGCCTAAACAATTACTGCAGCCCAGGACATATGTGTGGGAGATACACTCTCCCCCACAAGGTTCTTCAAGAAGATTGAAAGGAAAGGATTGTGAGCCAGGAAAAGGCTACTAAACCTGGGAGGGCCTTCATAAGCAGTACCTGTCTGGAGACAGTTATTCCATTCCCTGCCAGCACCCTGTTGGAGACTGTATTGGCCTCTGAAGGCTCAGCTGGTGTTCTGCTGGAAAAGCAAAGAACAAAGACAGGCTTTCCAATGGCACAGGCCATCCCATCGAGCAGCACTTACATCAAATTCAGTTACTCTTCAGCTGTGTATAAAGCACAATTACCATCTCACACAGTCAAGAGTGCCCCATTTTGCAGTCTGAAATACCAGGCTGCATCTGCACATACAAATGAAGCACTGAGCTGCCCCTCACCACAGCAAGACCCTCTGCAGCTTGGCAGCTCCAGGCTGGAGGTACAAACCAACCCCCCAGGGACATCTGTTCGGCCTAGAACCTGGTCCAGAGCACCTGGATGTGCTCGCAAACCAGTACAGCAACCATCCCACTTGTCAGTCTCTAATACCTTCCTCACACTAGTGAGATTTGTGGAGAGAGTCCCTGCCAACTCCCAGCTGCCAGTGGAAGGAGGACTGTGGTGTTTAAGAGAATGCTGCTCCAAAAAGGTATGATTGCTCTCTTTGTTCCAATATGGCAAGAAAACCTAAGCTCCAAGGTAACTTCAGCCATGAGCATAATGGAGAGGAGAGGGAGAGGGGAAAGAGGAAAGGAGCAGCCCCTGGGCTCAGGTGACTCACAACAAAATTTTCCGCCCCTGTGCAGGGCTGGCAGGTACGACAGGTGAAAGTAAACACCTTGGTGCTAAACTCCGATTGTCACTCTGCTCCTTTCAGATCCTCAGGAGACATGTCCTGCATTCACAGCCCTCAGCTTTGGGAATGCTTTGATAGGGACAGAGCTGAAAGTGAAGCTGCTGCTCTACACCCGGCAGAACCCAACCTGTGCCGAGGAGCTCCACTCAACCACCTCCAAGTACCTCAATGTGACCAAGAAAACAACCTTCATCGTCCATGGGTACCGACTCACAGGCTCTCCCCCGGTCTGGATCCCTGACCTGGTGCATCTCCTGCTCTCTGTAGAGGACATGAACGTCATCATTGTGGACTGGAACCAGGGGGCAACAACTCTTATCTACAATTATGCTTCCAGGAAGTGCAAAAGAGTTGCTGAGATTCTGAAGAAACTTATTGATGAAATGTTGGTAAGTTGGACACTCACACTACGATATAGTCATTAAGGCACAGTATGTAAAGGGCACAAAGGAAGTGCTTAAACCAGCAGGATGTCTGCAAATAGAAACTCCTAAAAAAGCAATTCATTAATTTTTGGAAGTGCGTTTATACTGCAGTGCCAAACCCTACCCTTCGACTTGGTATGATGGTATTTTGGTGCAGTATTCAGTTTACACTCTAAGTCTCTACATTTCTGGGTATAAAACTCTACAGACATGATTTCCCGTACATAAAACCTCTACTTCCACTTTCTGTATATCCAAAAGGCAGCTTAAGGGGATCAGCTACAGTTCACAGCTCCTCTAAGCTGTTGCAGAGGCAATGATGATGCTGAATCATTAGGATTACAGTGTCTGCTAATTCCTTGCAGGAACCACATGTGGGGCTACTGGAATTTTACTCCGGGGGCCCATCAATGATTCCTGTCCACACTTATAGTCACTGCCCCAGGAAAATACAACCATTGCCCGAACTGTTCTCATCACAGCTCTCTGAAGTATAGGCCTCAAACAGGAATGCTAGCTGCTCTGTGCGGCTGTCAAAGGAAGAATATCTACACAGAGTGGAACACCTTGGGAGATGTTACATTCTTCCTCCTGATATTTTTTTGTTTTCAGAAAACGCATGACCATGGGTACTTTTAAATTGCAGATTGATGGAGCATCCCTGGACTCCATGCACATGATAGGAGTGAGCCTGGGAGCACACATCTCCGGCTTTGTGGGACAGATGTTTGATGGCACGCTGGGAAGAATCACAGGTAAGCCTTCCTCCAGCAGTCCTCTTGCCCGAAGCAAGGACAGCCTGGAGTGAGGTGGTGCCACACACGTGGTTTGTGCTGCAGGCCTTGACCCCGCAGGCCCCTTGTACCGGGGCACAGCACCGAGCGAGAGGCTGGACCCCACGGACGCTCAGTTTGTCGATGTCATTCACTCGGACACCAACAGTAGGTGACATCCCACCTCCTTCCTTTACATGGAAACCCGGAGACTGACAGGGAGCAGGGGAAGCAGGGCTGTGGTGGGCAGCAGCACTGGCGGGGAACCTTGCTCCTTTGGCCTGGGAGCACAGCAGACTCCCTCACCCGTGCTCTGGGCTGCTGTCTTGCCCACGCTGTCCCCAGCACTCTCTCAGGAGCTGCTGGTTTACTTGCATGTCAAACCATGCTGCTGATGACAGCAGTTACAGCCTCATGGCCCGTGAATTACAAGGACATAGGTACCAGGGGAGGAGCTCCTGCAGCACACAGTCCTGCCAGAGCAGGACCCACCAACACCCCACCGCTGGGTCAGGCTGCACCCGAGCACACAGCGTCTCCAAAGCTCAGTGCCTTGCACAGCAGATCAGGTGACCCCACCCCATGGTTTCCTGCATGATGCTTCCAGTCTCCATCCCACTCCTAAGAGCTAAACCTTCCTCTAGGGCAAATCTGGAATTTCCCTCAGCCCTGTCCTTTTCCAGATCCACCAGCCAGGCCAGCACTGTGATGCCAGCCCTCTGCTCTGCTCTCGTGGCCACCCTACCCCTAACACTTGACTTTCCCACCTCATTGCTGCCTCCCTTCTCCCAGCCCTTCCAGGAAGTCAGATTTCAGCAGCACAGCAATAGCCAGGTTTCACATCCCTTTTCCTCTCCTGCACACAAGCAACACAATCCCCCACATTTTGTTGCATGCACAGACTTATTTTAGGTATTTGATACCACTGTTAAAATGACCCAGCTGGATCACAACTGTTTGGCCTGCTGCCTAAACAGATGGATGACATTAACATTCCTGTACAAGTAGGCATCCTAGAGCTAAATAACTACTATTTTTTCCAGTTAGGTTGCTATATTTCCTTCTTGTGCTTTTTACAATTTAATATTCCATTCCTGAGCCCTGGTATTCCCTTTTGTTAGGACTGGGTTACAGAGAAGCACTGGGCCACATCGACTTCTACCCCAACGGTGGGACCGACCAACCTGGCTGTCCACTGACAATATTTTCTGGTAACTAATCCTGCACTGAATTGCACAAACACTGACAAAATGTTTCCAATCAGAAAAAGAGGAGAAAGCCAGAGACTCATCATCACTGCTTAGAAAATACATGAAATCCATATTTTGGGAAAGCCATGGCAGCAACCTCTTCCTGGCACTGGTGTCACAGGGGTTTAGCTGGTGTGCACCAGGCGGACAGGAGAGTCAAGGTGACCTCTCTGTGCCTCTGTCACAGTTCAAGTGGGATTAATCCTCTGTGCAAAATGTCATCAGGTAGATTTGTGCCTTCGTTTTGTGACTATGTCCAGAAAACCTGTGAGATTTTTTGTTTGTAATTACTTGTAACACATGAAAGCCCAAGGACTAGCAGTGGCAAGAACCTGTTCAGAATACAGGTTCAAGATGAATGTGGAGCAGACAGTTATCCCAAAGCCAAGGCATCTTCCTTGGCAATGATAGACGGTGCAGTCTGGAAGGCACAGCCCTAGTCTTGAACAAAAGAAAGTTTTTTCCTTTCAGCCTGGCAGTAGAAATGGTGTGAGGAAAGCTGGGTGAGGAAGATACCTTACAGAAGGAAATGCAGTATTGTGAACTCAGCCCTTATCAGACCTAAGAGAATCTACATAGGAGACCAGCCTGAACCAAAAATCCCTAGGAAATGAGGCTTCACTCATTTTGCTGCTCATGCAACAACTCATTTTATCAGTTATGTCTTTCTAAAGAGCTTTTTACACCAAAATGGAAGGTCATGTGCAAAGCTAAAAGCAATATCCAGCTGTCAGACCTGAGCTCAGAGAGGACAGAAGAACACCAAAGACAGAACTCAGTCCATGGTTAGATCCTCTGGAACTGCAGCAACCACACAAACAAATGTTCTTAAAACCAAAAAGACAAGAAGAAAAGCAAAGCAGACACAGGCAGAGCTGAGTGCACTCAAAGGGAGAGGCTGGTGCCCACTTACTGTTCTGCCACAGCCCAGTGCTCCCCAGTGCAATTTGTTGGGTTCAGACTGGTCAGTGACTGTCCACTGGTGTGTCCTGTGGGCATTAATCCTGTTTCCCTGAGGCAGGAGGATTGCTAACAAAATATTTCTTCCCTGTACATAATTAAGGATTGCAGTATTTTAAATGTGACCACCAGAGGTCTGTTTTCCTGTTCCTGTCCTCCCTGACACAGAGCTGCAACATCACCACATACCCGTGCGACTCGTACAGGAATTACAGGGATGGCAAATGCACCAGCTGCGAAGACTTCTGGCCCATGCCATGCCCCATCCTAGGTAAGGATCCAGGGAGTATCAATCCATCCTGAATACCGAGCTGCCTGTTACATCACTGTAACTTGGGCAGTGATGTTTCGCTAAAGAACTAACAAAACACAGTGCTTGGCAAAAGCATCTGAGTTATTTCAAGGTTTTTGAGGTCTCTCAGGCCCTCAGAAACCTCCTTGCTCCTTGTACGATCACATCGTGTTATGATCTAGAACAGAAATCCATAGGTAAAGGATCCAGAACTAGAAATGCCCAAGCAAGACTTGGGATCTTTACACTAAAGTCAAGAGAAACAGTTAATTAAAGTGCCTCAGTTGCAGAGTTTGAGGGATAGTGGCCTATTCTTGCTAAAATAAGATTTTCAAGTAATTTCCCAGCACCACAAACCCCTCTGTGCTCTAAAAGGAATGGCAAAGGGGGTGAAAATGGGATTCTGGACTTGTCTGCCCCAGCCTGGATGTGAGAGCCCAGCCTCAGGCTGGCAGCTCTGAAGTGTTGATGCTAAAACATCTGACACTTCCAGAAAGGAAATGGCAAAGCCAAGGGATGATTTTCATTCTGCACTGCAAAATGAAATCCTTCTTGACCATGGATAGCAGATGTGGAAAACGATCAGCTCGAAGACAGTGCTGAACAGTAACCAGGTACATTCAGTGCTAAGCCTGTGGAGTACAGGAGGGTGTGTCACAGTGCAACCTGGCAGCTGGCACACAATGTATTGTGTCTTAAATACTTGTTTATTTTCAGCCGTTTAGTGGCTCATCTACCTGTGCAGTAACTCTGTTTCAATTTCAAACTGTCACCTGCAGGTTATTATGCCCATGAGTGGAAAAACTATTTAACACAACAGAGCCATCCAGTGACAAGTATGTTTTTTGATACAGCGGACAAAGAGCCATTCTGCAGTAAGTGACTGAGATTTCTGAGATGATTTTTCTTTGTATATTGCCTCCTTCAGCAGCAGCTGAGCAGAGATGGTTATTTGCTGCTGGTGTTATAGCCAGCATTTTAGAAACTCCAGTGGCTGCTGAATGGAATTGTGTCCATCTGTGGTTTGCCGTGACATTCCTTATCTTGCAAACCTGTCTGGTTTCTGAAAGCCAACTTGCTTATAGTTCTAGGAAATTGGTTGAGAACTTTCAAATTAAGTATAAACATTCCCGGATTGTGTTTCAAACCAACACACCATTCTTTTGTGAAAGTTAAGAGGTGCGTGGGAATGATAAGAGGGAAAGACAAGCTGTACAGGTGAAAAAGCTACCCTGGAGAAAAGTGAGAGGCACAGGGAGAGAGGGAGAATCTGTGGAAAAAAGGGTTTCACCAAGGCTTCTCCTCATTCCTGCGATTACCAGCACACCAGGGTATGGGCAGGGATTATGGCTGGAGCTCCAGTGCCGGCGAGCAAGAGGATTCCGACTCACAGATCAAAGAACAGACAATTCTGCTCCATGACAGAGATGACAAATGACAGATACGAAGAACAGAAATAGAGGGGTTCAGAGGGAGACAGGAGAAAGAAAAGGCAGTCTGGAAGTGAAGGGGGAAGGCAGGGAGTGAAAGGCAGTGTGCTGGGAGCCATACAGAGAGGCCATCCTGCATGGATAACCCTTGCTGTAGTGCTCCCCTGACACCTCCTAGTGTTTCTGGCTGAAATCTCTGCAAAGGGAGATGGAGAGCAGGGAGAAGAAAGGGATTTTCAAGATAAAGTGCAGGGGTTGGGTCCATCCTCCACCTTCAGCTTTGCTCCCAGACAGCACACAGCCTGGACAGCAGAGTGAGCCCACAGGCTCTAACCTCACTCACTCTCTCTCCCCTCAGTCTATCACTATTTGGTGGATATTATCACGTGGAACAAAGACACCAGGAGAGGCACCTTCAGCATCGTACTAGCTGATGAGACTGGGCAGAGGGCAGAATCAAGAGTTAATCCGTAAGTCTTACTGGTCTGAGCATCTCTAAGAGTTAACACATCCCTTGGTACAACTGCATCTGGTGAGGCATCCTTCCCCAGTTTCTCTGCTAATACTTGCTAGTGCACATGTCTGTGGGATTTCCTGGCCTTATGGGATTTCCACAGCCTCCCCCAGTCCTTCGGCTTGGGCCCTTCTCCGTTGTTTTAAGGCCTGAAGTGGACAATCTCAGCCAGCGGCACAGTTGCCCTGAGCTTCCACTAAAACAGAAGGAAAAACATCTCCCCCCTATCCTTCCTCTTCCAGGAAGTGTTCTGTTCTAGCTCCCAGGGCCCAAGACAGCTGGGGATTAACCTGGGCCTGAATATGTCACATCCAAATCAATTCACTCCACTCAGAGAGACAAATTAATGACTGGTGTTTATGTGACATGCAAATTCCTGATTGATCTTAACCACCCTTCAGCCAAACAATCCTGCTCAACTAGTTTTCCCCAATATCTCTAACCGCACATTCCCTCAGCCATACCTGGTATCTGCTTGCACTGGAGCAATCAGCATCACTCCCACACCAAGGCCAGTGCAGATTTCATGCATTTCTCAAGGTGACTCAGTGTTCAGGCCTACACAGACGAGCAGGTATAAACATCACTTGGGTCTAGTCCGCTTGGAATCAAAGCAGAATCACAGTGAGAATTCTGGTTTGGGACCAAATGGCATCTGACCTCTGGGTCCCCACTCCCACCCCAAAAATCTGAGGGCAGAAGTGTCTGAGCAGGTTGACACCTGGAGACCTGAATGCATACCTATTTCCTGTAAATCAGAAACTAATCACCTCCTCCCCCAGCCCTGTTTCTAATATTACACTGACTGCATTAAACCCCGTGCTATTCCCTTGGTGACTCTCTGACTCTCTCTCTCTCGTCTGCTTTACCTTTAGAGAAGCTGCCACCTTCCAGCAGTACAACCAAATCACTTTGCTCATTGGGTTCGACCAGGATCTTGAAAATGTGGAAAGAATTTCTGTGACGTTTTCCACAGGATCTGTCATTGGCCCAAAATTCAAACTCAGGATTCTCCACATGAGGTTCCGCTCACTGACAAACCCAGAAAGGTGAGCAGATGTTTACAGACAAACCATTTCTGTTGGTGCAGACTGGACAGAAGTAAAGGAATCTCCCAGATTCCTGGCCTGGCTGAGTTTGTGCAGAAGAATTAGATTTATTTTACATTTGGTAATTCTCATACACGTATTTCGGGAATAAATTCCTCTTTAGTGGAATCCCACAGCTGAGTATTTACCTGAACACAGAGGCTGTCTTATTGCACTGAGAACATGTCACATGTGACGTGACTCTGACACCTTAATCTTTGGTCGGGAAAATGACCTTTGAGAAGCTGCCCAGGCCTGAACTCTGGGATGAAGGAAAATGCAGTTCTCTGGCGAGCACAGATGTTCAGCCCCAAACATGCATCTTATATCCCAGTCAACTTCTATGGCCAGTGAAGCAGAGAGATTAATTTATTCTGGAATTCCAGCAACTGGGAGCTGCTGGCTGCTTTGCCCCAAAGCCCTGACTGGTGCCTGCGACATCAGGAGGTACCTCCCACACCATTAGAGATGAGATTTCTACCACCTCGTTAACCTCTGTCTGCTCTATTGTCCTACCCTTAAGCTTCCCTGATTTGCAGGGCACCTCAGCGAGCACAAAGTCTTAGGCTGACCTTGTGTGCAAGGACACTATGTGGACACCACACCATGCTTTAAATTTCTGTTAAAACAAGGGTGGAAGATCACAGGGTCAGGAGGGTGACGCAAAAAGACATACAGAGCTGCAGAGCATGTTTCTTTGCATTTCATGAGGTCTGCTATCCTTATCCTGGCCTTGGAACAAGGAAAAGATTGTGTACGTCTACTAAGCAAAGTCCTGCAGCTCTCCCTTGCTGCCACTCCGTCTCCTGTCCCACACTTCCACAGTAACTTCAGTCCCAGATCCACATTTAGTCTTTTAAAAAGTAGACACAAATGCCCTCATATTTAATCAGAGGATGCCCTCTGCTCCCAAGGAGGGACTGCCACAGGCCATGAGCACAGTTCAGGACACTTTACATATTAACTAATCAGTCATTGCCCCAGGGAGGGATGTCCTGCCCTCTCCCCTTGCCTGTTCCAGGGCTAATGCTCGTATTTCTCCAGTGAAAGCCCAAGTATTTCCTCAGTTTTTCGGCTGAACTAGCTCCAGACCAGATCAATGTTTGGAACCCAGTCAGAGCAGGAGCAGAATCCCTCATGCCAGGAGCAGGCAAGAGACAGGAACAGGCAGGTGAGCTGGAAGGACCACCGGTTTTGGTGGACACAGGTGTGGACTGGCATAAAGGGAACTACAGACTCTGCAGCCAGTGCCTGTTTGTTTGCTGGATTTTTTGCATTCCCTTTTTCCACAAGCAAAAGGTAATGTAAAACAGAATGGCAAAATGCTCAAGGTGTCCCTGGCTTAAAGCCAACCTCATTTCAGGTGGACTTCGAGCCAGTTCTATTGAGATGGTGACTTGTTTTATGTAGCCTCTCGTATGTGGGGAGATTCGACTGAGAGATGACAGAAAAAAAGCACCGTTTTTTCACTTTTGGCCCGTGTTTTCACACAGATCCCAGCTGTGCCGGTACGACCTTGTCCTGACTGAGAACACCCAGAAAACCTTCAAGCCCATCCCGTGCTGAAGCAGGAGCCGAGTCCCGAGAATGCTGTGCCTGGACGGGGCAGAGACATTTCACTGCCGTGTGGGGACTCACCTGGTGGGGCTTGGGCGCCTTCTGTGGGGGCAGTGGGACCCGCTCTCCACGCATAGTGTATAAAGGGGCTGGGGGAGAGACAATAAAACCATGTCGGCATATGACTTTAAAGCACGGGTCTAATACGGGGGCTTCAAACGTGTGTCCGCGGCTGAACCGGCTTAGAGCCCTCGGGCCTAGCACCTCCCTCCAAACCCCCTCGGAACCACGCCCTCCATCACGGCCCTCAGGGCGCCTCGCCCCTCATGGAGGCCCCGCCCCGCGCCTGCGCGCCCGGCTCGGGGCGCTGAGGGCGGCA